>OY292473.1:9980000-10580000 GCA_958496255.1 Camptogramma bilineatum | reverse complement strand
TTACCACTAGCACAGAATATCAAGGAACTACTAGCGGTCTCCCATTCATTTTGTGACCGTGAAACGTCGTCTAACTTTGATGATCTATCAAGTACGACAAAGCAAGCTACAAAAAGAAAATTACACTTTTTAATTGATTTGACGAATTGAAATCCTACCTATTTATCGACAAAATTGTACCTTCTATAATTTGATAGTCTATCTACCATTTTCGTTGACGTCACATGGTTTAATAATTTAGGAATTTCCTAAAATAGTTCAATTTTCATTTGAAATGGTAATTTGCTTCTCGACCTTTATGCTTGCGTGATGAAACCAAAATAGCTTTAAGGAAACTTGCGTACGGAATCCTACATTATGCAAATAGTCCTATACTTAATTATGAATCTAAAATTCCTGAATAGGTGCATGTGTGGTCGTGGTCGGCCGAGAAAACGTTGGAGGGATGATCTCGACGCCTTTGAGGAGACTTGGTGGGAAATCTCGAAGAACAGAGATGGTTGGAGAGATGTGAGGGAGACCTTTGCCCAGCAGTGCAATGTGAACAATATTAGTTCGAGCGCTGCTGGACCGATTTGAATGAGACTTGGAATTGATATAGATCGTGATCTAGAAAACCACTTAAGTGTGGGCACCCTGAAAAAATGTGAAACAAGCTGGTATATAAATAAAACTTAGGTTCATATAATTTTGTTACATTACTAATATAACTTTATTTAAGTTGATTAGTTTCTGTTAACGCTTTTACTGCCACCCTATGTCCACCACCTATGTTCGGCGCCACTGACAACCAGAGCTCTAACAGCAATAGTGCTGCTGGAGCAAATGCTGAGGGGTAGCCTTATTTTCATGTCACTTTATTTGTAACATTTCTGATTTGTGTTTGTATGTATCGTGATGGCGAAAATAAAGCTTTTTTCTGTGCTACAATGTGGCCTAAAGAAAAGCAAAGTTAAAGTTTTAGTAAAATATTTACTTACTATAATAGCTTACCTTTTTCACAGTTATATCTCGAACACCCTTGTAGCCGGCAAAACGATCCTCCGACTGAAAAAAACCACAGTAAAAAAAAACTATTTTGTAATTTTGAAATTTAAAAAAAATGGGTTTTTCCTGTTTGACCCCTCGTCCTGTCTCGACGAGGGAACAAACAAGAATAAAAATTCCTGTCTGTCCCCAAACAGACTATAAGATATTTAGGTACAAATGACATATTTTTCGATGTCAGCTGATCAACTCGTTATTTATCATGTGTTATGGTAATCAGAAGCACGTCCAATTATTACAAAACACGACAAAATTGTTCTAATGGAATAGTATTCCTCAATGACAGGTTGCAAGCCCATTCATTACCAACTCAATAAATTAATAAATAAATAATCACACTTAACATTTTGCACCCATTACCCACCCAAAACCCTACCGATTGCCTGGATTTCAGAAACTACAATTTATTTGTTGAGATTTTTGCTACGCAAAATGTGGGCATGTGTTCCCAAAATCCATACGTGGGTTGCAAGTCCATACCCTAAAAATAATTACTATAGTTTCCTCATGATCTTTACCTTCATTTATGCGCCAATTTTAAAATTATTTAGATAAAATATGTTCGTATTCCTTAACAGTGTAAAATCTAATCACCGAAAATAATACCAATATGACTAGAGTTCGCTTATACGCAAATATGTTTTTGGGGAAAAAAATATTTAGGAATAATTTACCAACTTAATTACTTAATAATTTATTTTTCAGAAATTGCGTCGAATATTAGTTAAAAAGTAGTGTGGTACCTTCTTCTTTCTCTTGAAAGATAACGTCCTTTTCCATAAAGATCTGAACACAACAGCGGGGGTGTAGGCCACAGGGCGCGATCGCGCCTCCGTCATCACAGTCATCACAACCACATCACTTTCGGGTCAGCATTCCATTCAGCTGAACGTTCACTTTTACATTGAACATATTCTTTGTTCAAACTTGGTCTTTATCATTGCAATTTCAGTGAAAACCATTTAAAATTCACAAACGAATGTTCACTTTTACACAACTGGACATTTTCCATTCAACTGAACGTTCACTTTTACAACATAGTTTTTGTTCTCTGAATGTTATAGCAATTTCAGCGAATCAGACGTGCCTTCACAAATGTTCACTCTTTGAACACAACTGAACATATTTTTAATTCGATATTCAAAAAGCGACACGCAGTGTAGTTTTATTCGTGTTTTGTTATTATGAACTAAGTTTTTTTCTATTGTTTTCACTGTTTTTATTACTGTTTTCACATCTAAGTTTCTTGATTCTTGTCTTTATAGTAAAATCATTTATTTTTTGAAAATTTCCTTTCAATTGGGCCTGACGATGAAAAATCAGAAATAGTTTTAATACAAGCTTACGAAATCATCTTTTGTACACTTCGGTATGTTTGTATCTACGTAATAACTGGTAATTTAATTTTGACTTATAATTTCAATACGCACTGTAACTACCGTGATTCATTTTTGTGGTTTCTGGTCAAATTATTACGTAGCAATTCAATCGAATTAACTTTAAAAATATATTAATAGTTGCACATCTTTGCCTGAATTTCTTAATAAATGGGTAGGTAGGAACCTATATTTATTTAGGCATTCAGGATGACAAATATTATTTGTCCTCAAAATCAATTCAACCTATTCACTCCATTTGAATGGTCTACCGATCGATACATTCCGTAAACTAAAATCTCATCTTGTGTCCTGACTTCTTTAAGCCCTTCGAAGTAAATACTGATGCGAGTGACCTACGGTTTCAGATCTGACATTAATATAACACACGGGAATAACTCACGTAAAAACATTATCGATTTAAATACCGACAATTATACCGGGATTTGAACCCATGAATTCGAAGATGGAAAATCTTCGAATTCATGGGTTCAAATCCCGGCTGTGCAACATTGGAGTGTTCGTTTTGTTTCGTTTTTGGAATTTTCGACACGTATTGACGTATACGCCACACGAGCTCTAAACGGTGACGGAAAACATCGTGAGGGAACTGGTTAACCATAGCTCCAATGGCTATCATGTATGGAACGCTAATTTGGGTCATATTGTCTATAGAATATAAGGAATTTCTACTTGGCAATACTTTGGGATAAAATTTTTTGTTAGAATCAATTTATCAATACCTACTATTCGGATGAAACCGGAGCGCTCCGTTACCACAATAAATATTTAAATAGATTCCCCCATTGTTGGTTTACGCAATGTTAAACAGATTGATAGAAGACATAGAACACATTGCTAGACCAGAATTCAATATAGAACGATTAATTGTAACTGGCGGTCTTTACTAGAAATCTCTTCCAGGTGACCTTGGCAAGTTAACTGGAGCTGTATAAGTTCATAGGTAGTTGTTGATTTATTTAGAAATTACTCATAAACAAAATTTCTCAAAAATGAGATTCACAAGAGGAGATTTCAAAATGTATAAAACTAAAGTAAACTGCGTGACTCATTTCAATATTTCACTTTTGAGTGGAAAAAGAAGAAGGTCTTGGCCCTACACTTGGACGATAATGACTAAAATATTCTCTTAAATCTTTTTAAAACTTGGTTTTCTCAAGGCAATATCACGAGTTTGACCATATCGCTTTGACATTAGACGGCTGAGGAAAGGTCAAAGGTATTTCTTCATTAAATCATTTTTTTTGGATAATTTTTAGAACTAGATTATTAGAAAAAGTTTTAAAATAAAATATAAATAAAAAACCCGGGTTATTCCTGTTTGTACCCTCGGCCTGTCATGCCCGACTACGATGTAAAATATACGAAGTTATGATTTGTCAAACTGTTTTCGAACATAATCCTAATAAAAAAAAACATACATATAGCCGAACATAGAACCTCCTCCGTTTTGGAAGTCAGTTAAAAAGAGGAATCACTGCGCCGACAACACAATGGACAAGACTGGTCCAGTTGTCACCACAGCGCTTCCTCTAATTATTTTTATTTAATAGCCTACTTTTTATTAAGAAGGTACTTGTTGTATGAAACTGACTACAAGCCTACATTTAATACTATCACAGATAATAGTAATACCTGGTTAGTAGTAGGATTACTATGTTTGCAGTAAAGCTTAATTTGACTGCGTAATTCTGATAACAACCACTTACTCTGATAAAAACTAAATTTATGTTAGCAGTAGCCTATATGACGGAGTTCTAGTCCAAAACCGTCATGGCTTAACGGCTTTATAGCCAGGACCGACAATTGAACGTGCCCTAAGTTATGGAGTAAGCGCCTTTCGATCCGAAGGTTCGAACGCATCAATGGATTTTTCGCTTCGAAAAAGTATCTGCATTATCACGAGCTCTACACGGTAAATGAAAACATGAGGAAACCCGCGGCTTAACGGCCCACACGTATTGACCATCTTTCCTGTGGATATGGCCGGGTAAGCTGAGAGATTGGTTTAGGTGCTGGGTAAGCTACCGTCTTAAACAATGTCCCAAGCACTACAGTGTCCAGGGTGTCAATTCTAGTCCCGAACTTTTTAACAACCTCAAGCAAAACCTCAACTAAACCTTAGATTTTCGACTGTTTCCTATTCTACTAATGACAAACGACTCAGTTGTGATGAGGTTTTAGCTAAGGTTTGGACTTTGGCAGAACACATTTTTGAAAAGCTATTCTACTATTCACCAAATGGCTGACATTTATGAGATCGAACCAAAACGCAGCGGAATGATTTACGTTGTCATCTAGAAGAATTGGGGGGCAGGGCAAGCCTACTCCTTCTCAAACAATGTCCCAACCAAGCACTATAGTGTCCCATTAAGTGTACAAAATTCCCCAGTTCACGAATGACACTAATTGCAACAAAATGCTCAATTTAAAACTCCCCTTTCAACCCTCTTCCGGGAAGGATCGGAATACCCTTTTAAAATGAAAAAATCGATCGAACATCGTAAAGCAAATTGTATGGAAATGAACCCCTAACGCCATTGCACATTCGAATATGATTTGTTTATGAAAAAGCCCTCACCTCATTCATTCTCATCACATTCCTTATAAAATCTCGCGAGTTTAGGGCATTTTTGACCAAGATCTTCAAAATATCACCGATTTGGTCATAATAAAGTTCTATCTGTAGTATTCATATTTTTTATATAAAATTAAATCCTACTGATATTATAAAGGCGAAAGTCTGTGTGTGTATGTGTGTGTGAATATTTGTTACCACATATCCCCACAACTACTGAACCGATTTTGATGAGATTTGGAATGTATGATAGTAATGAATGATAGTATAGCTTCTGGAATGCCTAACACATAGGTTAATTACTATCCCGAAAAAATTAATAGCTCCCGTGGGATAAAAAATAGTAGTCCACGCGGGCGAAGCCGCGGGCGTTCGCTAGTATGAAATAGTTCTAAAAAACGTAACACGAGAGTTGAGGTCTCAATGAGCGAAGAAAACTCATCAAAGTAAATGCCTCACAATTTACGATTGTTTAATATATCAATCAATCAAAAACTATTCAATCAACTATCATGTGTCACCTGAGCTGACACCGTGACGTGTCAGATGTCACCATCTATTACCTATCTATAACTATCTATAGCCGTCTATATTTATCAGTAAACGTTCATAATAACTGACGTCTGTTAGAATCAATTTAAACGTTTCATTAAGATCACATTTACGATCTTTTGAACGTTCTAATACCTATTTTGGCAAATGCCTTAAATCAAAAAGAAACGATTTTTGACTTTTGTACTGTCTGTGTATCTGTGCGTCTGTTTGTGGCATCATAGCTCCTGAAAGGATGAAACAATTTTGATGCAATTTTTTTGTTTGAAAACTGACGTAATTGTTTGCGTTAAAAATAAGACCGATACACGCAGAGATTGGATGGATTGAAGTTTTAACAGTACTTGAGTCATCTTCATCATCATCATCAGCCTATATCAGTCCACTGCTGGACATAGGCCTCCCGTAATGAGTGCCATCCCGTCTTCAGCTTGACGCATCCAACTTGTGCCGGCAGCCTTTCGCAGATCATCACTCCACCTGGCAGGAGGGCGTCCTACACTACGTTTGACGAGACGTGGTCTCCACTCGAGAACCCCAGCTTTGTAACTTGAGTAACAATCTTTAATGTAGCTATTTCACTATCAATTTATTGGAGCCAACCTAGAAATCATTGCTCTGTGTCTTTGGCTTACGCATTTCGTATTGTGCATCCTACTTTTTTCTTCCTACATTTGACTGAAGTTGGCAACAGTTAGGACGATTAATGAAGAATGCACAATACGAAATGCGTAGGCCAGAGAGCGAGACAGAGCGATGATTCCTAGGTTCATCATCATCATCATTATTGACAGCTCAAATAATAGCCAACTTCTGGGTATAAGTGGTATAAGCCTCCTCCCTCAAACGCCATTCTAGTTTCCTAGGTTGGCTCCGATAAATTGAATAGTGTAATAGTTAGATACTTAATCCGAGCCAGACTTTCGTTCATAGGCTTTTTGCAAACCGTACGCAATAACTAAAAGTTCCGGCTCAACTCGTATTGCTTGATTGATCATGATATATCACAGTTCGCGCAATATGTCGACTCTTTCGACATGGAAGTCAAAATGACGGCAACTTTCAAGGACTATTGTGAGTTGTGTTCAAATTGCTTTCGATCAACAGTCATCATTATCATCATTATTATATAGCGAACGCTCGCGGCTTCGCCCGCGTAGACTACTATTTTTTTATCGCACGGGATACATTTTCCGGGATTAAAAGTAGCCTTGTGTTATTCCAGAACTTAAATTGTCTACATTCCAAATTTTATCAAAATCGGTTCAGCAGTTATGGGAATACGTGGTAACAAACATTCACACACACACGGACATTCGTAATATTTCACTTTCGTGACACTTTTTAAAAATGATTATAGTACTATTAAGGTATGGTATTATTAAGGTACTCGTGACCAACTCTAAGCCAAATGTCTCCGTAGCCGAAATCGGGGGTTATTCCTGTTCGTCACCGCGTCTTGTCCCCGAGAGGAGACAAACAGGAATAAAAATTCCTACCTGTCCCCGATTTTAAATTCGGGGACAGGTAGGAATTTTGTCCCTGAATTTATTTAAGGCGACGAATCCAAATCAAAATTAGACCTTAAAAGTAGAAATAAGGTTTCAGGATGATTATTATTATTAATGTCATCTGAAACGTCGAGGTAAATAAAATGTTTTTATTACGTGATTTAGACCGGATTACATCTTTTAAAATCATCATAATCATCCTAAGTGATCGTCCCTCTCATTATTTTATCATTATCATTAAACTATTGAAATACTAGCGGACGCCCGCGGCTTCGCCCGCGTGGACTACTATTTTTTTTATCCCGGAACCGTGTCATTTTTTGGGATAAAAAGTAGCCTATGTCCTATTCCCGGTTATTATCTATCTACATTTCAAATTTCATCAAAATTGGTTAAGTAGTTATGGAGATACGTGGTAACAAACATTCACACACACGGACTTTCGCCTTTATAATATTAGTAGGATTTGATACAATACTCTACGTATCTCTCAAATTTTGTAACTTTTACAGCACACAATTTTTTATAATAGCATTTCATTCTACACCAAATTTTTAAGGCACCAATCGGAAAGTATACCTTTTCAAACAAAAAGTCGGTTAAAATTAGATTTATTTCTGTCGGAATGTCTAAATGTTCGTATTATTAATTTTATGCATTTAGTGTAATTTTATACTTGTTTAATTTAATTTAAAATTGAACGAAGAGACTCAACATCATTTTAATTCTAAAAATTCTTGATATTTCATCGGAAAACTTTAGATTGAAATCATATTGACTTTAAACATCCTATATCACGATATCTCCGCGGTGACCTTGTAAAGACGTAGATTTAGATAAAGTACCTCCGCAGATGAGAATTGGTAGCTCTCGTAAATTCTAACTTGGTATTGGTATTGGTGGCTAGCTTGTAGATTTACCTACGCAATATTTTACAGACGTACTTTTTGAACTTTACGTAAGACAAAATCCAATTATTTGGTATTAATTTAATTTTTATTTTTATTATTATTATTTTATTTTGGTATTATTGGTTAAATATTATTTGGTTTAAATAAATAAAGAAAAACCTAACCAAAAATTTAGTACCTACTTACAAATTTAACTGTAGAAATAGAGCATAGGTAGTTCAAAATATAAAATTAATTTCTACGAGTAGGTTTAATTAAATGCAGTGATATTGTAACGATGTAGACTTGATTTTTTTTATTGCATATATTTTTTTTAAATGTCCATAATGTTAATGAGGGTGGGCGCTAGTACCTATCTTACAGGATATTAAATTATCTTAGTTTAAGTACTGGTTAGATCACCAAAACTTTTCTTGTAACCTTTAAGCCTATGTAACCTAAAAACCTACATGTAAGATTTTACTGTATCTAAGCTATTAAGGTGCGAATAAAAACGAAAAAAAAAAATTATTAAATTTATTTAGGTAAGTATACCTACTTACTTATTTTTTGTTTAGTGAGTATGTTGTCAAATTGTCAACATGTTTGCATGCCGGTAGCCACGAGATCACCCGCATCGTAAACAAGTTATTTTCATTACTCACCGATAAATCAAATAATGAGCTAATTATACTTACCTAATTAATTAATAAATCTTACATCACGTTTCTTTACATATGCAACACGTAACCCTATTATTACAAATGACGAAGTTTATGTGATAGTGTATATTAATGTTACTTATTTTAATCCTTCTCAGTACTATAAAACGGCTAAACGGATTTGGATGAAACTCAGAATGTAGTTGGGTTAAAATTAGAATGTACTTAATTTTGCTTTAAATATTCTGACTTAATTATAATTTACCATTTTATAAAATTTCGAGTGAAATTGCGAGACGTAGCTAGCTATGAATAAAAACCTTTTTGTGAATTCTGAAACTAAAACTACATAAATAGGTAGATAAGTTACTTATGTAAAAATTAAAATTAAATTTAAAAATTATGAACTTTCACACAGCATCATCTCATACATAGAAAAACACCCAGACCCGAGACAAATATTTGCCGATCGTACAAACCTTTGCTTCGCGACGGGAACCGAACCCACCACCTTCTGTGTTTCAGGCGGGCCACTGCGCCACAGAGGTCGTAAAAAATGTAAGTACCGATTTAGCATTTATCATTATTTTACACAAGAGTGTTATCAAAATAGCTTCCGCCTACAGGTATTCTTGGGTGGTAGTACCACAGAATACTAGTACTACGTAGTACCAACATTCGAGTTAGCTTCTTAGAAATTCTTCCAAGCCTCTATTTATTTATTTAAACCAGGTCACGATTAACTAATAGTTTGTATTGTAAAAAGTAAAAATAAATATTATTCCATTGAAACACGGATATTCCAAAGTAAATTTATTGAGTTAAATATTGACGATATTTAAAATATGATTTGTTAAGAGGATGTCCTTAACGTAATACCCAATTAAAAACGATAGATTTATCTCTGCGAAACGTTTTGTGATTTGAATTAAGTTAAATAATTTATTTATGGCCTTTTGTTAATTTAAATGAATGTAAAATTATTAGAACGTGCCTTTCGCAATGTTGATCATACTAAAACATATATTTTATTACTAATGATACACAGGAATAAGCTATATTATTTGTTTTTGAGAAGTATCCAAAACATCAAAGACAAAATGCAGTGAGCTTTTCATTTTATTTACAACATAAAAAAAGGTTTATTTGCTAGGCAAGTATGCGACCACATCACCCAATCAGTAGAAAAATACTAAACTACGGTTACAAGACCGACACCTACGGGCTTTGTTTAGTACTATTATCATTTATCATTTATTTATCATAATAATATAATTTTTTTTTCATCCCGCCGGAATTGAAAATTTTGATAAGATTTTTCATTTTCAAATTAGATAATAATATGTCCTAAAAATTATAAATAGCTCATTAGTGCATTCGTGTAAGAATTTTATTTTATTTATAAGTTTTCAGCATAAGCGCATGAGTCATACTTGAAAGATTGATCAATTTTACCAAACATCGATTTATATTGTTCAAATTTTTGTGGTTCAGTACCTATAAGTTGGTGAAATAATCTGAACTCAGATTACGCCTACATTAATTTAACTACACTACGATTATCGTTTGTCGCTTAGTCCTTCAGAACTCACTGCATTGTCAGTAAATAATATCTACGTAATTGTTCTGAAATAAGCACATTTCAGTGTTGCGCTATTTAAATATTTTCCTGTTCGCTCAGTGTTGCATAAAAACAAACCGTTTATTTCTGTCAACAAGTCATTTGCAGGGATACTGTTATGTGTGTTCGTATGAAATAAAAGGCCTGAAAGCGTCCGTCATGGCTTTTTCAAGTCAAGTTGCAGCGCTACTTATAAAAATAAACGAGCATAACCAAGTGATTTTGCTCATTTTTCTGTAAACAGTACCTATACAGTTAAATTGATCGTAAGTTCTAGGTACCTAGTGAGTTACTACTTAGAACTAAAATGCACCTTAAGAATATAATTGTTTTGTTCTGTTTCTGGGTTTTTATTATAAAGTTTTATAATATTATTTAATTTTTATTTTTCTATAATGTAGGTAGTAATATAATGTAGGTAGTAGTATTTTTCTATAATGTAGGTAGTATGTAGGTAGTAACAATGTTTCTGTGTCACATCAGTGATCTGGTACCTACACATATCCCCTACAGGCTTCAATTCGTTTGGGGCTAGCTATCACTCTGGGAAATAATCCATTTTTATTATTAATGGTAACAACCTAATTAAAAATTCAACTGATTCCAGATATACCATCATTTAGTTTTTGTTAACATTTCTAATTAAAGTCAGTACAACAGATCGTATTTCATTCTCCCTTACCACTTTATCATCTTAGTAAGTAATCTTATCTTTTATATCTTTCACACCATCCATCTTTTCTTAGGCCTACCTCGACTCATCCATCATCAATCACCTTAGCGTTAAACTACAGCTGGTATCATAAACATTCAGGAATTTGAAGAAAATCACCTAAGTTAGCTCCGGGTACTGTGTTTGTTATCAAATTGTATGGTGAATAGGTGTAGAATCATGTTATCATAAAATTAAAATTATAATTGATACGTTTTTGATCCCAGTGGTCTAATTAAATAAATGTTAAATAGATTTGACCTTAGATAACTGTATTGATACACGTATTTATGTTTCAAAAGTTTTAACAAACACGAATAAAAACGTAAATCCTTAAAATAGTTCAAATATGAATGATTAATTAATTGAAATGCACCAATATCCTGTTATAATAACTTCTTGCAAATATCTTATTTATTTTTATAACAGTTTGTTTGTCCTTGTAATAAACATGATTGTAATATTTGTAATGTAAGCGTTGGGTTTTTTTAATTTTAAAATGATAAATCTAATGAATTTAGACTGTTGCTAAGCTAGAATTGCAAGGTATATTACAAGTTATTATAAATACGAAAGCTAGCAAATTTTAATTAAAGTAGAACAATTCGTTCATCATATCCGGGTCAAAAACCCTTTAAACTGGAATCGTTAAAAGCAGGCTTTTTACGATTTTTGTTTTTACTTTTTCGCATGATGTATTTTGGAAAAACCAAGTACTTAACTATAAATTTAAATTGACCAGAAACCTTTAAAAAACATTGTTTGTTATTTTTAGTTCAGCGCATTCCTAAATAAGAATTGCTTTACCTATAAATGCATAACATAGCAACCAAAACACTCATAACAAATTTAAACACGTTTTCACAAATAATAAAATCACAACACTGCTTCCATCACTTCACAATTTTATATCACTATGTTTATTTTCATGTTTATCTCATACATTTTAGTTGAAACATATTTTTCTAACAGATCCGCTGTAAAACACCGTTCGATAAAGCCTATGAATTGGTACTAAACACAAAAACTCAGTGTTTGCAATATGACATTGCTAAAATGTAAGATAACATAGTCGAAAAATACACGACACGCATCCACCTAAATCACAAGCAATTATCAATCGAAAAACACCTCTATTCCTTAACAACAAAACTCAAATCAATTCACACTTTATTTAAAGTTACGTCATTACAAAGTTACCGCGTAAGATAAACACTGAAAATTGTAGTTGTATTTCAAAATCAAACTTTGCCTAGTAGAGTATAGAGTTCTGTTTTGTATGATAATGAGTGTGTAGGAAAACCGTGAGGAAATCCGTAGATATTGACACTGGTAAGTGCGAAAGAGACGGCGCATGGAGCCGACAAGGTCAGAGTTAATAAACACACACGAAATACATACATTAATATTAGACTTATAATTAATTTTCTTAGTACCGGTTGTAATCTTTGAATCGTGGTTTTAGAAGCTGGGATGGTGTCATTGAACTCGTGGTACTTTCTAGGTCAGTATGAAGTCTAGTGACCCGGAAAGAACCTGTAGTCGTCTTAAGTTCATGTTAGGTCATTAAGAGGCCTTGAGGTGTCCTAAAACTATATGATGGACTCATGAACTTATTTGAGCACACTTTTATATTAGAGACCATTTTGGCATTTCAATACCTACAGTACATTGAATTTGAAGGCTGTGGGTTCGAATCCTAGCTGTGCCTTTATGATTTTTATTTTAAATATGTTAAGCGCAATAACATTTAAGTAAACCGTGGTAAACGGTGTTGGTTTCACATTTATTACTCACTTAACAATAATTGGCCTTACTTATGAAAGATGTTTAAAGTTAAACACTGGTTAAACAACATCCTGTCTTTAATTGTGGATAGTGACAAACAGAGACAGGACGTTGTTTAACCAGTGTTCAACTTTAAACATCTTTCATAAGTAAGGGGGAATGAACATTACTCCTGTTGTAATGTGTTACTGTTTGTTACCCAAATAAATAAAAAATAAAAAAAATAATACACGCTTTATACTCGTAGTACAATCATTTTCGGATGGTAGGTTTGACGTTTGTCAATCCGTGAAGTTTCGTATAAATTAATTAATTAATTATAATGTAAACTTTTGAAGGAGCGAATTGCGTTCTTTAATCAATAGCGATAAATGGATATGATTTTTTTAATTTTTATAGTGTTAAACCACACTTAGGTATAATTACATTTGAAAATGAAAAATCTTATCAAAGTTTTCAATTCCGACGGGATTCGAACCCGCAATGATACAAGCGATCCTTCTTTAGCCGGAGTGCCTTTACCAACTCGGCTACGGAATCCTTATGGTAAGCGTCCACAGGCCCGCATCGCACGCAGCGGACGGATCGCATCAAACGGATTATCTGTGAAATGCGATGCGTACGATGCGGACATGTGGACGCACTTATATGAGTTTCTATACAAATAATACTACGATCCGTTGCGTGCGATGCGTCCGAAGCGTACGATACCGACATGTGGACGCTTACCATTAGTCGTCAGGGTTAAAAAAAAATTGATAAGATAAAATGTAAATGGACATTATTTCACGTTATTGATGTCGTTATTGAAATGTGTCAGAACTGCCTTCCCAGTGTGTTTCGACTATAAATGGTAGAGGAAACCATAAAAATATGTAGAACTTTACAACTCTATATTTTAATAATAGGCGTTGATCTTGCAACCTGTCATTTCATATTTGCTTAATTACTGAACAGCAACTGTGAAAAGTGAACATGAAGTAAAAAAGTGAACTGCCTCTGATATCTTAAAAATCATCAATAACAAATCAGTTGTCTTTGTCTACAATATTCTGACAGAGTGCTAACTTACCTCTTCTTCCAATGCGACGGGGAACTGTGTCGCAGTAAGTGGCTTCACGGCTACATCTTCTAGCGCTGCTTTTCGTCTGTAATAAATTGAATAACTCTTAGCGACAAAACTGGAGTTGAAATGGGATTTGGGATTAATATACTTACACCATTTATAACTCAAAAAAAAAAACAGCTTAACTGATTTTTATGATCTGTAATTTGTTGGATTTGTAAGTATCTACCCTGAATAACAGAGTAACTAATAATAGTAATAAGAATAAAATTATAACATCGGAAAAAGTAATAAAAAAATTATGTAAAATGTAATATTCAGTGTGTAAGTGTCAGTAAATTCAATGTGTAAAATTCAGTGGTTATTTTAGGATTCTAATTTTTCGTTTAATATTTTACTTGAAAAAAATAATAATTTAGGAATTCATCAAAGTCAAAGTAAGTCAAACTATACCTAAAGGTACTGTATACCCTTTATAATGTCGGGCGAAACCATAATTATTTTTGAAATGGGGCAGAATCAGAATTTTTCGGAATGTAGGACGGACAAGTGGGGCGTATGTTATTATTATATTATTATATTATTATAAAAAAAAATCTGACCTTGAAACAACTAAGGGCCTTACTTATGAAAGATGTTTAAAGTGAAACACTGGTTAAACAACGTCCTGTCTTTATTTGTGGATAGTGACAAACAGAGACAGGACGTTGTTCAACCAGTGTTCAACTTTAAACATCTTTCATAAGTAAGGGGGTAAGTACCTATATTTTTTACTCCTATGAAGCTGTTTTAGTGGTTTTCCTGACCTTTCTAATTTATTTGTGACTGATACAAATAATTCAAACTCTCAGTATCGTATTTTCCATTTTATTTTACTTTTCTGTTCAGCTGGTAGGGATGAAAGCTGAACGGGACACGACAGGCCGTCACTCGCAGGGACAGCTCCCTTCATTAGTCCCTGATAATAAATAAGCATCGTTTTGTACCCCGTACCCTTGAACTACTGGAACTGGACATGACAGCGGGGCTAAAAAGGCCGCCATAGCAGAATCACAACAGGAATTGCAATTTAATGCCGTTCTTGTCACTCTCAGTGTATGAAAAGAGACGGCATATAGTGCAATTCTGCTTTCTGCTAAATTGTGATTCTGCTATAACGGCCTTTTTAAGCCCGCTGATACCGGGAAACTATGTATTTAAACGACTTCAAAAAAAGAGGTTCTCAATTCAAGGTTTTTTTTTCGGATGTTCACCAATTTATCCGTTAATTGTGGACCGATTTTGATGATCTGTTTTTGTTCGAAAGGTGACCATGTGGTCCCATATAAAAATTTGGTGATGATCTGTATAGGTATATTGGGCTGGCCTCTTAGCTCAGTTGGTAGTGCTCTGCCTTCTGCACTATGGGCCGTGGGTTCGATTCCCACTCAGGACAAACATTTTCTGTGATGAACATAGATGTTTGTTCTGTATCTTGGTGTTATAAAGTATTCTATGTATATAAGTATCCTATCAGTTATCTGGTTCCAATAGTACAAGCTTTGCAAAAGTATTACAGTCCCCGATTTTAAAATCGGGGACAGGCAGGAATTTTGATTCCTGTTGGTCTCCTCTCGGGAACAAGACGCGGGGACAAACAGGAATAACTCCTTTAAACGGTGGAAAATGTGGAAATAGAACAGAAATAAACCAGAAAATCACTTGTTCACAATAGGTAGACCCTATTATAATTTCATGCCGCATCCAGATACCTCAGCTCTTCAAAGGACCTATTTAGGAGCGCCCTTTATCTCCTTAATAGGGCTTATACGATTTTTATCGGAGACTCCCTTGCCGTCTCCACGTTTACAGATTACTTAATAAAATGCTGTTTTATCTGGAGGATAAATTAACGGAACTACCGAGGAGGAAACAGTTAATGGGACCTCTATGGTTCAGTTTCGACCTCTATGGGGTTGATTGGGGCTGATAGGAGTTGTTTGACTATGGGATTACCGTCTTGCGTTTTCGTTGGTCGGTGTTATAAGGGACTTATTTCGTTATGTAGTCAGCATCATTAATTGGTACCCCCCTTAGTAAGAACCAAGGAGGCACCAATTAATGACGCTTTCTGTACATAGAGATATGAAAGAAGTGATGCAAAAGGTAAAAATACGCCAATACTATTGTGTTAGGCGTTGTTGTGTACTTTTTAACTGACTTCAAAAGAGGAGGTTCTCAATTCGCCTATACGGTAGGTGTACTTTTTAGTTGGTGCCATTAAAATTTGGTGAGGATCTGTCGAGGATCTTCGGAGTTATGAACGGAAATGCACCTCGAGAGAACAGAAAATTTCTCAACTTATACATTGAAGTCCTTTTTGACCGAATTCAAAAAAGGAGGTTTTCAATTCGACTGTATGTTTTTTATTTTGAATGCGTGTTACGCAATTTCTCCGTCAATTGTTAACCGTTTTTGTTTTGATTTTTTTTAATGTGAGAAATAAATGAAGCCTTACCTCAGCAGAATGATCTTGAACACCGGTCCCACTAAGCCCTTGATGATGACAGACGCGTTTAGATGACATCTGCCGTGCAGGACTATTCCATTCACCTGATGACAATGACATCATTTCAGAAAATAGAAGATGTAACACAATTTTTCAGCTAAAACAAAGTAAGTTCGTATAAAGCAAGTGGTTCTCTGTTGAAGTAGTTTTAGGCCTCCTAAAGGCCTCCGTCATGGCTTAACGACTTAAAAAGCCGAGACCGACAATTTAACGTGCCCTTCGAAGCACGGAAGCACTTAGCTCGTAATACCACTTGCGGTCACCCATCCAAATTGTGACTGCACACAACGCTGCTTAACTTTAACGATCAATCAAGAACGCCTAAGCAAGCTACGCCATGAGCGCTCTTTATTGATACCTATAAAACATTTACTTTTTCGTATAACATTTGAATAAATGATTGCACACTAGGAAACACATTAAAAAACAAATAGGTAAACTGTGCAGCCCTATCGCTAAAAGCGATCTCTTTCAAAGAACCTTCAGATTTAATGGTTAATAAACAATAAAGTAAACATTAACAACAATAAATGAGAAACGGCTGTGTAAAAAAACTCGTAATATAACGGAAACACTCGGTTGATCCTACTAGCGGTCACCCATGTTTTGAGTGGTTATCAATTTATTATGACATGCAAAATTTTACCCCTTTTTTTACATTGTAATATTTTTTTTGGACTTCGATCAACTACACTAGGATATCAGAACCTTTAAGTATAACTTCGCCAAAATACGCCAGTGTAATCAGAAGTTAACATCCGTGGGCAAAAAAAAAATTCTGTGGCTGGATTTATAATTCCCCGTTTTCATTCAGTTACCTTTTAGAAGGCGATGTGTTTTCTAGTTAAAAGTACCTACCTATGTACCTTTTAGAAGGCGATGTGTTTTCTTTTCTATCTAGAAGTATGCATTGAAAAATTTGCATCACCTCTTGGCTAAATGTACCATGTTTTCCGCACAGTGAAACGATTTCTCATTGTAATTAATTGAAGTTTTCGGAGTTTTTCTCGTATATTTTGGAACTAGTTCAGTTACGCAGATCTATTTAAATTCTATCTTGCCAATACATTATACGTCAGTGAATTTGAATTACTACAAAATATATGTGACTAGCGGTCGCCCGTGACGAAACGGGCGAAACCCGTGCAATTCATATGCATAGTATTTCGTATGGACTGAAAAATAAATTATAAATAATATTTTTTAAATTGAATGTAAAAGAAAATTTGAATTTATTTAAAATTATATAATTCGAAATTTGTAGTAGGTACCTGCTTAAAATTATATCCCCTATAACTTTCACACCCTCATTTTCAATGAAATAATACCTAAGTGTGGTTTAAAAAAAAAGTTATCATTATCACTATAAAATTAAAATTATGTGAAGTCAAATTTTTTACCCATTAGGGGTTGAATTTTCAAGAACCGATTCTCAGTGCCTTTCTACAAATTTTAAGTTCATCTCAATACAGGCACGAATTTTGACTCCTGTTTGTCCCCTCGCGCCTCGTGGGACTAGGACGAATGACAAACGGGAATAACCCAATAGTTTGGGCTAATTTATTTTTTATTTTTACATTGATTTCAACCCCTTTGGTTCTGTCATGTAAATAGGCTCTAGTGATGCTGATTCAAAGCTGATTTTAATGGTGTTAGGTACCTACAAGTCTAGTTTCAATATTAGGCTATACGTTCGTCATAATGTCGTAACTTCTCAAATCCAAGGAAACGTTCTTTTAATAACCGCGGAATTCCTCGTCCACGTCAAAATAAAATCTTATGAATACTTATAAAATTAAAACGTAAAAAGATTATTTATTTTCATTGCTAGGGCATGACAGTTTTATGGCGAAATCAACCTTGTCTTGATCTTGATTCAAAATAGAAGATGTGAGAATGTGATGGGTAGGTATTACTCACAAACAGTGAAGAAAGATATCATTACAAAATCAGTTGATTATTCCTATTCTATTAAACGAGCAATATTTGTTTGTTTGATGTTTGTTTATTTGTAGGTACTTACGTTCTCGAAAACGGCTCTAATGATTTCGATGAAAGAATTTGGCCGGATCCTGCCCCAGAGCCGAATATCGAATTAGACTATGCGTCTGAATAATGTTATTTAAATAAAATATCACAAAATTAACTGGTACATACAGAATACTTAGATATCTCGTGCCCTGTGGGAATATAATTATGTTATTTTATTAGTAACTTTAGTCACTTCCGGTACTACAGTCCGTAATGCCTCTCCAGACTCACGGCGAGAAGTTTCACCGAGACTTCTCGAAGAACAAACAAATTATCCACACTCTCAATTTTCTCACTCGTGATTTGTTTGAAATCCTTTGTCTCGGCCAAAAATAGGTACCGACACCGAAGCGCGAGAACAAGAAGGCGAGAAACTCCTCACATTCACGCTTCTCGGGTGTTGTCGGGGTTTCTTGCCGAGAGTCTGGAGGGGCTATTAGGTATCACAGAGAATATTTTTATCAGATAGACCTACCTTCTTTTTCGCGGTTGACATGACACTCAAATAGTAAACAAAACAGACGGACAAGAATTTGACAGATGTAAAAGGAATTTCGTTGAGTTTCAGTTGTGTGATTGTGTTGTGATGAGTGATTTATGAGGATTTATCATATTTTATTTAAAATTACAAAAAGTACTGACGCCTTGGGATATGCATACAGACTAAAATGGAAGTGGGCTGGACATGTAGCCCGTCTACAAGATGGAAGATGGACTAGGAGAGTGACAAATTGGGAGGGTCCAAGAGGTCGACGCTGCATAGGAAGACCATACGCTCGCTGGGACGACGACATCAAGAAAACTGCTGGACCAAACTGGCTCCGAGTAGCACAAGACAGGGACAGATGGCTGGCTTTGGAGGAGGCCTTCACCTTAGGGGTTCTCTAGTACCTACTTAGATTATAAGCATTAGTGATAAGAAAAAAATGTTAATTATAGAGAAATAAAAGGCTTTTTGTTTTATTTATTTATAGATATCATATTTTATTTTAGGCGGTTAGTACAGAATCACTGCACACGAGTGTAGATAATTTTATTGATGAAATTCCCAATTTTTCCTAAGTACTTTTCTTTTTTACTTGAAATTGTAGGTACTGGGAGCACCTGTGTGCGTCATTTATTTTCTATACCTACTTCACTTAAAATTCTGCTAGTCCTAATAATAATGAAAAAGTAAATGTTCACACAGCGCCATCTATCCCCAACGTAAGCAAAGCTTTTACTATAGCAACCTTAAAAATATAGTTTCCTAGGTTCTCCGTTCATGCTGGGCGTCATAGCCTGCTGCTTTATATTAGAATAACTTTTAAATCCCACTTTTTAGAGGAAGAAGATGAATGGACTCTCATTATAAAATAAAAAAACAAACCCAAAAATCCCAATTTGGTCATGACGCAAGCATTCTTTCCTGTTGGCATCTGTGGGGCAAATTTATTCAAGGAATCGGCCATCTCTTTTGCGGTACGGGCGGTTACGGAGGCAAAAAATCGATCTAGCTAGGTCTTATATCTGGGAAACTTGTTTTCTCGGCATTTTCACTCAAAAAGATTTACCAGTGCAATGTGGTTCGTAATTTCACACTATTTGTTGAGACCAAAGTGGCCGAGTGGAGTGGGTGTACGCCGAAGGATTCGAGTTCGAATCTTATAAAAGTTTGTTTTTGGTAAGTTTTTTTTTGTTTTTCTTTTTTAAAAATTCTCTATTTGCACTCGAGCAAAGCTCGGTCGCCCAGATATTTATTTAATTAAGTGGCGATTGATTTGCAACCTTACGGTGTAGAATCCTATATTTTTGCTTTCGAGTTTCGAGATAAGTCAAAAAGTTTTTTAGAAATATTTTCTAACGATTCTGAACAACTGAATGTTTTTTTTCAATCTGGGGCTTTGTTCTGTTTCTAACAATACTTTAGGTAGGTACCAATACTTTAGGTACCAATATTTTTACCAATATTTTAGGTATTCATAGCGCCTACGCTTTTCCGCCGAGCAGAACTGTCGGCGCGCTTGCAATAATATTTTGATAGGAGCTATCTTCGAACAATGAGTTCTTACAAATTCTTTGTGGGTTAAACAATGCCGCTAATGTATTTATGTGTTTGCGGTGAAGTAAAACATCGTGAGAAAGCGCGCAGCTTTGTTTTTTGTACGGATTGACTGACTTTTCCTGTGGTTATGGCTTAGAATAGGGAATTATCAGTCACGACACAAATGCGTACCTACCTAAGTACCTTAATTATAGACACCTACTTATATAATTGCAATGCCCATACTATAATAATTATCCCTAGTATTGGATTTTATTCTTAATTCAGGAGCACGAAAATCGTTTAGAATTTCTAGCCCAAGCTTTCCTTTTGAGTTCATCCCAATCAGAAAAGAATATCATTGGTTCATCCCATAAATGTTCAATACAATTATAGGCTACGATATTAACCATTCCATACACTCAATGTTGACGATAAGCATCTATGTTATATAATTTTTTTTTTGTGTGTTATTTTGCCTATAATATCTTATATCACTGAATGTTAAGTCCATTTCCGCATTGTATTTTTTTCTTTCTTGTACCTATCATGTGTGTGTGTGTGCTAAATAAATGTTTCTATGTCTACGTCGAACAGAAGCTGAAATACATTAGAATGTAGTTTTTGCCGATAAATTCAGTGTGACACCGGGCGTGTAGGCTATCCACTATCGATTGTTCACAATGTCCAATCAACGTTTTCTACTTCTCTTGCAAATCAGGCGGGCTATTTGGTACGATTAATTTTGCTCTAGTAGTTGGTCTTTTTTAACCGACTTCAAAAAAAGATTCTCAATTCGTCGGAATCTTTTTTTTGTGCTTTTTTTATGCATCATCACCGATTAGGGAGTGTCCACATTGCGTTTTTTGTAGCGCGTTTGTATCGATACAAACGCGTTGCGAACGCGATGCGAACGCGCAGCTCAAAAACGCGCTGCAGAAAACGCAATGTGTACACTCCCGGTTTGCGTTTGTATCGATACAAACGCGATGCGAACGCGCGTTTGTATCGATACAAACGCGGTTCGAACGCGCGTTTGTATCGATACAAACGCGGTGCGAACGCGCGTTTGTATCGATACAAACGCGCGTTCGCATCGCGTTTTTATGGATACAAACGTGTTTAAGCAGGGTTTGCTTTTGTACTTTGCTTTTTTGTATGCTTGTTTGTCTGCTAGTTTGTATGCTAGTTTGTATGCTAGTTTGTCTGCTAGTTTGTCTGCTAGTTTGTTTGCTAATTTGCTTATTTGCTCTAAGTTTTTCATTTGTTTCGGGACACTTTCTTCGGACACTTTTACTATTGCTTAGGGACAATTGCTAAGGGACACTTTTGCTTGGGGACACTTTTTCTTCGGGACACTTTTGCTTCGGGACACTTTTGCTTCGGGACACTTTTTGCTTCGGGACACTTTTGCTTCGGGACACTTTTGCTTCGGGACACATTTGCTTCGGGACACTTTTGCTTCGGGACACTTTTGTTAAGGGACACTTTGCTAAGGGACTCTTTTGCTTCGGGACACTTTTGCTTGGGGACACTTTTGCTTGGGGACACTTTTTCTTCGGGACACTTTTGCTTCGGGACACTTTTGCTTGGGGACACTTGCTTCGGGACACTTTTGCTTCGGGACACTTTTGCTTGGGGACACTTTTTCTTCGGGACACTTTTGCTTCGGGACACTTTTGCTTCGGGACACTTTTGCTAAGGGACACTTTTGCTTCGGGACACTTTTGCTTGGGGACACTTTTGCTTCGGGACACTTTTTCTTCGGGACACTTGCTTCGGGACACTTTTGCTTGGGGACACTTTTGCTTCGGGACACTTTTGCTTCGGGACACTTTTGCTTGGGGACACTTTTGCTTCGGGACATTTTTGCGTCGGGACACTTTTGCTTCGGGACACTTTTGCTTGGGGACACTTTTGCTTCGGGACACTTTTGCTTCGGGACACTTTTGCTTCGGGACACTTTTTCTTCGGGACACTTTTGCTTCGGGACACTTTTGCTTCGGGACACTTTTGCTTCGGGACACTTTTGCTTCGGGACACTTTTGCTTCGGGACACTTTTGCTAAGGGACACTTTTGCTTGGGGACACTTATGCTTCGGGACAATTGCTAAGGGACACTTTTGCTTGGGGACACTTTTGCTTCGGGACACTTTTTGCTTCGGGACACTTTTGCTTCGGGACACTTTTGCTTCGGGACACTTTTTCTTCGGGTCACTTTTGCTTGGGGACACTTTTGCTTCGGGACACTTTGCTAAGGGACACTTTTGCTTCGAGAAACTTTTGCTTCGGGACACTTTTACGAAGGGACACGTTAGCTTCTGGACACTTTTGATAAGGGACAAACTAGCATACAAACTAGCAGACAAACATCAGACAAACTAGCAGGCAAACTAGCAATCAAACTAGTAAACTACAAACGCGATGCGAACGCGCGTTTGTATCGATACAAACGCAATGCGAACGCGCGTTTGTATCGATACAAACGCGATGCGAACGCGCGTTTGTATCGATACAAACGCGCGTTTGTATCGATACAAACGCGGATACGCGCTGCGAACGCGCGTTTGTATCGATACAAACGCGCGTTTGTATCGATACAAACGCGCGTTCGCAACGCGTAGCAAAAACGCGCTTCAGAAAACGCAATGTGGACACTCCCTTAGGTACTCGAAGACACCTGAACCGATTTGGAAAATTCTGTTTTTAAAGGGTACCTACCTATACTTTTCAATTGGTGCCACAAAAATTTGGTGAGGATCTGTCGATGATCTTCGGAGTTATGAACAAAAATGCACCTCGATAGTACAGAAAATTGCTCAGCTTTTAACATTGAAGTCGGTTTTTTTTATTTTTTATTAGCCGCTTGTTTCGAAAAAGCTTTTTATTTTTGAATACGATCAAATTCGTCGCTTCATGCTGTAAGTACTCTTCTTTCTCGCTACATGTATATTTTGTGTCACGCTCTCGGGTTGTATGTCCCATAAGCTATGATGGTCATAGCTTAATACTGAATGATCCAGTTGTAAGGTATTAATAGGTCAGGTGAAGATGTTGTTTCGAGGTAACTGCTAATGTTTCAATTGAATGCTTGAACTAGAATAGATGGACGGCTTAGGCGTGGTGAGGTTCATATAGGGGCGGAGCGGGGAGCGTTTTAAATATAAACATAATTTTACCACTTTCCAGTCACCTCAATATCCAATACGCATTTTTTCGAAATGGATAACCTATTTTTAATTTTATCTGTTTTAATTATTACGCGAAAGAACAGGAGTAGAATTACCTAGCTCTCAAAACGTTTCAGAGTGGTCATAGAGCGGTCCTACTGAATAGATGATATTTTATAACAAATGAATTTTGAATTTTTTGAATTGGAATTAGTAGGTAAGCTAATAATCAATATTAAGCTTAAAAAGTAGTCAGGATGATGAGGAGAACGAAGCAAGAAGAAATTGGTAATTTGTAATAGTTCCCTACCCTTTAGTTTAGGGAAAGGAAAGTGTGAATGAAAACATAATATGGGAAAAGGAAAGTCTAAATGAAAATATAAGTTTCAAAGAATTTATCAATATTTGGCTTTCTTATAAGCTTGACCCAGTTAAAAATACAGATCTACTTACTTAATATGACTTGAAATAATTTTCAAAACAGTCATTGATATTTGGTTTTAGATAAAGGAAACTGGTAGGTACAGCATGTTATAATTATTTATGTTGCCTATCATTCAATACATCAACAACATAATCAACCCGCTAGCGAAGCTTGTATTGCATACAATCAATAAATCGCTCCGCTAGTCGTTACCTCTTATCCTATAGCCACGTCCTACTTGGCGTATTGCCAAATACAGCTAGCGGTCCGAATCAGCTGTTGTATACAAATACGTCGATATGCTGGTATTTTATTGTTACCAAAAATAAGCTTTGATTCATATTGATTCATTCTGGGATTCGAAGGGAATTCTTTGCCAAGTTCTTGCAAGCAAATAAAGCATTAGTATTATTCCGAGTATAAAATAAACTGCCAATACATGAGTTGTTTGATTTCAAATTTGGCTAAGGGTGGTATAGCCACTACCACGCAAAATGGTGGTATAGCCACTATTCTGGAAAAGGCTCGTTTTTCGTAGAATTGTAGATGGTAAAACGTAAAATTGTCTTATTCTGGAATAACTGGCGATTTATTCGAAGATTATAATTTATTCTTGTTTGGTCGAATCCACCCTAGATCCACTTTAAACTTTTGTTCAGTATCGGACGAAAACTAGTTTTTGTAAAACGTCGTTCAAAGCAAATCAAGCAAGTTCAAAGCGCTGCTGGTAGCGGTCACCCATCCAAATTGTGGCCACTCAGAAAGTCGCTTAACGATATTTCAAAAACATCTAACCAAACTCCGCAACAAGAGCGCTTCAATAGTTCCCTAATTAGTTCTAGCTACTTACCTACAGTTAAAATGTCCATCTATTTATTTCTACTACCTTGAAATAAATGACCTATCACAAACGCTAGTTGATTACCGAATTAACTAATGGAGTTATAGCTAGCTTTGCCAAGTTTCATCAAAAGTTGTAGAAATTAAGGTCACGGACGTGCCCCTGACAAACATTTCCAATTAATTACTAATCCAACTTCTTACTATTAATTTTAATTTTTTTAATGTTAAACCACACTAAGGTAATTATTTAATTGAAAATGAAAAGTCTTATAAAATTTTTAATTTCGACGGGATTCGAACCCGCATTGATACAAGCGATCCTCCTTTTCAAGCTAAGCTTATCAAGATTTTCAAATACCTTGGATTCTGTGGCCGAGTCGGTAAAGGCACTCCGGTTTCGCTATCTATAAGGCAAATCGCTTGTATCAGCGCTGTAGGTCGTGGGTTCGATTCCCATCCAGGACAAACATTTGTGTGATGAACATAGATGTTGGTTCTGTGTCTGGGTGTTATAAAGTATTATAGGTATGTATTTAAGTATATAAGTATTCTATCAGTTAGTATCTGGTTCTCATAGTACAAGCTTTGCTTAGTTTAGGGCTAGATGGCGCTGTGTGAAATGTCCAGCGATATTTATTTATTATGAACCCGCGAACCAGAAGAGGACCTAAACAATATACAGAAAAAATATTTTTTCTTTCCGTAAATTCGTATGTTTGTTGTATTAACGCAGACCTTCCAGCTCCTGCTTAATCCTCTCAGCTCAACTCTAATCCACAGAAACAATATGTGTGGAGTTGAAATAAGCCACGAATCTCCTGACAATATTTTCCTTTGTCTTTGTTGGTCCATTGCGTAATGAAAAATGGATTAAAATCCAGATTTAGGGTGCTTTTTCAGATATGTGATATGCAGCTATGCTTCGAGCAGTTCGAGCCTTTACTCGACTAATGTCAGCGTACGGAATGCTAAATTCTGCATCACATATTTCAAAATGTACATTTTTTTAATATGAAGTCTTATCAATATTTTCAATTCCGAAGGGATTCGAACTGAAAATTTTGATAATACTTTTCATATTCAATGAAATAATACCTAAGCGTGGTTTAACACTATAAAAATGTACATTTTTCTAATAATTCCCGTAAGAATCGATGAAGTCTACACAAAAGCTATTAAAACAATGAGAAACCAATTTCTATAGAAAAATATCCATCTTTCTTGAACCTATTACTATACAGGGTGTGGCAAATTCTTGGTCACTGAAGGGTAGCTACCTTTTCTCTTGTAGTTAGAAAGTTTTGTTCTTAGGAAACTTCAGTTATATTTTGAAGAAAAAAATAATTGCATTTTTAGATTTTTGAAAAAAAGTACAGTTAGCCTAAAAAAATACATTTGTCAAAAAAAACAAGTTGGTCTTAATCGACTCTATTTCCCACCAGGAACACTTCTTCTAAAGGAACTTATCAAATCAAATCGTAAGTTTTTGCAATGATTCAAAAAAACACATCCCATACATTTTCTATGAAATTAGTAGTTGTAAACATTATAGTGCCACTTATTCAATGGTTATTAATTTAAATTCGTAACTGCTTCGGCATGCTGGGAGGCTATTGTAAAGCCTTAGGCGCCTAAGACAGAGCCACAAGAGAGAATGGTATGCATGGAGCATACCATTTGTACATCTGCATGGAAGCACTTTGTTCTAAATTTAAATACGCGCTTTACAATAGCCTCCCAGCTTGCCGAAGCAGTTATGATAATAAATTAAGAACGATCGAATAAGTGGCACTGTAATGTTTACAACTCCTAATTTCATAGAAAATGTATGGGATGTGTTTTTTTGAAATATTGCAAAAACTTACGATTTGATTTGATAAGTTACTTTGGGAGAAGTGTTCCTGGTGGGAAATAGAGTCGATTAAGACCAACTTGTTTTTTTTGACAAATGTAATTTTTTAGGCTAACTGTACTTTTTTTCAAAAATCTAAAGATGCAATTATTTTTTTCTTCAAAATAAAACTGAAGTTTCCTAAGAACAAAACATTCTAACTACAAGAGAAAAGGTAGCTACCCTTCAGTGACCAAGAATTTGCCACACCCTGTATATCTTTTCATTGCTATTCTTATATATAGTATTGCTTCATAACGAGGACCACAGGGTCATCAATCAAGAAGACTAAACAGATCAGTGCCTCGAGCACCAGTATGCACGAGTTTACTATTATATCCGTGACTATAGTAAAGTATGGGCAATTGTATGGACTGAACTTAGTTTAGTCAAGTTACCGCTAGAGGCGCTGCACTGAATTCCATACAATTGAGATACCTTACTATAGTCACGGATAGAATAGTAATCTTGTGCATACTGGTGCTCGAGGCACTGTTCATAGAGCATATCTTTCTGGCGCCTCTCCAGCGAACATCAATGAGCTTTACATTAAGTAATGTTGACATGACTCATGCTTTACAATGAAAAATAACAAGTCTCACCCCTGTATTATCAGTCGATAAGTCTCTAGACGTCGAGATCGATATCAGCTACTCAACGACTTAAAAACCTGGTTTTAAAAGGTTTTATAATGTTACACTACATTTAAAAACATCTCATCGACAACATTCCTAGAAAGTGAAAATTCTTATCAACATTTTCGAATTTTTAAGGAGTGTCGATATGATCAATGCGGTTTCGAATCCCGTCGGAATTGATAATTTTGATAAGAATTTTCGTTTTCGAGTAAAAACCGGGATCGACAATTTTACGTGTCTCCTGAAGCTGAAGCTACGCTTCAAGCGCTTTGATTAATTTAGGTACATTGAGAAAACAAACGGAAGCGAAGATTTTTAAAAGTTTGTAGATTTAAATCTAGAATAAACTTTTTCACAACAACATGATTTTGATATTCTGTGAGCAAACACAACGTCAATCGCATAAATAGCTGTGTACATCGCGGTCAGATTTGTCTACACGTGTAAATATTATTGTGACAAGTACTTTGTGCAAAAAGTTGGCAAAGATTTGTTAACACATTTTAATCAGCGGTTAACAAATACATTTACATATGCATTTACATTAGGTACAATTTTTAAACAGTAACGTAACAAAATGGCGATTCTATTTCTAAGGACTATTTTCAGATTTTCACTTCGACACTTGTACTAATGACAGTTTAATTTCAAAGAAATTGAAAATTAAATTGAACACAGTAGAATCTGTGGGCACTCTGGCATAAGGAGGATCGCTTATTTCAGTGCGGGTTCGTATCCCGTCAGAATCGTATATATATATAATAAGTTTTGATAAGACTTTTCATTTTCAATAAAAATAGAATGTTCATCAATTAATACAAAGTAAAAAAAATGTACCAAAGGTACTTTGAATACTAGCAAAACAATGAAATATTGCTAAATCCTATAGGGACTACTTTATAGTGCGCAATTGGCCGATTTTTATTGATTGTTTGGTAATAATACCTACACTCAAACAAAACAATTCATAGAAAATACATAAAACGTTGGAAATAAAGCGAATTCTCCTTCTCCAGGGAGACCAGAAACCCCAAAAACTCAGTTAATTATACAAACTCCCGAACTTCCCTCAGGAGCATTGTGGGAATATATTTCCCAGAAAATCCAAAGCGGTGATACTCTGTCCTCGTTTAACGTCACGTGTGCAAGACACGAGTAGTACAGTAGCATATTATCGATACTAGATGCTAATAACTTTCCTCTTATATACTACACTTTTATCCTGTTTACAATATTCTATACTTAGCACATAAGTTTGTAGGAATATTAATGTTCACGTTTAAATCACTGGACGAATAAAACTTGGAATAAATGTATCTTAAGACTTGAAATAGACACCCTGACTTTTGACTCATACTTTCTAGCCGATAACTACGTAACTGGATAATATTGTTCGCCATAATCTAAAGATCTGAGAAAATCGTTATTACATTGTAAGGCATTATCGTTCAATAATGTGTCTCTTCCAATGTTCTCGCCTTCGGGCGAGTCGACGTCATTGTTAGGGTCACAGGCGGTGCAGTTCGGGTGCGGAGTTGACGTGACGTCAGTTATGACCCTTAAAGTCACATTTGACAGGGACATACACAGGACAGAGAAGACTGCCACAAGAAAATGGCTTTTCAATCCAGTCCATTTAAATATTGCCTGGAAGAAATTGCTTTAAGCGATAAGGCCGCACATTGTGCCACCATGGATTAGTCTTCAAGTCCTCTAGTTAAGTTTTAATATGTTGGTGTAACAATAAATAGATAGATAGCCATTTATTCGGTAACACACACACAGACGTACATTTACAATGTAAGACGAACAGTAACATAAGTAGGTAAGTAGGTATAACAAGCAAATTTTTTTTATAAGTAAAAACTTTAAACAATCGGTAGGTACTTCTATGGTAAAGATTAAAGTAGGTATATAAGTAGTAGGAAGGTACAGGCAAAGACTTAATACATAGTTTTAAACAAGGAATTTCTATACTACGTACCCGGAACGCTGACTGAGACAGAAAACACGGTCCGCTTGAAATCAAACTTGGGCGCTGTGTCTCTTTCTTTTTGCAACTGTGTGAAAGAGACAAAGCACCCAAGAAAGCCTCTCAACAAGACCAAGAATCCTTATAACCAAAATTAAATGATAATAGATCGTTGTGTGGTCGTGATAAGGTTCAAAATCCTTTGTACATTAAATGTCAGTCAGCATTCTACTATGTATACAATTTCTTTGGTTTTAAATAAAAGTAGGCCAGGACGTCTGTGCTGGTGTGGACCAAAAAGGGACAGTCTCAGCTTTAGAAATAATATAGCTCTCTCAGTCTCAGCTTTAAATAAAAAAATATTTTAAAAAAACAAAAACCCGACTGCGTCAAAACTAAAAAGAAAAAAACAAGCCTGCAAAGAATTACTCACAGTCGGTACCCATTCATTTTATTACCAATCAAATCTTCCCAATGTTATGGGTCCCGACTGTGAGTAATTCTTTGCAGGCTTGTTTTTTTCTTTTTAGTTTTGACGCAGTCGGGTTTTTGTTTTTTTAAAATATTTTTTTATTTAACACTTTTTAGTTATGATAAAGTTGATTTTAAAATACCTTGATTAACTATTACCTACCCAACAAGAAATTAATAAACCAACTAAACTAAGTAACTTCGTATCGCCCTAATTATTTATTCAATTTTATTCTTCAAATCCATCCAATCCAATTCCCCATCAGCCAATAATTCAATCCAATCCAATAATATCAAAAACTTTCGATAATGGCCTCAGTGTTGCCAACCCGAATTTTTGAAAATTGGTAGATGAGGGGCAAAAAATTGGTAGAAGTTGGTAGAATGTAATTAGTTACTACTGTAATTACTTGATAAAACCGACTCTAGCTAGTGTCAGTTAAGCAGCTAACACTTTTTCAATTGGCAGGCTAAACATTACTACCTAAGTCGGATTCAGCACCGAAGTCCGTTAGACGCAGCGCTGCTATCGCAGAACTAGGTTATGTAATAAATTACTAATTGTCCAAATAAGGCTTGAACAATAATAATTATGCTAGTTTGTACGATCGTTAGCTCTACAAACCAGAACAACTGAATGACCTTGACTAAAAGAGCTTAAAAAAGTAAATAAAACAATTAGTTCCCACTTTTGCCGTAGGACTTGAGTGCTGAATCCTACTCTAACTACCAATTGGACCGTACCGAGCTGTCATTTCACATGAAAGAAACGTTCATCAATGTGGTTCCGTAATGGTGGGCATATACGCTACGATAAATCGTTACGATCAGACTGTACCGTTCGAACGGTACCGATAAATCGCTACATGTATGTTATAAAACTGTACAGTTTTCAGTACAATTTTCAGAAACAGAAACTGTACCGTTCGAACGGTACAGTCTGATCGTAACGATTTATCGTAGCCTATATGCCCACCATAAGATTTAGAAAAGTAGGTAGATTCCAGGCTTGTGGTGGTAGATAGGTAGACTCGAGGCAAAGTTGGTAGATCTACCTACAAGTTGGTAGATATGGCAACGCTGAATGGCCTTCAAAAATTGATAGAATAGGTAAACTTTTCAAAACGCAACGATAGCGCGATCTAGGATTGGTTCAGATTTAGCAGCGACATCTAGTTGTGTTTTTGGTAATTAATGTAAATAAAAAATAATACTGAGGGTTGCGATGTTTGTAACTTCTGAACTACAAAACCGATGACCTTGAAATTTTTACAGAACATTTTAAAGTAGGTACATACCTACTTTCTAACAAAATTACCCTTCCTTTGCGTTGCGCAGTCGGGTAAAAAGAATCAATAAAATCGTAGGTACTATGTGTTAATGAATTACAACCAGATACCTACCTACTCATTTTGATTTTCATTTCCTCTCCCAAGGGAACCGTCTTGAATTTCAGTAAGTAAGTAGGTATAGTAATCAAAAGTATCCTATTTATACCTCGTAGTAGTATAGTATGTATGCACTCAAATAATACCAAGTTTCATTTAAATCCGTCCAGTAGTTTCGTTCGACCGAGACGTGATGCGCGGCCAAGATACACACAAACAGAATTTTAAACCGTTATATTTCCTAAGCTATTATTTAAAATGAAAAATAGTAAAAGAAACCTAACATTGATTTTTAAATACCTATTCAACGATACCCCACTTGACATAGTTCGTCAATTTTGAGTTTTTCAATTTTGACAATATGGCGTCTGGTTGTAACACTGGTTAATTTTGATTACTTTCATGTCTTTAGTGACACTCGCAAGGTTGAGACAAATCGATTGACGTTAGAATCATCAAAATCGGTCCACGCGTTTGGCCTCTAGAGTGCCACATAGAAACATCCATAGCGAGAATAATTATTAATCAACTTTAAACCGTTATTTTTCCTAAACTATTACTTAAAATGAAAAATGGTAAAAGAAACATAAAGTTGATTTTAAAATACCTATTCAACGATACCCCACTTGACATGGTGTGACGATTTTGATTTTTTTAATTTTGACATTAAGGCGTCTGGTGGTGGCACTGGTGAATTTTGATTACTGTCATGCCTGTAACAACACTCCCAAGGTTCAGACGAATCGATTGACGTAAGAATCATCAAAATCGGTCCACGCGTTTGGCCTCTAGAATGCCACATAGAAACATCCAAACATACATACTTACATACATAGACTGATAAACACATTACCCTTCCTTTGCTTTGCGCAGTCGGGTAAAAATATATCAATATAAATAATTATCTATCTGTCTATGTACCCATACTCGTACTCTACCCTGTATTTATCTGATGATAAATGTATGTTAGAATTGAAGCAACGTGTGTGAATATCACGTGGACCGTACTAATACAAGAATAAACTAGCAAATCCATTGGCACGAGTGTTTCCGTATTGACATTATGATTCGACGATTCGGCAGTTTTGTTCAGTTTGTTAGTCGCTACCGGAATATTACTAAGGGAATATTCGATTCTTTTGTTTCTATGAAATGTGTTTAGCAACTGACAGGCAATAGGACAATCGATATTGATCGAGCAAGGTAATGACCTTGCTGGAAGGTAATCCAATGGGAGTACCTACAATAGTTTTATGTAAGCACTAGGTAACTTGTTCCTTGAATTTCAGCAGGTTGAATTTGGTCGTGCTATAAAAGTTTTCTTTACGTTACACAAGCTTTTAAGGAGAAATAGAAACTATATGATGTGGCCTTAGCATTGAGCGATCGTGTGGAAATGTTGTCATCATAAGCGATCTATCACATTAGAAAGAGAAAGTAATTTTGTACATATAAAAACACAATACTTAAGTTTAGCTAAAGAAAAATAAAGACTTTAGCTATCAGGTCAGTTATTTATCAATTACCTACATTTTCTACTCTTTCTTATTGTAAAGTATCAAAACCATGATGAAGTTTTATTTATTTACTTAGTTTATTTTATTTGGAAAACAAGCAGTGTTACTGTCAAACTACTAGATCTCTTTTTATGTGATCAATTGCAGACGAAATTCAAATCACATAAAGGATAAAGTTTCTCGAGTCAAACCCTAAAGTTCCCAAACAAAACCCAAAGGCATGCACACAAACTCGTATTATCTAAAAGAGATCACAAAAGCATTAATACTAACCTCCAAAATCTCGTCGCCAACTTTGACAGCCGGGGAAGCTTTAGCCGCAGATCCTGCTGGGTTCAGGCCACAGACGAACACGGCCATGCGGGACCGGTCCCTGTGGCCTGCTAGACTCAGACCAAGGCCAGCTTTAGGGGACCTCTCTAAACGGACCACGACAACGCTATCTCCAAGAGCGGCGTACTTCTTCCGGATTTTATCTGTAACAAAAGGATATTGCTATGAAGTTTTGTAGATTATAGACGCACTGTAAACTGTCATCCCCATTTGGTTGAGATAGCGCTTCCAATCGTCTTTTATAATGCGTGCTGCTTTCGAATGGAATAAACTGCCTTCGTTTGTGTTTCCGTCTACATATAACCCGAAAACCTGTAAAAGGAGAGTTAATAGACATTTTCTAGAGAAGCTCGCTCCATCGTCGACTTCATTCATCCCTAGGCAAGGAGCGAAGTCTTGATAAAAAAATAAAAAAAGTAGTTTGAGTTATAGTATAGCGATGAAAGATTAGCTATCAGCCTGTTTTTATAAACAGTCAAAATATTTTAGGTTCTAAGTTTCATCAAGCCGCTTTAAAACTTTAAGAAGTTGGATTAGACAATAAGAGGATGAGGATTCTCCGGATGAATAGAAACAATTGTCGGTACCTGAATCTAATTAAAATGAGTAACTTCCGCATCGTTACAAAGCTTTAAAAATTATTTACTTTCAATTGACGAAAGCAGTTTCAATAAAATAGTTCCTGAAAGTTTTCACAAGTCGATTGACAAACAATCATAGTAAGTGCATGTAGTACCCCTTAACTTTATTTACAGTGCTATTCTGGTTCTTGAAAATATTAGTTGCGAAGAAACAACAGTGAAATTACATAGTACTATTAATGACTTTGACGACAAAAATCTCCTTTAATAAATCCAAAAATATACCAAGCTTGAAATCTATTCTCGTCTAGCCGCCAATTGAGTTACCGCCGGTCGCAGCGCCAATTCACCGCAAACCGAATCATATCCTTTTTGTCACTTTAGGGATACCAAAAAAGAAGGAGTGACATTTTACCGAAGCTTTTACCCGTCATGCATGAGTCGCCAAAGCCATTTGATCTTGGATAAGTTATTAGATACATTTTGAATCATTCTGATGCCATGTGTGGGACACGAAGCATAGCCTCACCTTTTCGAAGGTTATGGAATGCTTTTGCAAAACGTAAGTAAGTTTCAAATACATATTTGAACATGCCTCTGACTACCCCCATAGACATCTTCAAACGGTCCTGAATATCTAAAAATCTGATAGAAATTCCACATATTATTACAACAGTTTAGCCAAACTTACATCATTACCTTTTCATCTAATAAAATAATAACGTTGGTTATTTTAATAATAAACTTAAAGACTACACAAATATCGTCGACAGAACAAAAATACAAGAAAAACTGACAACACTTAACTTATTAGAACATCACGAACTCTGGCGTAAGTTAATCTAACTCAACCGTAATAAAATTATGGTAGTTATAACAAAGTTATGTTGACAAAGGTAATACTTTCTAACTTAGGAAAGGGACGGTTGGTTGCATATTACGTTTCCACTGGAGAAAATGTTGATTAGAGGAATATTCAAGGTTATGACCACATTTTAGAATACTAATTTTTTTTTTATTGTAGATAGACCTTTGTTTAGCCACCATCTCACCTGATGGTAAGCGACGATGTGGCTAACGATCACAAAGGTCTAGAATACACTCGCTCTTGACTTGAAGAGACCCAGGTTATAGTTTTCGGGGAAAACAGAAGCCGGCAGCGAGTTCCAGACCTTAGCAGTGCGGATGATGAAGGTGGAGGAGAACCTCGTGGTACGAGTGGATGGAATGTAGCATAATAATCAGAAATAAATAGAAGTGAAATATAAATTTCGTAAAATCTATTGATGTACGGCCAGGATTTGAAACCACGACCTTCGGATCGAAAGTCGAGGTACTATACCCCTCGGCCAACATGGCTCAAATCACGATAAATTCCCCAATACACATGAGTTTATCTATAGGAATAAACGAAAAGGCAATATTACATTTTTCTCACATATTATGAACTTTTTCATAGGTAATATAATACGCGGAGAGCCATAGAGTGGTGAAGTGGCTTTCAGCAGAGGTGAGGGTTATACCACTTGATGTGAGACACAATAGATCGTGATATAGCATGCTCGCTCGTGACAACTACAAGGTCAAACTGTTCAGAAGAGGTTCAAGAATAGATGAAAATTGAATACAGTAAAATCAAAGCACGGTACCATGACGACCCCATACCCCAAGGTCAAAGGGTCTTACTTTTGAAAGATGTTTAAAGTTGAACACTGGTTAAACAACGTTCTGTCTTTATTTGTGGATAGTTCTTCTTCTTCTTTCGTATGAGCAAGTGGCTAACTCTGGTGACGGAGTTTTCAGGCCGCCTAGAGGCTTCCGTCATAGCTTAACGACTTAAAAGCCGGGACCGACAGTTAACGTGTCCTCTGAAGCACGGAAGCGCTCAGCTCATAATACCACTTGCGCTCACCCATCCTAAAAGTGACCGCGCACAACGCTGCTTAACTTCAACGATCAATCAAGAACGTCCAAGCAAGCTACGCCACGAGCGCTTCACATTTCGCTTGTGGATAGTGACGAATAGAGACAGGACGTTGTTTAACCAGTTTAACATCTTTAAGAAAACTGTTTAGATGAGATTCAATAGAGAATAGAGAAATACTGACCCGTGGAGTCAAATATAGATAGATAGATAGATAGATAGCCATTTATTCGGTAACACACACACACAGACGTAAATTTACAATGTAAGACGAACACTAACATAAGTAGGTAAGTAGATTTAACAAGCTTTTATACAAACTTTAAACAATAGGTAGGTCTTAGGTAGGTACATAAAAGGTAAAGATTATTGTAGGTACTATATGTAGAAGTAAGGTACAGGCAAAGACTTACCTAGTACAGAGTTCTAAAAAAAAAAAAAAAAAAGTAGGCCAGGACGTCTGTGCTGGTGTGGACCAAAAAGGGACAGTCTCAGCTTTATGTTGCCCTGCACCAGGAAGGTACAGGGCAACGCTGGTTTTCATATAATATGTACCATCATGTCGCTCCGACCAGACGTCCTGAGAGAATTCCATCGCGTTTTCAAAATTCTCTCAGTGCCTTATTACCAGTACCTCATCGCTGATCCAATAACATTATTATTTTGTTTTCCTCGTAAAATCGATGAATTATTTAATTATAGCATGAAAAACTGTTTATGTTAGCTCAAGGAAAGAATCAGCGATTAAGAACTGACACCACCCAGCCGTAAAACCGCCATAAACCACATACAAATAGAGTATTCAAACTTATCTTGAGACCGGAAGACGTTTCTGCATACTCGTTAACATTTTATGGGCACTTAAGGAGGCCACGGTCATAATCCTCGGCCTTGGGTTGCTTGGCAACACTGCTTCTTTTTTGATAAAAAAAAATGATGATCGGTGCGGTAGACATATTCTTTCAGGTCTTTAGGCATTTTTAGATTCTTTGAAGATGTCTAAGTCAGAAGTATTTCCAAACACATTTGGTACATTCCCACATTTTGGAGAAGTTAACATTCCATACTGACAGGTTGCAAGCCCATCGACGCTGTTAGAAAGCTAATTGGTTTCCTCATGATGTTTTCCTTCACCGTATAGAGCTTGTGTTAATGCGCATATACATTTTTCGAAACGAAAAATCCATTCATGCATGGCCGGGTTTGAAGCAAGGACCTCCGAATAGAAAGTTGAGGTCGTGGGTTCGAAAAAACAGTGCCTGGTCGTGCACGCGAAACGCAGTTTTTTAATAGAACCGGCCTGCAGAACATCCGATCTATCAAGAACGTCTAAGCAAACACCACAAGCGCTTGTCTTATTGATGGTCACATACGAAAAAACAGTCGAAAGGATTGAAGGGATCATGGCGTATCTAAAGATACATATCTACTCTGCTTAGTGACTGATATACGACCTCTAGGCCAGTTCATAGAACCGACATTAATAACCGACTATTTAGCTGAATGGGGCTAATTAAATAGGAATGTCCCATTTGGGATATTTATTGGGCCGTTTTGGGCTGAATTTGAATGAGATGGCCTAATAGCGAGCCTATAACTGCAAACCGAACGATATTTTGAACTGGCTGATATCGAATGAAATTAGATTTTGATGTTAACTACAATTTGCCATTTAAAATTATGATCTTGTTTAGCTTTTAAGGGTGGCAATTCTACTAGATGACAACATCAATCATTCCGCTGCGTTTTGGTTCGATCTCATTTGGTGAATAGTAGAATAGCTTTTCAAAAATGTGTTCTGCCAAAGTCTAAAGCTTAGCTAAAACGTCACCTCAACTGAGTCGTTTGTCATTAGTAGAATAGGAAACAGTCGAAAATCTAAGGTTAAGTTGAGGTTTTGCTTGTGGTTCATAAAAAGTTTTGTACTAGAATTGCCACCCAGGTATAATAATTATTATAAGTACGCGAAACTACGAAAATTAGCATGAATTTTATAGTTTTAAGAGTAGTTTTTTCTATACTTATAAACTCCTCTCAACTTCTGTCAAAATTGAAACACCGTTTAAAATAATGCAATCCTTTATAGTTCAACCAGTGTTCAAGTTCAGCATTTATAAGTAAGGCCCTTGTAAGGCCTTAAGATGTCAGCAGTGACCCATTTATCTCGACTCATCCCAACCCCATGCGGAGTGAAGCGGAGTTTTCTAGCGAATTTAATTCTAACTGATATTTACTGCGCTTAAATTGTTATTGAGCGTTTGTCTCCAACCGTTTCACTCTCTCGGGCCAATGACTTATATCCTAGAAAAAAATAAAGACCTAGAAAAACGTAGAAATTAATAAATCTAGATAAACCTAAATTGGGTCATGATTAAATCCTCGGAGATATTAAAAATCTGCTCAATGTTATTCAGACTTCCGAAAATGCATCCGATTCGATGATTTTCTTCGGAAAGTTGTCATTTTTTCAGCGAAGAAACGTCACTATTCGGAATACATCCCGAGAAGCTCTGATTTGCACAACAGCCACCTGATTGTCTATCTTTGATAGCGACCAAAATCGGTCTCAAACTCTCAATAATAATTATGACAGTTCCAGTGACCATGCAAGTAGCTCTGTCATCTCAACGAGACCGAACGCGACAAAAGATACCTGCGCGATCGTTTTGACAGCTTGGAGACCAATTTGAGGTTTGAGACAAGTTAGTTAGACAATCAGTCTACAGATTTATAAAGATTTAAAAATTTGAGAAAAGTTTCATTAATTCTAGGGGTTAGTCAGGTGTAGGTAAGTCGTACAAGATTGAAACACGAATGTCTATAGCAATAACAACTTTTGAAAAGCATTTATCTAAACAAGCTTATACGAAGGGTCAAACCGTTTCATTACAGATTTCCTGTGTCCACCTTCCGGCTTTATCGTTAGGATTGTGGATATCATTTCTTTATTTTTTAATTTATCTTTACAAGAACAGTCAGTGACAAAAATCGATGAACATTTTGAGTTTTTCAAGTCACTTTTTCTTCACCATGTTGCGAAATTGATAACTTTTAAAGGTAGGTATAAATATATATAAAATTGGTAAATTTAAAAGAAGTAATAGAGCAGGGCAAAGCAACTAATACCACAGAATACTAGTACTACGGTATAACTCCACGGGTTAAGTAGGTAGTCAAAAAAAAAATTAAAACTCAAAATGTTCATCGATTTATGTCGCTGAATGTATCTACTCTAAGGCTACGTTCAGATGACAAGCGTTCAACGCGCGTTTCGATAACGCGCGTTTACAACTACATACTTTTTATTCAGACCGTACACATGCTAGCGCGCGTATTAATAACGCGCGCGTTGACGCTGCGCTAGCGCTCGACTGTTGTCAACGCGCGTCAACGCGCGCTTTGAGATCATTGGTTTTCTATGTTTCCGTTCAGTTGAGCGCGCGCTTTCGACGCGGATATACACATTTTAGGGACCAGTTCGTTCAGAAATCGTCCGAAATGGCCGCGACAACGTGCGTTCAACGCCTGACAAGCGCGTGTCATGTGAATACTATACAAAAATTTAGCGCGCGTTCAGCGCGCGTTGAACGCTTGTCATCTGAACGTAGCCTAATTTTCTCTAGTAGACAAATTAAACGAAAACTTAATAAGGTGACATTTAACGAAACGAGCTGGAAGGTGTCCACAGAGACTCTAACGATAGAGTCTCTATCATTAGAGTCCCTGTTGTTAGAGACCTTCCAGCTCATGAGACCAACTCTATGACATCTTATTGCATTGTCATCCAATTTACATAATACATTGTAAGCAAAATTTCAGCTCAATTGAGAATTAGGTCAGTAGATTTAATTAACACACCATCAACGATTCACAATCGAATGCATTCGATTTGATGACTTTCTTGGAAAAGTGACGTTTTATCTCTGAAAGGACATCGACTTTTTGAAGATCTTCGAATCGAATACATTCTGAGAAGTAGGTAAGTGTGAATCGAGTAAGCCATCGCTTTTATTTAGTTTTATCTGTCCAGCAGGACATAATTTATAATCATTTATTTAAAAGTTTTAGGTTACATAAATTGGTCTCAAAGATACTATTATGGCTCTATCAAAACCTACCTCTAAAGGTATAATATATTTTTAATATTCATGCAGAATATTAAAAATATATATTACCTATCTAATAGTTAGGACAGAAACAGAACTTGTCGAGTTGTTGCATTATAGTGTAGGTAATCCAAACAAAATAAAAGCTAAGTAGCTTGGTTTTTATTCGTCTATCGTTTTTTATTTATTTATCATTTCATTCATTTATTTCTCTCACAAACATAATATATAAGTACAGTAGGTAAAGTAAATATAAATACAGAATAATTTATAAAAAAGTAGCTAATTATATAAACTTGTTTTGTGAGAGACTGGTGCCTGAAGTAGGTATAGAAAAACCTGTGCTACAGGTCACCAGTGCCCTACTCCACTGATTTACAACTTGAAAAAGAGACAATTTACAATTTGAAATAGGGATCAAATGGGTGGAAGGGAAAGGAAGAACTTAATATTAAAAAATGGTTTTTATGGATTTATTTTATTCGGTTGTACCTCCCTGTAATAACGGTAAACGATTTTGGCTGTCCAAAAGCTATATTCAAACCTTTTATAATATTATTTTTACTTTGATTTACGCACGAGATTTACTCAAATAAAATATCGTCGATTTAGATAACAGCAATGTTTCGATTCATAAGGAGAATCTTCAACTGGTTAGGAGAGTGACCGTACCGCGGCTCTTCTCTCATTGTGTCTCAGGAGACACAGTCTCTTTTCTCACAGTGTGTCTCAGGAGACACATTGAGAAACACGACCGTGATTTTTTATGTGACTGTACCGCGACTCTTTTCACACTGTGTCACAGGAGACACAGTGTCTCAACTAACTGAGAGATTCTAACATTGCTTAACCTAGTTGATTTGATAACCAATGCTTTTTGCACACCTCTGTACAAAGTACACAAGCTTAGTGTTTTAAAACTAAAATGGAAAATATTTTTACGTACAGGTGAATGCAAATCGCATTAAAGCAAAGTGTACAGTCGAGTAGAGAAGTGTCGATCGACGTCGATGCTTATCTCGATTCCATTAGTCGATGTAAAGCGGGGATGGCGAGAAGAAAAGTGAAAAGGATATTTTTTAAACGAGTTTTTGAATGAACCAGAACATTCATCTTCAGGGTGAGATTATAAAGTCTAAATGTCTGTAGGTATATGGCAATGGTTTATAATTTAGTGAAAAATCCGATTTCTTCATACACTAGTAGAATATTCCGATTTATTTTCTGAAATAAACTTCATTGATATAATACGCTCTTGCTTTTTTGTTTGCTATTTTTAATTTTATTTTTGAATTTTGTTTACATTTTTAAAGAGGTAAAATTATAATGGTAATATTAGGCTATAATACTTATCCCAATCATTCTATTTTTATTTAGATTAAAATTAACCTTATTTAAAAATAAATTACTTAGGTAGGTACCTCCTAATAATTGTGAACAAGTTATCGAGATAAAAAGCCTAATTTTTTAATTAACTTACGAATACATTGTGGTACCTACAAGATTAGTACATACCTGTTTTATTTTATTTATTTATGTTGATATTTTTATGCCTAATTCAACTCACGAAAGTAAAGAAATGGAAAAAGCTCATTTAAATTTTATTTATTTACACCTTGTAAATAAACTCTCAGGAGTCTAACCAAGTCAACGTTAATATTCTCAGATTGAAGAAAATCCAAAGCAAAAACAAATATAAATTTCTACAAGCGCTCTCAAAATGTAAAAGGAATACCAAATATGATCAAATAACATCAAAGTAGAGGCTTTTATTCCAGCAAGAAAGAGGATAAGGCTTAAAAATATTATAATTAGGCGTACAGATGTGAAAGTGACATTAATTTTTTATTATGTTTTTTTTAAGAAGCAAAGAATATTTTCACTATTTTTTTATTTGTTATAGTGTTAATCCACACTTGGGTATTTACATTTGAAAATGATTTGCGGGTTCGAATCCCGTCGGAATTGAAAATTTTGATAAGATTTTTCATTTTCAAATATTTTCACTTTCATAACATTCGTGAGTTGTGCCTATTATAAATAAATAAATAATGCTGGACATTTCACACAGCATCGTCTAGCCCTAATGTAAGCAGAGATTGTTTTGGGAACTACATGCATGACTGATATACTAAACTCTTTTTTTTAATAAATACATTTATGCGTAAAAGTATTATGATATCATAAAACAAGTCAATTGTCGTCATCTTGAAAGTGTTTTCTACAAACAGGTACCTAGTTTAAACAAAATGTCCTTTGTGATTCTTTCTCCCATGTTTTAGGTAGCTACTCGCTATAATGTATTTTTTTTATATCTTTTATTGCAATAGAGAACATGCAATCGTAATATTTTTCAATATTTTGAGTCTTAAATGCAAAAAAAACATAAAAGAAGACCCAGTGCAACGTTTTTATTTTAGTTAGTATTGATTTTTAACAATTATTACGAATTATAAGTACGTGAAACGGAACGTATTTCAATACACCAATCAGCGTCGAGTAACATGAGTGACGTAAAAATCTTCTCAATTAGGGATGTGACCCTTTATACTGATGAATGTGCTATCGATAACTTTAATGGTTATGATTACTAATCATAAACATAAGCAACACAAAAAGCCTGAAACATATATATTTAGTCAGAAACAAGGGTCGTTCGCGATTCATCTAAAATGCAATTTGCCTTTGTAGCAATATGCCTGACATGAATATCTAAAAAGTAATATGCCTGATGATAAGTTAAATGCATTATTCTCATAATTTTTCGCCTAAGATTTGAAACACATAAGACGCAATATGCCTGAATGGCAATTTATTTTAAACTCAGTTTACCCGAGTTGTACAGTACAGTGTCTAAAACGCAATTTGCCTTTGTAGCAAAGTGCCTAACATGAATGTCTAAAAATTAATATGCCTGATATAAATGCGTTAATTTCATATAATGCCTAAGATTTTTCATCATAATCAGTTCAAGTGAAAGCTATTGAAGAGATCTTCATTTAAAGTGACAGCTGTCAAACTTCAAACGGCCATATCTCGAAAACTACTCATCCTCGATTCTTCTTTCTAAGCTCAAATGAAAGCTATGACCTAGATCTACATTTTCAATGACAGCTGTCAAAATGACATCTGTCATCTAAAATGTAGATCTTGGTCATAGCTTTCATTTGAACTAAGAAAGGGAAGTCTAGGACGAGTAGTTACCGAGATATGGCCGTTTGAAGTTTGACAGCTGTCACTTTAAATGAAGATCTCTTCTCTTCAATAGCTTTCATTTGAACTAAGAACGGGAGTTTCCGAGATAAGGCCTTTTGAACACACACTAAAAAAATATGTAGAAAATGACACTAGATGTAAAATATGACAGATTATGTCAAAAATGGCAAAAAAAATCTGTTGTTTTTAATCTGTCAATTTTGACAATTAGTGTCATTTTTTATTTAATCTGTCATTTTTGACATCTTTTCTCATAAGTAATAACATCTAGTGTCATTTTTGACATGATCTGTCATTTTTTATATAATTTGTCATTTTTCCCGGTCTTTATCTATTCTATATTTTAAATTTCAGCCAAATCGGTTCAGGGGTTGTCAAGTGGAAAAAAAATACATCCAAACATCCATCCATCCAAACTTTTGCATTTTATATTAGTGTGATGATAATCAATAAATTAATGAACAAAATCGCCTAACTAACCACTAAGATCTTTGCTCGCTTCGCTCGCTCACTCGCTCTAATATTTTTCAAATATTTAGAATATAATATAACTTTATTGTACTTACCTACACCATAAAAAGAAAACACAATAAGAAAAAGAACCATTATTTTAAACAGTGATACAATTTACGATTTTTTTTTATTTTATTTGTTTGTGTAAATAATTTACTTTGATTGTGAACTTTGATTGTGTAAATAAGGAAAGAAAGATAAGAAAAGCTTTTTATTTCGACCACCACAAATATAACCTGACGTGCTACCGATCGTTACACATCAATTGGTAGGTAATAGTAGATTTCGATACATTCGTCTTGTGGCACATCCCTAAGCGGATAGCTGTGTTTAGTGGACCAAGAATAATAGCCATTGTATTATCAATCTTATGTCTTGTAGATAAAGACTAACAATTGATAACGGTAGATAACGCCATCTCGCGACAAGTAGCTGAATAAAAATATTTCGCAAAACGCCATCTCTTGACAGGTAGACTTTCATTTTAATTTATTATTATTTTATTAAGTTTAGAACCATGTTCCGATGGCTATAGGGTTTATTATCAATAAAATTAGTTTTATAGTTTTAGGTCCTTTTTAACGTTCTCCTCGACACGAGTGACGTCATCGTAACTTTACATCCGTTTGCGCGCGAAAATTTAAACGGTCAGTTTGAAACCGCAATTTTTTACATTAAATTGAAGTATTTTAATTTTTTTTTAAACTCGTGGTCTATTCTACATAAAATTCATTCAATTGAAAGCAAAAATAACAATAATGCAGGTTCTCTATTATTTCATCAATATGTTTAACCTCTCAACCTACGAACCAGAGATTTGATTAATAAAACCAATGAAAGAAAAAACATTGTTTACAAAAAAATTTAAACCTGAAAAGGGTATAAAATTACTTTCACATCTGCACACTTTTTGTTTTAATTGAGGTATCAGTTACATGAAACTCTCTCATTAAAAACTTTTAATGGTTTCTGCAAACGTTAAAATGTTACAATTAACGTTAGCATTTGTTTTGCTTTGACCCTTACGGAGTTTCGCAACAAATCATTTAACGCATTGTTAGGGCACTTTGTCGTTATTGTTGGCGGTTTGTTTGTCACCTGCTTTGTTTAAGCCGTGAGTTATTGGAATAACTTGATTTTGTATATATATTTAGTTTACTTATATTTACCCATAGTACCTACTACACCTACACTCATATAGGAGAAAAAAATACACGAACAAGACAAAGTATGTATTCAAAAAAAAACATACAGTCGACTTGAGAACCTCCTCCTTTTTTGAAGTCGGTTAAAAAAACCGAATCACAATAATTGTCGAAAAAAAAAACAATTTAGTCGAACGTAATTATAAACTCCTTTGTAGAAGTCAGTACAAACTAGAAGAACTTAAAACAAGAATAATTTGTTAACTTCAAAATAAAATTAATATTTTCAATTCAATTAGCCAATTCAAACAGTTCACTAAAAATTATATTATTGTTATGAAAATAATTGAAAAGTCGACAGTCGACTAGGAATCAATCAGAACAGTCGCGCGCAGTGGCCGCAACGAATCGAATCTATTGTCGACGAAATCAAGACAATAAAAGTTGAAATTGAATTGTGTACTCGCCATTACAGACCGCACGACTACTTTTGAATATTGTTTTAAGCCTACTGTGGTTGAACTAATAGGATTAAATCGAAAATTGTTGATTTACTTGGTTTTAATCGGACTGTAGCTTGGTTATTTACATTTTAAAAACCAAACAGCCAGGCCCCAAACATTTTGGTCTAGATGCTATTCAGCGCTATGAGGTAACTTATCCCAACACTTAAATTATAAACTCTATAGGGCTAATATTGGTGACATGAAAGGAGATGGCCGACTCGCCGAACAATTTTGCCCCACAGGTGCCCATAAGAAAGAATGCTTGCGTCATGACCAAATTGGGATTCTTGGGTTTGTTTTTTATCGATCGAGCGAGCGAAGCGAGCCAAGATCTTAGTGGTAAGTTGGGCGATTTTGCTTTGTATGTTTGTATGTTTCAAGAATTGTTGTTCGCGCATAACTGTCGAACCGTTCATCCAATCTGCATGAAACTTGGTAGGTCAATAGGTTGTGGTAAGGAAATTTACGGTGGAGCATATGAGCTTAATCGATGAAGGGGTTGTGAAGATATTGGGTTTCCAAGGGGGTAAAAAGTTATGAAAGTTACACAAATATATTGAGTGGGGTGTCATACGAAAGGGCTTATTTTGTACATTCCAAAATGGTTTTTATTTTTAATTTAGGATGTAGTTTTTGAAATACGACCAAAGAACAAAAACTACGAAACCAGAGCTGCAAGAGCTCCCGTTTCATAGAGTTTCGATGTCTTCGTAGCTCATTGACTGGTCGGTCTTAAAAAGAGAGTGGCATCGTTGCGGTTTGGTTTGCAGTGATTTTAGATGCTACTTGATTTATTTTCATGATAAAAAAAATTTTGATAAAGAATGAAAATAATTGTGGTAAAAAAAAGTTAAGTAAACAAATATATTGAGTGCGGTTACAAATGAAAGGTATTTATTTGTACATTCCAAAATAGTTATTATTTTTATTCTAGGACGTATACTTACTTTTAAAAATACGACGAGAATTCATAAATATGAAATAAATGAAAAATTAGACACGACATTATGTGTTGCATGCATGCTAGTATTTTTTACCATGAAGAGCTAGCGCAATAGGCATACTCGGCAGTAGTAGCACTTGAAATTATAGGGGTAGTCAGAAGAAAGTCCTAATGTAAGCCATCTACGGTGCGCGAGATCTCAGTTCGGGGCGAACTACTAGTATTATAATGAGACTCCTTTTATTTATAATGAGATTCATCTTCTTGCTCTAAATAGAGGGATTTAAAAGTTATTCTAATATGAAGCAGCAAGCTATGACGCCCAGCATGAACGGATGAATCTAGGAAACTATATTTTTTAGGTTCCTATTGTAAAAGCTTTGCTTACTTTACTACTGAAATTGACTTGTGTTCGCGCCAGTACCTATTGCAAATGCATTAAGCGGCTGACACCCAATACCCTGTATACACCCATAACATCTTATGCTTGTTGAAGTTATTGTATTTATACCAGACAATACTCGTACAGGCTAGGAAGCCGTGATAGTCTAGTAAGATGCACTTTCGACTTGGTCGCGTGATTAGAATATCTGTTAGATATCGTAAGAGAAGAGAACGTGTCTTGGTATTCACAACTTCACTGACTACGAAAAATATTGGCAACAGATTTGTCGCCCATTAGAAAACCAATAACAACACCAAAGAAAAGAAGATTTGAGAAAAGAATCAATTTCTAAATTAGATTATTGATCAATTAAATATTATCCAAACCTCAATTTTCTATAAAATTAATTTCAGAATTTTGATTAACAAACGAAAAGAAAACTTATAAATAATAAGAATTATCATTTAAAAAAAAACGAGTGTGCTTTAGACCACACGACTGAAGTAAAACTTCCGTTCGCCTCGTCCGAGAAGCTACGATACGAGAGCGTTACGAAAAGTGTGAACTCTTCGTAACGCTCTCTCGTAACGCATTCACCAGCTCACACACATAATTACTATGATATCCATAATATCTTTGACATGAACCATTTGCATGTTTTCTTCAAACAAAATATTGATTTGATTTTGAAATCACTTTTGCGCACATCAGTACCTAATGCATCGGCTTCTCAAGAGGCGTGAGCAGGCTGTGCTCGATTGTACCTAGGTCGTTGAACTCTGTTTATTTATTGCGCGAGTATACAGTTTTTCTCGAGTTTCAAGTAGGTATCAAGATAATTTTATGAAATCGAATTGAAACACATTAATCAATTATTGTTTGTGTAAAGAGTTAGATCAATGGCCGTACCTAATCTAAAGTCAAATAAAAATCAACTTACAGAAGATTAACTAGTACAAGATTGTTACTAACCGACTTTAAAAAAGGAGGAGGTTCTCAATACATAAGAATGTTTTTTTTTTTGTGCTTTTTTAGTTTACTGATTACTCAAAGACGCCTGGACCAATTTGGAAAGTTCTTTTTTGTTTGAAAGTGTATACTTTTCGATTGGTGCCGTAAAAATTTGGTGAGGATCTGTCGAGGAGCTTCGGAGTTATAAACAGAAATGCACCTCGAGAGTGTAGAAAATTGCTCAATTGAAGTCGCTTTTTTAAAAAAAATTATTGAACTACTTGTTTGTTTTTACTTAGAATAAGCGTGCTTTTCAGTGTCTAGGAGGTGGTTAGAGGCAAATCCAAAAATGTTTGAAACATGCTCATTTTTGTGTGTTCAGCTTCCTAAAGCTATTTTACACGATTATGTTATTCTCATTCATGAAAAACGTAGCCGCCATTCTAGCCCCAGCTCGTCATATTCCCACAGATTTGATTTACATCGGCAGCTTTTGTTGGCCGAACTTCAAAGACGTTATCGACCAAAGAGCTATGAAAACATCCAACGTTACAACGTAGAGAAAGGTTATAGGCTATTAGTAGGTCTAAAATAGATCACAGCTGGCATCTGTCAGTTCTAACAAAATAATTCGTAAAATTACCTTTGTAATAATGACAAAAAAGATCTGGGGGTCTAAAGTGGCCACTTTTCATGAAACATCAGATGTTTCATCAATATATTTCAAAACACCTTTTTTGACAGTTATCTATAGAATCCATCTGTCAAAAAAGGTGTTTTGAAATATGCTTAATAGATCAAGCATTGATAAAGCATGTATGAAGCATATATGAAACATCTGTTTCATCAAAAGTGAACAATTGCATATCTTTTTTTAGTTTCAAAAACATACAACGATCCTTAGATGGCTCAACTGATTCTAATTGTATTTTGTAAAGTTATGTAAAATGTATGTAGTACCTACCTAGTTTAGTTTCTGTAGTAAATAAATGTTTCATAGTATGCCTCTACGATCGCGCAGTAAGATACACTGCGCCGGCGCATCTCATAAATTACAGAAATAGCTACAGTTCCACCGCACCTGGCCGGCGCTGTGACCCTGGGTTACTCGTTGAGAGGGAGATCACGTTGATTAGATCTAGACATTCTTCTAGACCCCTCATCTTGATCTTGCGCACACGCACACTACACTGACGTTACCTAGTGCGCTCTTCTTTGTTAAGTTGTTAAAATACATACATAAGTAACTGCATACATAAATATACGTAAAAATACATACATAGTAATTTATACTACCTAATTGATTTTTTTTAATGTTCTAACATTAATGATTTTTTTTTACATTTGGACGACTTGAACCTTTCTGTAAGTCCATTTGTGTATTTGTATAAATATTTAAATAAAATAAAAGTATAGGTCCTACTGAATAAACTAGTGGCTCTGTGAGCTGTAAACCTCGCGAGTATGTGTTTGCATAGCTTAAAGAAATCTAAAAGTGAGCAATTTACTACATTTTGAGGAGTTATTCTGCTCATCACGCTGAAGATCCTCATCAGATCTTCACCAAATTGTTATGAGACCAACTTAAAGTTTCAAATAAAAAAAAGAACCATTTAAATCGGATTTCATAAGGTGGAGTTATCCAGTAGCCCCCTTTTTGTCTCTTTTTGGGGGAAGTAGAATCAAAGTCTCCGATGACAAAAAAAAATCTATAAAATTTTCGAACCTGCTCACAAAATTTCACGAGAACTGGTTGAGAGAAGAAATTTGAGAGAAAAATGGGACCTGTAGAGAGTGTAGGTAGAGTACCTAGTTTACTTATAATAAATTAGATTTAAGTAACATTTATATTAAACTAGCTGACGCCCGCGGCTTCGCCCGCGTGGACTACTACTTTGTTTATCCCACGGGAACCGTGCATTTTTTCGGGATAGAAAGTAGCCTATGTCCTATTCCCGGTTATTATCTATCTACATTCCAAATTTCATCAAAATCGGTTTAGCAGTTATGGAGATACGTGGCAACAAACATTCACACACACACACACACGGACTTTCGCCTTTATAATATTAGTAGGATTAGTAGGAAGGATTATAAAAAAAATTAGATAAGTACAAAAAGTGTATCACCGAAAAGTAAATTAGGCTCCAAACCGTGTTTGTTGCCCTGGTTCTTCACGGTCTTGGTCGCGAAGAAACAGCCCCCCTAGCAATATTACACTATCTATCGTCGCTGTAATAGAAACACTTCAAATGGATTTGACGTTTCAAGTAGATGAGTCACGTGGTCAAAACGTCAATTCCTATACATTTTGAGGCGTTATATTCTACAGCGACGATAGATCGTTCTACAGCGACGATAGATCGTGTAATATGGCTAGGGCCCCAGGATGGAATCACCTTTCAAAGTGGTGATAATATTGAATAAATGAATTTAACTTTGACTTTTAGAACAGACTTCCATTCGAGAGCATTTTGTCCAAGCTGAAGCGGAGACGCTTCGCTCACTAGGTCAACTATTTTTGACTTTGATTTTGACATAACATACCAAGTTCCAGCTCTGCCTCCTTCTCCTCGTCGATGGTCTCCATGACGTCGCATGGCTCGTCGCGCGCGGGCGTGCTGCGCACTCGCGCACGCCGCGCGCACTCCACGCACACTATCCCCGGCAATGTGGCTCACTAGCCTAATCACTAGGCCCTAGTGCGCTCTTCACTGCCACTTTGTGTGAGAGTTCATGTTTAGTGTTCAAGTCACTATCACTTTTATTGCGAGTTCATGTTCAGTGAGACGCGCTTACACTATCTATGCTCGTCAAAAATTGTGAGTTTATCTTCATTTTATGGATGGAAGCAATTCCACGCACAATACTACATTTCACTTACCTACTGAAAATTTAAATTGAAACACAAGACTTGTATGCCTTGTCTTGACAACTCACTGTGCTCTACAAATCACTGCCACTTTGAGTGTGTTCTTGTTCAGTTTGCGCTTGCGATGTGAGCGCTCGGAACTCGCTGTGAGTTTTTCATTTTATATGGTTGCAATTTTACGCACACTAACTTCACTTCTCACTAAGAGTTAAATCATTTTAAACATTTGCATACCCTTCACAACTTACTGTGATTTTCAATAAAGTGTGATCTTTACTTGTGAATTTGTATTAAAGTAAAAGTATAACCTACTCCATTACATTCCATTTCATAAAACCAATAGTTAGGTAGGTACTAAATTTGTTCTGCACTAGTCATGTGAGGTCATGATCAATTTGATAAATTACTTAGTGTGTTCGTTGCTCACTGTGAGACCGTAATTCTTAATTATTTTCAACTTTTAGCTCAATTTGGCACACTTAGAGGCAATGTTCCGACAAAGGCAGAAGTGATAGGTAATTTCATAGATTGGCTTTGAAAAATGAATTCTTCATTACTTAAACTAATTATGATACTTATCTACCTATTTAGTGTGTATGTGATTGACACATTAATTTTATAAACGAAATAAATAAAAAATCATTGTAAAAAGTTGTTTTTTGTTACACGATTTAAATAAAACGTTTCGAAAAATATTTATGAAGCATCGTTACAAAGTTGTTTAAAATAAGTCTTGTAAAGAACAACAGCAGTTAAGAAAATGTTCTCTGAGAAATTAGATGCCGGCATTTTGTAGGGAACCAGAAAAGGTGTTTAAGTAGCTACTTTCAATAAGTACTGGAGTTTAATTCATCTTTAAAATGTCAGAGCTTTATAATTTAAATATTGAATAAAAAAATACTTTTTTTTTGTTTTACATAGAAAGCACAGGGATACAATTTGTATTTTACCTTGAAACCTTAAGAGGGCTGCGACCGGCGAATTTCCATAAAAACGTAATACCGAAATCATTTAAAATGTAAGCATGTTTATATCAGTTTATGTTGTTAGATTAGGAGAGTAGGTATTTATCTAGGTTCCTGTTAAACTTTTGTTCCGAAGAACTTACCTAAAAAGAAATGTAAGCCAATTGAATTGAAATCTTTGTAGGTACACCAAAAATGGCATTTTTTCTTTTCATTTGTTCTATAGTAAGTTTTTTGAAACAAAAGTTTAACAGGAACCTAGATAAATACTACCTTTATCCAAATAATAACGTAAAGTGATAAAAATATGCTCAAATTTTAAATTATTTTGGTATTACGTTCCTAGGTAAGTAGATACGTTCGCCGAGCCCTAGGTTTGTCTAGGTACTCATATTCGTCTTCATTCAAATCATCGGTTATAAGCACAGTTATAAACTAAACATCTATAATCGCGTTTACTAGGTACCTACTATTACCTACTAGATAATTATACATTTTTTTTCTAATTTAGATAAAGATTTGTGTCTAGCAGTTGCTGCTACAGAAGCTACACCGATAGCTCAACTGATTTAGATGAAATTTAAAAACTAAATAGATAATGACCAGGAATAGGACATAGGCTACTTTTTATCTGGGTACCAAGCGAGCGAAGCCGCGGGCGGAAGCTAGTCACACTAATACCTATTATAAATTCGAAAGTTTGGATGTTCAGATGTAGGTATGTTTGTTCCTCTATAACTCGACAACCACTGAACCGATTTGGCCAAAATTTAAAATAGGTGTAGATAGATAATGACTGGGAATAGGCTACTTTTTATCCGGGTACCACGCGAGCGAAGCCGCGGGCGGAAGCTACTTCATAGTAAATCTCATAATATGGCAGTAGTACCTACCGAATTAGACATTTATAATTTTTGACGTGATAAAATCTTATAAATCGATGAACGCCGGCTGCACGCACGAAAAAGTGTCACGTTCCGCCGACAAGACAAAGCGCTGCTACGAGATGTAGCGAGCGCTACGGTTCTCGTAGCACTAGCTACGAAGTAATTTATTTTGGTAAATAATCCAATCCGATACATTAACCTAAAGAATCCTACTAATATTATAAAGGCGAAAGTCCGTGTGTGTGTGTGTGAATGTTTGTTGCCACGTATCTCCGTAGCTACTTAACCGATTTTGATGAAATTTGGAATGTAGATAGATAATGACCGGGAATAGGACATAGGCTAATTTTTATCTCGAAAAAAATGCACGGTTCCCGTGGGATAAACAAGATAGTAGTCCACGCGGGCGAAGCCGCGGACGTCAGCTAGTGTTTTATAATTTTGACAGAAGAAAATTTAATATATTTGATAATTTTTCATCAATGTTTTCTTATGACGTTATCAGTTATCTATCACGCAAAATTATCGTCCGTAAACCGACTTTACTGACAACCATTTTTTTAAACCCGAGGGCAACCCGAGGGGGTGTAGTAAGGCTGATTTTAGTCTCACTCTCACCGTCAGAGTGATCTTTATTACGATGAAATAAGGATACTAATTGTTTAGCAGAAATGGCTACGATGATTGCTCTCGTCAGTGCTGGACAATCAGTATCCTTATTTCATTGTAATAAAGATCATTCGCCTATCAGCGCAGACGGTGAGCGTGAGACTAAAATCAGCCTAAACTGGGGTAAAATACGTTTCATTGAAAAGGTTAGGAACTATTACTGATAAGGAGGCTTGCCAGCACATAAATCATCCTTTAGGCCTTATCCTAGGGATAATTATTAATGGGCCTTATGGAAAGGAGATAAGGTTATTAATGTGTTGATGACTAAGGGCGTCTTGAACCACGATTTCGAATTGTATTTAGCTTGAATAAACGCAATTTTTGTATACGTTATTGCGTTAAATGCGTTTAGGCCAATGATCTTCTATATAAACTGATAGATGCGTTGTACCCCGCTCTGCGTGGCGAACAAAATTTAAGCTAATTAGCTTGAGTCAACTCAGTCGCACTTTGCCTTGCTCCGATGTTACACGCATTTACAAGCAGCACTCACATAATTTATCTCTTTCTATATTTTAGTTTTCTTGAGTGAGCTAAACAAAGCTCCGAATACTCTACCTAAGTAGTGATAACAAAATATCGACGTGTTTTAGAGCTTTTTCTAATGAGTATAACGTCTCTATTGGTAGTATCTCATTGGTTTAGGCTAGCTAAATACAATTAGAAATAATGGTAAAGTAAGTAAGTTCATATAAGCAAGTGGCCAACTCTGGTGACGGAGTTTTTAGGCCGCCTAAAGGACCGACAATTTAACGTGCCCTCCGAAGCACGGAAGTGCTCAGCTCTTAATGCCACTTGCAGTCACCCATCCAAATTGTGACCGCGTACAACGCTGCTTAACTTCAACGATCAATCAAGAACGTCCAAGCAAGCTATGCCACGAGCGCTTCAGGCGTGAAAAGGTAACAGACAGACAGAGTTTCGCTTTTATTAGTATAGACACCTAACTTAGGCCTTTTACATCTTTACTAGATGATTTATACAGTGTCAGGAGGCAATCTTTGCCTACACTTAACGGGACACTGTAGTGCCTGGGACAATGTTGAGATGGAGTAGGTACAGAAATAGACACCTAACTAGGTACTTCGAAATCGCGTGTCTACGTTAATTACGTTGTAATTGCAACTGATTCTACGTTTCGTATGCATAGTCACGTACTGTCATTGTGCCGGTAATTACTTGTTACTGTTTGTAAGAAACCTTTAGCTATTCAAGCCAATTAGTTCTATTTAAGAAACATTTTAAAAGACCTATTCAACGATACCCCAAACGATGGGGGAGACGACGAAAAAAAATTCATCCCCACTTCACATGTAGTGTGGATGTGAAGTGTGGACGAATTTTCTTTTTTTCGCTTCGCTACCCTAAAAAAAAAAATTTTCCAAAATTTTACTTTAAGTACCACTTTGTCGACGTAATTGGTTATACACACATAGCCCTACAAAATTACAGTTTTCTAGTACTAACGGTCTCTTAGCAAAACCTCGGACAGACGGACAGATAGACAGACAGACAGACCGACAGACAGATGAAAAAATTTTAAAAAAATTATTAAAAAGGTGAAACAATACAAGTACAGTTTTTCAGCGGCCTCCACACTAGGCAAAGCCTGTATCCTAGAGTCCAATAAAGATGGACATGACGAAACTATAAGGGTTCCTTGTCAGGACTACGGAGCCCTAAAAAAACGAAAAAGAGCGATATAGTCACAACTAGCTGCCGCCCGCGACTCCGCTGTAGGTACCCGGATAAAAAATTGCCTATGCCCTACTCCCGGTCATTATCTATTTATATTTTAAATTTCAGCCAAATCGGTTCAGTGGTTGTCGAATTATAGAGGAACAAACGTACATGCATCCAATCAAACATCTTCCAAAAGCGAATACGATTAAAATAGCCGTGTTTAGGCTCATTTGAAAAAGCACGCTATTGACTACTAAAATCTTGTTATTAAAAATATTTTTTCAACAAATATTTTATTAGTTTTGTTCAGGGCCTGTATTCTATTAAATGACAACCGCTTTGGTTTTGGTTCGAACTCTTAAATGTCAGCCATTTGGTGAAATAGTAGAATAGCTTTTCAAAAATTTGTACTGCCAAAGTTCAAAACCTCACCACAACTGAGTCGTTTGTTATTAGTAGTCATGGAAACAGTCGCTTTAGTTGAGGTTTTGGTTGAGGTTGATAAAAAGTTCGGTACCGGAATCGAGCCCCAGAGCAGTTTCATGCCTTACTCTTTTTTCTTACACTAAAACATATCTTCCATCGCGCGTGGAATGCTGGCCCTTACATCCAAATCCATTAAATGGTTGGATAAGTTTACACAAACGATTATTAATCCATAAAATAGGCAAAGATCATAAATTCTTGTAATGGTCGATTCGTGCCAGACGCTGCAGATGCAAGGTAATAATAGAATTTAAGTACTAGCTTTGAATGTCGTGGATTCGATTCCTGCCCCTCGATTAAAAAACTTTTTATCAACCAAACAAAACGTCAACTGTTTCGTTTTGTTTCATAACCAGGGTGGCAATTCTACTACAAAACTTTTATGAAGCACAAGCAAAACCTCAACGAACCTTATATTTTCGACTGTTTCCTATTCTTCTAATGACAAACGACTCAGTTGTGGTGACGTTTTAGCTAAGGTTTGGACTTTGGCAGAACAAATTTTTGAAAAGCCATTCTACTATTTACCAAATGGCTGACATTTAAGAGATCGAAACAAAACGCAGCGGAATGATTGACGTTGTCATCTAGTAGAATTGCCACCAAGGTCTGCGTTTAGGTAACATTTCATTGAAAATGAAAAGTCTATTAGAAAATTCATTGAGTAATAAAATTCAGCTTTTCATCACGTTTCATTAGTACTTTTAATATTCCTTTGAAGTTACTATTTTAATACTCCTGAAAAATAACGATGATTTAATGAATCGTCATTTTATTCGTTTTGTCATCAAAGTCAATTTAATTAAAATTAAAGAAACAAGGTTATGAAATCCGTTAGTACGGTAGACAGTTTGATGTTTGGGTGATGCCAATCTGCAGATATCTGATTGAGAGGGTAGTCAGACGTGCAGATGGCATTCTATCTATAGAAATCTACTATCTATACTAATTTTTAAGGCGGGAGAGTTTGTTTGTTTGAACGCGCTAATCTCAGGAACTACCAGTCCGATTTGAAAAATTATTTCTGCATTTGAAAGCTAAACTCTTGAGGAAAGTTATAGGCTACTTTTCTTCATCATCATCATCACCATATATCATCACTACGGGGGCAACGCCGCGAGGGCGCTGCTAGTAATATAATAAAGTGAAAGATTTTGTTTGTTTGTTTGAACGCGCTAATCTCAGGAACTACCAGTCCGATTTCAAAAATTATTTTTGCATTTGATAGCTAAACTCTTGAAGGTTATATGCTGTTTTTCATTTTGATATTATGCATATTTTGCAGTGTTTTATATTCATAATCATAATAGTTTCAAAAGTTTTAAATGCTCACTGATTTTTCTACTTATTTAGTTCATACAGATTATGATGTTTTCCTTCATCATAAGATTGATGTTTCCAAGAACAAGGATTTCTCATACTCGTAACTCGTAACAATTGCCTTCAATTAGCTCGCTTTCGTCACTAATAGCTCTCTAACAATATTACTCAATGTATTAACACGGGTATAACTTTATCAACCAATAAAATATTAATTTTCATTGTAAATTACATTTTAATACATTAATTCGCTTTTAAATACGTAATGTACTGTTAAAATGATTAAGTAAATGATTATCATACGTCCTCATTTTGTAGGACGTAAAATAGGACATGCCTCTAACTAACCATTCTAGTCTAATCACATACTAAGTGCTTCGCATTGAACGCATCGGCCATCTGATAGCAAAGAAAGAAAAAACTTGCTTAAAAATGGAACACGGAGATCTATTTGCAAATTGTTTTTATTTTTGTAGGCTAGTAAGGTTTTATTAGGAAGTCAAAATTCCCATAAAGACCTTAGAGTAATGAGATTACCTATATTAAAATTAAAGTAAAAATAATTGAGCATTGATGCTAACTTGAAATATTTTTAAAAACTACCTCAAAAACAGTTTTATGTTCGTTGTTACTTTTGCACACAATATCACGTTTTATGAGATACGTCCGGAAAAATATTTTCATTTTATACCATCAAAAAAAACCCCGCATCATTTTATCACAATTCCGTGTCAACCACACCGTTGCAAAAACCCGCACTTTTTGCCGCAAAAAATAACTCTAAAATATAAACACGGATAAGCGTCCATTCTCGACAATATCCGTCGCGGTACTAAAGGGAAAACTGACCACGTGGCGAGGAATCTCCACCTATCACATGCCAAATTCAACTCTATCAACCAGTCAAAACGTCGAGTTTCGAATTCACAGCTCAGACAATAAAAGAAAATCTTTCCAATAAAAGTTTAAAGACCTTATTCCCAACTCTCAAAGTTCTTTATCGAACGGAATGTTAAAGTGGTTCTCAAATATGGAAAACTTTTCGAAGTTAGAAGCTTGGAAATTCAATTCAAGAGTTTTTGGACTTTGTTAGTGAATAGGTAAAGTTCAAATTACATTTGCATTGTATCAGGTAAATGAGGTGAAAATATTCACGGATGTCAGATACGAGCGGAAAAAATGATTGTTTTGCACAAAATTCGTAAACTGAGGAAAAAACTGCAAGATATTAAGGTTAAAATGGAGTAGAAAATTGAGATGCTGATATTTTTTGAATTTTCTTTTGATGTTTTCTTGAATAATATTGGGATGAATGTAAATTGTACGTGTCAAGAAGATTGTAAGTAGGAACAGTAAAATATTAATCTCTCTAAACTTATAATAAAACTGTAACAGATCCAATTCTGTACATTGGAGATATTTAGAAAAATTTTTTTGGAGGGCACTCTATAATCGATACTGAAGCTATAACTGTAATTTTTTTCATTCATGTCTGTCTGTCTGTATCTTAGCCGCTCATCACGTCTAAACTACTGACTGGATTTAAATCTGAAGCCAAAACTGTAATTTTTTTCACTATGTCTATCTGTCTGTATCTTGGCCGCGCATCACGTCGAAACTACTGAATGGATTTAAATGAAACTTGGCATGATTTGAGTGCATACTATGAGGTATAATATAAAATACTTTTTATACCGAAATTCAGCACGATTCCCTTGGGAGAGGGGATGAAAGTCAAAATGAGTTTCAGATCATGTAAGTAAGTAAGTGAAGCAAATGCTGAGGGGTAACCTTATTTTCTTGTCACTGTAATGTAGCATTTCCGATTTGTGTTGTATGTATCGTAGTGGCGAAAATAAAACTTTTTTTCTATTCTATTCTAAGTATTCATTCCTCTGAGGTCGTCAAAGAAATCCGTAAAGTTTGCGCGACAAATCGCCCGTGAGTCGTCAAAATTAAGTCACTGTTTGCACAGTTTTTTTACGATTTCATAAAATATCTTTATGAAGGCACTGCGCAGTCGACTATACTTCTTACTCAGCACATATTCCTACTGATAGACAGAATGTGTGTTCATTTTAAGGTTGTATAATTAAAGCCTAGTGCGCACAAAAGTTTTATTAACATTCGTTGAAAAAGCTCATTGGCGAATGTAAAACTCAAATTCAATTCAATGCCTACCGCCCAGCGCTCAAAATTTAACGTAGCTTGACGTGTTTTAAAAGCGCTGACGTGCAAATAAGTACAAGGCTGATTAGTCTCACGCTCACCGTCAACGCTGATAGGCGAGTGATCTTTATTACAATGAAATAAGGATATTGATTGTCCAGCACTGACGAGAGCAATCAGCATAGCCATTTCTGCTAAACAATCAGTATCCTTATTTCATTGTAATAAAGCTCACTCGCCTATCAGCGCTGACGGTGAGCGTGAGACTAAAAACAGCCTAACTAATAGCACAGAATACTAGTACTAATAGTTTGTAATAAATAATTCTCTCGACCTAGAGCGGTCACTTCCTTCGAAAATACTCGACATTCTCACTACATTATTCGTTTATGTACTCACATATAGTTATTACATAGCTGTTGATGGATAGCTAGTACACTTTTAACCGACTTGAAAATGGAAAGATATTCTCAATTCACGTTTTTTTGTAAATGTTGCGGATTTTCTCCGTAAATACCGGACTGAACCTGATGACTTCTGCCCTAATAATGATTATCACACTAATATAAATGCGGAAGAATGGATGTATGTTTTTTCCTCTATAACTCGACAACCACTGAACCGATTTGGCTGTAAAATACAGATAGATAATGACCGGAAATAAGGAAGAGGAAATTTATCCGGTTACCAAGCGAGCGTAGCCGCGGGCGGAAGCTAGTAGTCAATGATGTCGATTCCTAAGAGATTGCTACTTTTCTCCTTTGTCCCACTTTTTCTCTAATTAGTTACCTTGTTAGCTTAAAGTTTTTTTTTACGGAAGTATGAACAATCTAGAACTTTCAGTTGAAAAGCTAGACGCATTCATACAAAGTGACACAAATAAAATAAATTGAAAAATTCCTTCATGATAAAAATGACTTCTCTTATTAGGTTAGTACAAGTTTTTAGTTTTTTCAATGCTGATGCTAAACAAGCTACGCAATTTAGTATAGTGTCCAAATCTGGCACTATTTGTTTTATATAGCACAAACGTTCTTAGGTCTCATTCACGGAGACGCGGAACGTCGCGTGTGGCGTGGCGTCTCTCGGCATATGTTTGAATGCCCGCACCACAGAAATATATCGAGACGCACTGAAACACACGCGATGTGCGACGCGCGACTCCCCGTGTCTCCATAAATGGAGCCTTAGCCTTTCTTCCCACCATTAAATAAATAAATAAATAAAAAAATGAGTTTATTTCAGACCATGGATCCATATCGTGTTAGTAGTAACTTACAAACCTAGATTAGTAACTAAACTAATAACCTTAAATAAAATATCTTATTGAGACACTAGGCGTGTGATTGGCCTAAGCACTGCCAGCCAGTGTCTCGTATAAGCCAAGCACAGATCCTCAACAACAACGGTTAGAAGGCCATTGGTACCACCACGCAACTATTAGCACTTCTTCTGTTTTTTTAACAGTAGCACAGCCGTTCTGCTTGCCGTTGGCAGTAACACCTGGCCGCGCACTGTTTACCTCCCGCGACCTCGCCCGGAATAGACCATCGATCCGATATCTAACTTTCATGCACCCGCGATATTGACAATGGGTTTATCTGTTTATTCAGTGTGTGAGCCATGTTGGCAGACATACGAACATACTAACAGATGCGAGAAAAATGGCTTCCTTTAATAAGTATTATTTTTTGTTTTAAAAGCCAAGTGGGGTGGTGCCACAACTGATCTAAAGATTGTGGGCTTATGGTGAATGCAGACTTGGCCGCACCTCAGTCGCCGCTGTCATCGCTTTTGTTAATGGCTACAGGAACGACTGCGGTGACTGCGGCGCGGGTAGATTTGCGAGGTTGCATAGAACTTCATATAAAGAAATCGAATGCGGGGACTGCGGCGACTGCGGTGCGGCCCAGGTCTGCGTTCATCATTAAAACCCGATCAATTTTTTCGTTTTAGAATAGACAAGTATCCGCCCGCGGCTTCACCCGCCTGAACCATTTAGAATTTTTACAGTCGAAAATCACAAATTTCACTGATAAAATTAAAAAAAAAACATGTTTAAATTCGAACCATATAGTAGACGTGATATTATATCGCACTAGTTGAAACATTCATGAACGTGTAGGTAACTATAGCTTATTCAATGTTATTTTAATGGAAGTTTTTGTTTGGGTAGCGATAGTGTTGCAACTGTTTAAGATTTCACTATGATCAATTATACCATAGGTTCTCAACGTGGGCGATAACGCCCCCTTGTGGGCGTTTGAGACTTTCAGGGGGGCAGTAGAAAACCCAGAGAAAATTAGGGGGCATTGAGAAGGTGCAATAGAAAAAAAGGGGGAGAGGGGCTCTTGAAAAAAATTTATTCACAAAATGGGCAGTGGGCCAAATAAGATTGAGAAACTATGAATTAAACACGTATAAATCAATTTTTACGCCTAAAATTGGGGTGTAAAATTTTAGCGAAATACAAAAAAAATCTTGCAACTAATTTTCACTTCATTTAATAGGAGTTTAAAATAATAATTGTGTTTCAACTTAAAAATATAACTAAGCAGTGAAAAGATACATTAAACAAATGAATAGAAATTTTAAAGGATCTAAAACTTAAAAACTTGCAAACTAAAGTGAAGAAAGCAACAACTAAGTAAGAATTCTTAAACTCTGTCTTCTATCTTTAGTCATTTAAAGATAGAAAACGGAGTTCCTTTTAATTTAGTTGATAAGTTAGTTAAGAAGTTTATTATTTACAGTACTTCCAGATAAATAATGGGTATCGGAAAACATCGGAAACAATGAATTCCGAATGTGTGGTTAGGGTAGTCGTATGGAATGTTAACTTCTGCAGAATGTGGGAATGTACCAAATGTGTTTGGACATACCTCTGACTACCCCACCATGGGAATACAGTCATGATCATATTTTAATTTTTTCATTTCATCATATCTCTTTTCTCAACTCGCGACAGTTATCTAACTTTGTCCGTTTGTTTGACTTCCGTTATGTATGCCATATTTTTGTATACATTAACATACTAAATCTGTTTAATATGTATGTCCCCGAATTTCACACTAGCCGACGCCAAAAAGTAAAGGTTTATTTTCATGGAGCTTTTTAAAAAATCAAATCAAATCAAATCATTTATTTATTTCTCTCAAATAAAATCACAGAATGCTGTTCGACTTTTGAGGTAGGTACTTACTTACATATATTAGGCGTGTTGGTTAAATTAAAAAGTACTAAGTATGTTTAAGTAAGTACCTAATAGATTTTTTTTTTTCAAAAATTATTAAACAATAGGAGCACTCGTGGCGTGGCTTGCTGAGACGTTCTTGATTGATCGTTGAAGTTAAGCAACGTTGTGCGCGGTCACAATTTGGATGGGTGACCGCAAGTGGCATTACGAGCTGCAGGGCAATTATACTAAATGACAACGTCAAACATTACGCTGCGATTGGTTTTGTTCTCTTAAATGTCAGCCATTTGGTGAACAGTAGAATGGGCGGGTCCACACAGAGCGAGCAGCCTCGCGAGGCATTTGCCGCGCGAAGCAGCTCGGTTAGTGTGGACGTGTGGCTCGGGCGCTCGGACGCTCGCCCGCGGTAGCGCGCGCCCGAGCCACACGTCCACACTAACCGAGCTGCTTCGCGCGGCAAATGCCTCGCGAGGCTGCTCGCTCTGTGTGGACACGCCTAATGGCTTTTTCAAAAATTTGTTCTGCCAAAGTCCAAACCATAGCTAAAATGTCACCACAACAGAGTCGTTAATCATTAGTGGAATAGGAAACAGACAAAAATCGACGAAAAGGTTTAGTTGACCTTTTGCTTGTGGTTGATAAAAAGTTTGGTAGGAGAATCGGCACCCTATCAGCTTCCGCTTCCGTATACACGTCTCATTGACTCCGTATTTTTATCGCTTCTTCCTGATTAGCTTGATAGGGTGGCGTTAGTCATAATCACAGATCATAATATTATAGGGCAGACGGGCTAAAGTATTTATTATGTTTTTAATTTTGTCCAGTTTGAGCGCGACCTAAGGATAGGACAAAAAGAATAAAAATGTCCACTTCGTTATGAGTTGTGCAAATGTAGGCCGCGCGCTCTCGCGATAAGAGGCCTATTGAAGCCGCGGCCAACCACTTTTATTTCGCTTTTGTTTCACAGGAAGATATAAAATGTAACAAAAATCGTTTCAGGTCGAAATGTTTAGATTTGGGAGTGAATGAGGCGAAAGAGGTGTGTCAGGATCGTAGCAAGTGGAAATCTGTGGTCTCTGCCTACCCCTGTGGGAAAGAGGCGTGATTTTATGTATGTATGTATGTATTAGTAGGTTTTGGTAGCTTAGCTTGAACGTGTTGGCCGAGTGGGTTAGTGCCTCGACTTCCGATCCGAAGGTCGCAGGTTCGAGTCCGGGTCAATCGATTTTTCGTTTCGAAAAATTTATAGCATTAGCTCTGAGCAGTGAAGGAAAACATCGTGAGGAAACCAGTAAGCTTTCTAATAGCGTCGATGGGCTTGCAACCTGTCACGTATGGAATGTTAAATTCTGCAAAATGTGGGCATGTACCAAATATTTATTTGGACATCTGACTACCCCCTTAGACATCTTCAAAGGATCTTAAAATGCCTTTAAAAACAGTTGTGATCATATTTCATTTAATTTTTAACCGACTTCTAAAAAGGAGGAGGTTCCCAATTCGTCGGAATATTTTTTTTGACGCGATAACGTCTTATAAATCGATGAACGCACGAAAAAGTGTCACGTTCCGCCTACGCCAAGCGTGCAAGCGAGAGCGCGGAACAAGTGATAGAGAGGCACGATAGTTCATCAATGTTTTCTTATGAAGATATCACGTAAAATTATAGTCCGTGACCGACTTTACAGACAACCATTTTTTGCGCCCTGCTTGACGCGGACCAAAGACAAGACGTCCCAATTAGAATGTTTTCGAGTATTCTTTTTGCGCGCGATAGAAACATGTCAATTATTAATGTCATTGGGAAAGGTAGGTATTTAGATAAGTAAGTTTGATATTGCATCGATGCTTTTGGTTGTAGTCTAATTTAAGGTGTTAGGCTGCGTTTCCATTGACGCGGAGCTGGGCGGAGCGGTGCTTAGCGGTGCATGAATTGACCAATCACTATGCTCGAAATCTCTGCTCCACTTCAATGGAAACAGCATGAGCGGAGCGGGGCAGAGCTGAACGGATATTCATATAAAATAAGCGAGGTGATGCGGAGCGGAGCACAGCGGGGCGGTGCGTTGCGGAGGGTAGCTAGGAGAGCAAAGCGGTCCGCTCCTCTCCGCTCCGCTTCAGAGGAAACACTCACCACTTTTCACCGCTATTCTCCGCTCATCTCCGCACAGCTCCGCGTCAATGGAAACGCAGCCTTAATCTTCCTTTTTTATTATTTTAAATAATATTGTGTAGCTTTATTTTCCAAACTGTTTGTATCCAAATTATCGTAAGTACATTTTTTTTTTCATTTATTAATTATATTTAGTAATAATTTTATATTTAGTAATGTGTAAAGTGTAGCTTTCCTCAAAATTGTTCGTATTTAAGTAGTCCGAAATACCGACACGATAAAACTTTTATTGGACTCCACGATACAGGCTTTGCCTAGTGTGGAGGCCGCTGAAAAACTGTACTGTGTTTCACCTTTTTAATAAAATTTTTTTCATTTTTCATTTTCACTATTGTACACCAATCTGAGTTGGTAACATAGAGTACATAATATATTAAGATCTGTAATTTACACCTATGTTAAACAATAAATGAATTATGAATTATTAAAATTCATCTGTTATGCTCAATCAAGCACGCGTAGAAATATACATGTACGAAGTAGAATATGAAGTTGACAGCGGTGAATAATGTATCTTTCCACTTACTTGCCGTGTAGCCGTAGTCGTCCTCTTCCTCTGGGTCGGCCTCCTTCTCTTCTTTGCTGCGCTTGACGGCCCCGGCTGAGGCGCGGTCGATCTGAGAAGAAAGAGTTATTAAAGAAGGAAAAAGAGTTTTCACCTCAGCAGCTCGAAATGGCATCCTTTGCTGCGAGAAACCAGTGTGCAAAATCGCATTTTGCACACTGGTTTCAGTGAGGAAAAGTGATTTGAAATTCGAATGTCGTAGATTGACACGTGATAGTGCATGGCGGTCATTGGCTAGCCTGTCTATGAAAAAAAAAACAATAACGCCCCTTTTAAAAATAAAATAGCGGGAATTTGTTTCTGTTACGCTAGTTATTTGTTGAAAATTCATAAAACAATAAAGATGAGTGAAACCAGTGACGAATACACTAATTTATCTCCAGAGAGAAGAGTTGAGACAAAAAGTGATTGTGATGAACAAAGTTCCCTTCCTGAGAAGCACGTATGTAAGTTCTGAACATAACAGAAACTTTTAATTTTCAAAATTACAATAACTGTTATTTTGTTCTTTTAATTTCTAAAAAAATGCTTTATTTTTAAATAGATATAAATGAATACCTGTTATGGATTAGTTGCTTCATTATGTACAAAGTTGTATCTTTTATTTGTAGGTAGTAATGTTCTCGCTGCTGAGGTGAAAAATTTTGTGTGCAACACGAGACCAAAGTTTTTTACATCTCGTGCCTTTGAATTCCTCGCTAGACTCGGGATTCTAACGTAGATTCTAACGCGATTCAATTCTTAGAATCCCTCGTTCGCTCGGGATTCAAAATCAGCACTCGAGGAAAACATCAACTTTCCCCTCTTGTTGCACAAATAACTATTTTCATTCCATCTATTCGAAAAGGACGACTTTGTTCGCCTTTAAGTGCGCCCAAAGTAGATGATTCCTCTTCAAGGAACTTTTAGCGGGCAGTAATGAGTTTTTAATCCTCTTTATAAATTTAGCGGGCAGTAATGAGTTTTTAATCCCCTTTAAGTGCGCCGGAATTATCTTTGCCGCGCACTTTAGAGGTACAACTACTTTCCACATTCATTCATCTCGAATCTACCAAGATGAATGAGGGAGGACTCTTCCAAAAACACCACAGTTGTAATCACATTTAGAGATTTATTACTCTGCGGTTTTAATTAATTACAAAAATTGTAATTTCAACTTCATAAAATCCTGTGCGTTTTCGTCAGCGCGATCTAGAAAACGGTATTTTTTACTACCGCCATCTAGTTTGTTTTCGTGGAACTATTGAGCAATTCTAGCGGAAGAGTTTTTTTGTTTGAACGCGCTAAATCTCAGGAACTACCAGTCGGATTTAAAAAATTATTTCTGTATTTGATAGCTAAACTCTTGAGGAAGGTTATAGGCTACTTTTCATCATCATCATCATCACCATAAACCATCACTACGGGGGCAACGCCGCGAGGGCGCTGCTAAACCGTCTAAATAAAAAAAATGTAATCCCCGATTACTCTTCTCAAGTGGAACTTTGTCGATTTAACACATTCTTTTCTCTTCTTTTTTATTTTCTCATAGATTGTAATGAAAAGTAGAGTGTATCACTCGGGCGCAAAATATATTTTTGGCTCGGGCGACGTACTTTAAATCCCTCGCTACGTTCAGGATTCTACTAAAGAATTTCTCGCTACGCTCGGGATTCTACTCTAGAATCCTTCACTTCGCTCTGGATTCAAAAAAGCGCCCTCGCCGTCAAAATATTATTTTGCCCCCTTATAATACAATCTACTATTAAAGAATCCCTACCAGCAGGATCCTTCGGGAAAAAATCCAACTATCCCTACAAGTATATAGTATAAGTATATTCGGTGTGTGTTGTCAATAAACTATATTCTATTCTATTCTATTCTATAAGTAGAGGTATTATCAGAAGAAATATGATAGAAATAAATAATAAATATTGCTAGACATTTCACACAGCGCCATCTAGCCCCAAACTAAGCAAAGCTTGTACTATGGGAACCAGATAACTGATGGAATACTTATACCTTTTTTTTAATACATACATAGATACTTTATAACACCCAGACACAGAACAAACATGTATGTTCATCACACAAATGTTTGTCCTGGATGGAATCGAACCCACGACCTACAGCGCAGATGGCAGAGCTACTACCAACTGAGCTAAGAGGCCACGGGAGGAATGGTGAGGAGAAAAAGGGGGTTTGACTATAATTTAGTACCTACCTCCAGCCCTTTATCCGTGTAGGTCCGTCCCTGCATCTCCCGTTCATCTTCCTCATCACTACTCTCTTCATCATCAGAGTAGACCGGTTTCGGTTCCACCGGCTTCTCTTCCTCAGGTTCTACTGGATCCGGTTCTGATGTTACTGTGATCTGTTCCAAGAATTTAAAGTTAGTGATGTTTTTTATCACCGATGCGCGATCAAACAGATCAATTGTTTTTTGTTAAGTGCTATGAAATAAAATTGGTGAATGATGTTTTCCATCATCAACTTGAGAACGGAAGCAATAACCCGTGTCAATGTTTATTCTTGCTTGTAAGTTCAAAACGTCCCTTAGTGGATCCGATGTTTTTCATCACTGGAACTCACCGTGATCTCATGATGTGGGGTCTTCTCACACGGTGCTGGTGACTTCGAAGGTGTCTTCGCTGGTGATTTGGAGATGGACTTGGTGGGAGATTTCTTCACGGCTGGTGATCGAGGTGGTGATGATGCTTCTATGTCTGAAGAGTCTGTATTCTGTGGAATGATGGAACTTTCATTTGGAGTTCAATATTTCCAGCAGTAGGCTATTTTTTCGAAGTTAAAGGGATTTGAATAGTAATAATATCGAAAGAAAGGATTCCAAAAACAGAGCAGATAGTTCGGTCAAAAAAAAACCCTGTAAAAATTTCCAGAAAGCTGAAATGAGGCATGAATGTTAGAACACCATTGTTAACAAATTGTGAAAAGTCCCCATCGATCCCATTTATGCTAATTTTTTATTCAAAGTCAAGGATGTCAAAATATGTTTTCTTGGATTTTTCAAGCTATGGGTCGTGGGAGAAAAATAGGTAGAAAGCATGGCCGTATATAAAGGGGGGTAATTCGTATATTGGAACCCTTGGACCCTTCCCCCCCCCCCCCCCCCATAACAAATCTATGGCTTCCGGCCTGGTAGAAAGTATCTGAATCCACTCACCCACGCCAGTAGACTCTGAACAGTGAGGGTGACCACGTCTCCCGCCGCCTTGATGAGCTGCACGCAGCGCTCGTGAGGAGCTGTCCTCACACAAACTCCGTCCACCTCCAGGATCCTATCACCTGTCTGGAGAAGTAAAAAACAGACCACATCTTTACTGGATAAACAGGGGAGTGGACACACTGCGTTTTTCGCAGCGCGTTTGTATCGATACGTACGCGATGCGATTGCGCTGCCCCTTCCAGGTTCCCGTTTGTATGGAAACAAATGCGCTGCGAACGCGCGTTTGTATCAATACAAACGCGATTCGAACGCGCAGCTCAAAAGCGCGTTGCAGAAAACTTAATGTGGCTACTTCCTAAGTTCGTATGAGCTAGTGGCCATTCTGTTGACGGAGTGGTCGCCTGAAGGCCACCGTCATGACTTAACGGCATAGAAGCCGGGACCGACTATTTTACTGGATGATTTATACAGTGTCAGAAGGAATTCTTTGCCATCCTCTCAGCTTAACCGGCCATATCCACAGGAAAGACATGGTCAATACGTGTGGGGCTGACTAAGCCGCGGGTTTCCTCACGATGTTTCCCTTTACCGTTTAGAATTTTTGCTTGAAATTATTCGCGAAAATGTGATCCTTGGAGGAGGTCACGACCCTCAGCACTGAGGAGAACGATGCATGGAGGAGGAGGAATCATTTATTCAACAGAAAACTAATTTTTCACATACCTTCAGCTCCCCACATCTCCCCGCTGGACTGTCAGCCACCACATTCTTGATAAAGATACCGAAGATTGCCTTCTCTTCACCTTCCTCACCATCTCTGTTAGAGATAATATCCACCTGTGATGGAACAAAATCCATATTATAACCTTTACTATTGCCGTTCAAGCACGGTAGAGTTTTTAGATCTGAGGTGGTGGTTCGCGTCTGAGATCGAGACAGGAGACCAGCATGCTGATTGTCTAGCTTGTTTCAAACCTCAAATTGGTCTCAAACTGTCAAAAAGATCGCGTTGGTATCTTCTGTCGCGTTCAGTCTCGTTGAGATCAGAGTGACAGAGCTTGCGTGGTCACTGAACTGTCATATATGACAGTTTGAGACCGATTTTGTTCGCTATCAAAGATAGACAATCAAGGGGAAGAGACAGGCTTTGTAGGGGCGCGTGAAAGTGACACGAGACAGAGAACCGTCAGTTTATATGACAACGAACTCCTGTCTCTTCTACTCGTATATTAATATAAATAGATATAAACACATTCTAGGGCATACCTGGGACGACCGAACGGCCGTCGACCGATTGGTCGTCCCAAGTATCGCTGGAGCGACAGAATAGAAGCTGACCTGCGCGACCTCGGGGCCGACAACTGTCTAGAGGCAGCAATGGACAGAAAGAAGTGGCGAATTCTCGTGTCGGAGGCCAAGACTCACTTTGGGTCCCTGAGCCAATGGAGTAAGTAAGTAAGTAAGGGCATGTACCAAATATGTATTTTGGACATCTGACTACCCCCTTATACAACTTCAAAGGGTCCTGACATAATGTCTACCACACCTAATCCGTGGCTCGCGTGAATACGTTGATATGTCGAGATGTCAATTTTTTTTTTTATTGGCTTAAACGATATCTACGCCTATGAAGTATCTATAAAAAAATTGACAGCTCCCTAGCTAGACAAGTTTTCGAGTTATGGCCTTGCCAACTCCTCCATTTTTCGTATTTTAGTTGACATAACTACTTGTCAATTTTTCAAGCCACTAACACACACATGTTTTTGTAGATATTTCGATTTATCAACCTACTCATTCGCCAAAATTATATTTGTTACATGATATCTCGACATATACATATTATATTTTTGATTAACTTTTAACAAATTAAAATGTCAGGTTATGGCTAACCAAAGTATTCCGTTTAAATTCTGATACATTGAGTTGTTCAGTTATGCCCGCGCGCTCTCGCGCTGGCGTAACCGAACATGTCACTCGTATTGGTAAACAAAACGTCAGTTCAGAATTTTTTTTTTTTTTAAGTATTGCTTTTACATAGAAAACTGATAGATTATAATTATTTGTTAAGCTATAATGACATTGCTTGATTTTTACAAGCTTTTATTATTAACTTGCGATTTTTGTTCGGGTCTACTTTTGAAAATTAAATTTGACTCACTTCCCAGTGTCTGATTAAGCTGAAATTTGGAATACCTATAGGTTCTTGGTGACAATGCAATATTATTTTAACAACGAGCTGATCTGATGATGGAGCCAGGAGCTGTTCAACAGAACTCACTTTTTTTTTAGTGAAATGTTGCAAGTTCAATTTGACCCTTTTTTCAGTGTTTGATTGAGCTAAAATTTGGCACACTTATAGATTCTAGATAACAATGTAATATTATGTTAACAATAAGCTGATCTGATGCTGGAGTCAGGAGCTGTTCAACAAACCTCAATATTTGTTTGGATTAAATCTTGCAAATTCAATTTGACCCACTTCCCAGCCTCTGATTGAGCTGAAATTTGGCACACTTATAGATTCTCGATGACAATGCAATACTATTGTAACAGCGACCTGATCTGATGATGCAGCCAGGAGCTGTTCAACAGAACTCACTTTTTTTTTTAGTGAAATCTTGCAAGTGCAATTTGACCCACTTTCCAGTGTTTGATTGAGCTAAAATTTGGCACACTTATAGATTCTAGATAACAATGTAATATTATGTTAACAGTAAGCTGATTTGATGCTGGTGTCAGGAGCTGTTCAACAAAACTCAATATGTGTTCGGGTCAAATCTTTCAAGTTTAATTTGACCCACTTCCCAGTGTCTGATTGAGCTGAAATTTGGCACACTTATGGATTCTTGGTGACAATGCAATATTATTGTAACAACGAGCTGATCTGATGATGGAGCCGGGACCTGTTCAACAAAACTCATATTTTTTTTAGTGAATTCTTGCAAGTTTAATTTGACCCACTTTCCAGTGTCTCATTGAGCTAAAATTTGGCACACTTATAGACTCTAGATAACAATGTAATATTATCATAACAACAAGCTGATCTGATGCTGGAGTCAGGAGTTATTCAACAAAACTCCTCAGTAAATTTTTCGATTGAGGTGAAACTTTGCATTTTTTTCTAGTTCCGAATACATTGTAATAATATGGTGACAATGAGCAGATGTGCTGATAAAATTTGGTTGTATTCCATTCAAATTCTCAGTGATTAACAGTAGAGCATCCGTGTTTGGGCTCATTTAAAATCAGCTTACCCTTACTATGTTAAATCTCATTTCTAAACGGTATGAATGGTTCTGAGTAATAAGTAGGTACTTCAGCAACTCAAAGAACCGGTTTTATAGTCTCTATCTGTTTGCAATCCGATAATATAGCATTGTTTACCTACCAATATTCCATACATTAAAGGTGAATAAGTTGATATCTTTTGCGGCATAACTGGACATCTCGATACGTAACCTAAATCTCATCAATTTTTTTGTTGACATGTCTTATATCATGGAAACTATGGGGAATTTCGGTTATTTATTGTCATCATTCGAAAGAGGGCATAAAATAACCATAGAAACAATTAACACAAATACTGTAAACTAATTTACCGAGAAAACAGAAGAGGTCAAACTTTCAAACGGCCGCCCTGAAAAGTTGGTGTTTTATACATGTCAACGTATTCACGCGTGCCACGGAATAACCGTGATGATATTCCTCTAGGATCCCTAGGTACTTCACCAACCTTTCCTCCAACGATGCTGACACCAAGCGGAGCTCCGGGGCTCCTCTGTACAGTGACCCGCCTGGCGGGCCCCCATCGCTGCGCCACGAGCGCCTCTCCCCTCCGCTCGGGGGTCACGGTCACCGTCATATTGGGCTGTGGCGCGTAGCTGCGGAAAAAAAAAAGGATCATTAATACCAAGCATAGGTTAGTACCGTTAATACCTCTATTTTCAATCCGAAGGTCGTAGGTTCTAATCCTGGCCGTCAATGGATTTTTCGTTTGGAAAAAAAAGCACGAGCTCGGTGAAGAAAAACATCGTGAGGAAATTGTGAGCCTACGGCTTAGTCGGCCCCACACGTATTGATCATGTCTTTCCTGTGGATATGGCAGGTTAAGCTGAGAGAATGGTGTTGGTGCTGGGCAAGCTCCATCTCAACATTCATCAAATCAAATGATCATCGTTCAAAACAAAAAAAAAAACTATCAATGCCTGAGATTCGAAATCGCAGCCTTCGGCGTTGAATGCTGATACCCTGAGTAAAATTCAGACATTACACAAATCAGTCTTTTAGAATTTCATACATTATGGGAAAAGTACTTTTTTAAAAATTGTTCTTTTCTGGAATATGTAGGTACTTACATTTTAACATTCAGTTATACCAGACCGGACGCAAAGGTCTAACCCAGTGATTTCCAAAGTGGTCCAGGTGGACCCCCAGGGGTCCACGGGAGACTCGAAAGGGGTCCACGTTGGTTCTCATTTTCTGACGAGTTTTGGGAATATAGTAGAAATTTAGCAGCAGGGGGTCCACCGAAACCAGTAAAATTTTAAAAGGGGTCCATGAGAAAAAAAGTTTGGGAACCACTGGTTTAACCTTACCAATTTATCGCAAAGAAATGAATTGATATTTTAAAGTGGTTAATACCACTTTAAAATATCAGCAGTACGCAGCGCTCCCGACGGTATTGCTCTCAATAACCTCAGTACAGGATGCACACAAATCAATCACTTTAGCGGCGACGCGGTCACGCCTCGTTTGTTTGTCTACAGTATTCAGCTATTGTGCTGGCACATTATGAAACCCTTCGTATTTGTTGTAATGCTTCCAACGCATACTCAGCTTCTTCGGACACGTTGCTCGCAGAGACCCTGACAACTTGGAAAAGCTGATGATATTGGGTAAAGTCGACGGGAAAAGACCTCGCGATTGCTCACCTACCCGTTGGTCAGACCAAGTAAAATCGCTCACCAGCCTGCCCCTGCCCGTACCTGAAGCTTTGAAGACCGCCGAAAATAGGAAACCGTGGAGAATCATAGTGCAACGAGTGATGAACTCAAATTCTGATTAGACGCGACCTTCAGTAATGAAGATGCCAACTGAGAAGAAGAAAAAGTGTTGTATCTAGTAATTTTATTCCGATGCCAAAAATCGTCTCAGAAGTATAAATATTTAATTGACCACAAAATACAGACAGGATTTCCAAATAAAATGAGGATGGACTAAATCTATTAACCAAGCCTTGGAAGAAACGATAGAAACTGGTAAATGAAGATGGAAAATTAAGCAAATTATACAGAGGTCATTAGGCACAAATGTCACACAAAAATTATTGTTGTAAAATGTATGTAGATGGAACAAAATGCTAAATTAAAAATTAAAAAAAAACGACTTCAATGTTATAACGAGCAATTTTTTGTACTCTCGAGGTGCATTCCTGTTCATAGAAGATCCTCGACAGATCCTCACCAAATTTTTGTGACACCTTTCAAACAAAAACAGAATTTTTAAAATCGGTCCAGGCGTCTTCTAAAACTTCAACCCTTTTGGAAGCATCTTGTGTCTTTTTTTCCAGAATGAAGTCACCAGAGTTGACCACTTGCTCATACGAAAGAAGAAAAAGAATGAAGTTTACAAATACCGTTGAAGATGTGCCATATTATCAGCAGTAACCTACACTATCACAAAGTATTGAACGGGTGAAACGGGAATACAAAGGTAATTCATTAGTTAGCTACGTAGCTCTCTATAGAAGCCATATAAATTAAGCTAAGCCATTGTTTAATGGTGTAGCTCTATGGCTTCATATTATATTGAACGTAGGTGTTACGCCTTGAGATCTTACAATCTCATGAGTAAAGACACGTGTTGCGTAGTTGTAATAAATCAATAGGCGTTTATTCAATAACAACATAAAGATAGGTACTTTGAAAAGCTGGGATATTTTCCTGTTAGGCGCGGGACATACAGAAAAGACGTAAGACGAGAACGCGTCGCAGACATATTATGTCTGCCAGATGTCTGTCAGACATATTATCCACGTCCCTATCATAGAAAATGTATAGAAGCGTAGCGCCGCAAAACATACAGAAGAGACGGAGCGCCGTCGCATTTTGTATGAAAGGGACGCGGAAGAGACAAATGTCTGCGCCCCGTCTCTTCTATCTGGCCTGCGCCTTAGGTAACACTTCATCAAAGTCATCACACTTTTTGAGCTCTGTCAGAAAACCTGCTTTGTTCTTCTGAGCGAGAAATTAAAAAAGACCGCCTTTTTTCAAAACATCGTTATGAAATCTGAGTTTACTATGTCAGTGTTGACATAATCAGCTCCACATTTTGAAAATCGCTCGTGGCGTAACTTGCTGAGACGTTCTTGATTGATCGTTGAAGTTAACTTTGTGCGCGGTCACAATTTGGATGGATGACAAGTGACATTACGAACAAAGCGCTTCCGTGCTTCGGAAGGCACGTTAAATTGTAGGTCCTGGCTTTTAAGTCGTTAAGCCATGACAGAGGCCTTTAGGCGGCCTAAAAACTCCGTCACCAGAGTTGGTCACTAGCTCATACGAACTTAGATACCTACTTGTTATGAAAATGACAGGCCTTAAGTTACAGAAAGTGTGAAAGATGTTTAAAGTTGAACACTGGTTAAACAACGTCCTGTCATTATTTGTGGATAGTGACGAATAGAGACAGGACGTTGTTTAACCAGTGTTCAATTTTAAAAATCTTTCATAAGTAAGGGTGAAAATAAGCATCTGCCTTCTGTGAGCACTTCTTAAAAGTCCTCGCCATCGATACGAGAACTCTACAAACTAGTGCTAAGCACTATTCCAACTAGTTATTCGGCTCGACGGAGCAGATGATCCGATGCAGCATCCGCTTTGATACTTTAGATCACTACGGAAGGCGGTTCAAACCCAGTGGCGTCCATATCACTGGACGCGGCTTCTTGCACACAGAATTTTTTTTTTTTTAAAGGTTTTATTAAGTTACTAGCTGCTGCCCGCGGCTTCGCTCGCGTGGTACCCGGATAAAGAGTAGCCTATGTTACTCTCCAGCCTTTCAACTATCTCCAGACAAAAAATCACGTCAATCCGTCGCGTTTAGACGTGAAAGCAGGACAAATAAACACACTTTCACATTTATAATATGGGTACGGATACCGCGGGGCTAAAAAGTTCGTTGTAGCAGAATCATATTATGATTTATAGCGAGATTGAAGCGCTCGTAGCGTAGCTTGCTTGGACGTTCTTGATTGATCGTTGAAGTTAAGCAGCGTTGTTCGCGGTCACTTTTAGGATGGGTGACCGCAAGAGGTTACGAGCTGAGCGCTTCCGTGCTTCGGAGGGCACGTTAATAGGTCCCGGCTTTTAAGTCGTTAAGCCTTTAGGCGGCCTAAGAAGTCCGTCACCAGAGTTGGCCACTTGCTCATACGAACTTACTTTTTTAGCGAGATTGTCATTATTAGAATCACAAAATTGACAATTCCTATTACAACTCCAATAGGATTCGTATCGGCAATTCATATTTTTGACATGACAGACACACACACAGAGACACACACACAGACACACACACACACAGACACACACACACACAGACACAGACACACACACACACACACACAGACACACACACACACACACACACACACACGCACACACATAAATACATACAGGTCAATACCTTTTGGGCTTCGTCGCAGTCGGGTAATATAAAAATATGGTGAAAATAGACTTTTCTCTGTTTATTTCTTATCATAAAGGGCTAGACTGCAAGGGCTGCAACTTGGAGCCGTGTTGGCCGAAGGGTATAGTACCTCGACTTTCGATCCGAAGGTCGTGGGTTCGAATCCTGGCCGTGCATCAATGGATTTTTCGTTTCGAAAAATTTATATGCGCATTAACACGAGCTCTAAACGGTGAAGGAAAACATCGTGAGGAAACCCGCGGCATAGCCAGCCCCACACGTATTGACTATGTCTTTCCTGTGGATATGGCCGGTTAAGCTGAGAGGATGGTGTAGGTGCTGGGCAAGCCTACTCCATCTCAACATTGTCCCAGGCACTACAGTGTCCCGATGAGTGTAGGCAAAGATTGCCTCCTGACACTGTATAAATCATCTAGTAAAGATGTTAAGGCCTAAGTTTTTTTTTTTTTTAGACTGCAAAGACATTATTTGTATTATAATATCTGTACCTACTTACCTAGATTAATATTACTTTAGCCTTTTACAGATCGTACCAGGTACCACCTACTTTCCTAGGAACAAAACCAGGGCATCCTAATGACAATAATTAAATCTCATAATCTAATTACTCACCGTTTCAACAAACACTAACCACACATCACTACATGACACTTTTAGAGTTGTCCAGCGTTTTGTGGCTCAATCCACTGAAAGATTTGCTCCGAAATGGCTCAAAATTGGCTCAGATTGAGCTCAAAAGTGAGCCAAAAGGACAAACGCTCAGGCGACGTCTAACAACGTAATGGACGATGAGGACAGTAGCGGTAACTCAATTATGGGTATTAGCAATTTTGTGTAGGGATGTGCAGTGGGCAGGAGTGATTTATCGATAGATAAGAAAAAGTAACTAAGTATATTAAAAATAAAAAAAACCGTCTGCAATCTTATGGTGCATTTCTGTTCATAACTCCGAAGATCCTCAACAGACTCACACCATTGTGGCACCAATTGGAAAGTAATCGATCGAGCGAGCGAAGCGAGCGAAGATCTTAGTGGTAAGTTGGGCGATTTTGCTTTGTATGTTTGTATGTTTGTATGTTTGTATGTTTGTATGTTTGTATGTTTGTATGTTTGTATGTTTCACGAATTGTTGTTCGAGCATAACTGTCGAACCGTTCATCCAATCTGCATGAAACTTGGTAGGTCAATAGGTTGTGGTAAGGAAATTTACGGGGGAGCATATGAGCTTAATCGATGAAGGGGTTGTGAAGATATTGGGTTCCCAAGGGGGTAAAAAATTATGAAAGTTACACAAATAAATTGAGTGCGGTGTCATACGAAAGGGCTTATTTTGTACATTCCAAAATGGTTTTTATTTTTAATCTAGGATGTATAGTTTTTGAAATACGACCAAAGACCAAAAACTACGAAACCAGAGCTGCAAGAGCTCCCGTTGCATAGAGTTTCGATGACTTCGTAGCTCATTGACTGGTCGGTCTTAAAAAGAGAGTGGCATCGTTGCGGTTTGGTTTGCAATGATTTTAGATGCTACTTGATTTATTTTCATGATAAAAAAATTTTTGATAAAGAATGAAAATAATTGGGGTAAAAAAAGTTAAGTAAACAAATATATTGAGTGGGCTGTCAAATGAAAGGTCTTTATTTGTACATTCCAAAATATTATTATTTTTATTCTAGGTCGTATTTCTTTTAGAAATACGACGAGAATTCATAAATATGAAATACCTAAATGAAAAATTAGACACGACATTATGTATTGCATGCATGCCAGTATTTTTTACCATGAAGAGCTAGCGCAATAGGCATACTCGGCAGTATCAGTAGTAGCACTTGAAATTATAGGGGTAGTCAGAAGAAAGTCCAAATGTAAGCCATCTACGGTGCGCGAGATCTCAGTTCGGGGCGAACTACTAGTATCTTTTTAAACAAGTGTTGAGGATTCTCAGTGGTATTTTAAATGAAACTAGTGGACTGTAAAATAGGTAGCTTGGTATATTGGACGTAAAGAACGCGCGCCTATGGATCCGTGATTTGGTGTTGAATGAATGTGAATGAGTTCTTGTATGAAGTTTCGGTCGGCGCCAGAGCGCCTCTCGGTGCCTCGTCCCCCGCTCCCCGCTGGCCGGTGTTCCCTTGTAGCGGTGGCGGGCGATGCGGCGATTTGTCTCCGACAACAAGAAAAGAACATTCCAAATCGGTCGAGGCGTCAGTGAACATACTCGTACATAAAAAAGCAAAAAAAAAGGTTCCGACAAACTGAGAACCTCCTCCTTTTTTTGAAGTCGGTTAAAAAGTATAAAGGACACTCTTTCGGTTGATTTCGATTTCAATCTATAAACATTCGAGATATTTTAAAGTGTTTGCTTTGAAGTTTTGATGTCTCAGGATAGCCACAGATACTTCCAAACTTAGCACATGCTTATTTTACAGAAGTGATGCCCGGGATACACGAGGCTAGTTTTTCAAGCTAGGATAGCAAGCTAGTTTTTTACTAAACTATCCTGGCTTACTAACCTGGCTTGGAACATGCTAGTTCTGTTTACATGAGGCTTGTTTATTTTAAGCTAGTATTATTGCAGCGACTGAAGTGACCACACGTCCAAAATGAACTACATGCGAAAAAAAAAACACTATTCTATTGAAAAAGTTACTTTGAACACTGTGCCAATTTCCACTAGAAACTAGCAGATGAATTACAAAACCGGGTATGGACAAGACCATGAATTTTAAGAAGAGATGAACGTGGATCACTCTGCTTTACTTTATTTTATTCATACTGCTTTGGAAGAATTTCGCAATGAAGATTTAGGCGAATATCAGAGTATTTTGCGAATGACAAAATGCGTGGTTACTGTTTACTAGCCAACCCAAAACTAGCTTCGCCGGCCACATGAAGCTAGTACACAAGCCAGGATAGTAAAAACTATCCTGGCTTGTAAACTAGCTTACTAGCTTACTAGCTTAGAAATGAAGCTAGTTCTGTCTACACGAAGCTAGAAGTACTAGCTTGCTAGCTTACTAACACTGGCTTGCTATCCTAGCTTGAAAAACTAGCCTCGTGTAACCCGGGCATTAGGATTCCATAAGTGACAGGTTACAAATTCATCACTGCTGAATAACTGTTTTCTGTTTTATCAAGATGTTTTCCTACATCGCTTAGAGTTTGTGTCAATTTGAAATAGTTACGGAATAATACAAATAGATAACCAAAACGCGTAAGATGTTAGGTAGCTGAACTGAACATTATTTTAATTATTTTTAAATTAACTTTGGTTCTATTCCTATATCTTGTGTAATTTTTACTGACTCGGAGGAGGGTTAAGTATTTCCATAGCTAAGCTGTTTAAATCTTAACTGCTATTTATTAAAACACTTTCATCGATATTTCATCATCACACTGTCCCAACACTAGTCGACTATTTTCTATAATCCTCAAAGCCCCTTAGAGGGATACATTTTTCATTAATTCTTCGTACTCTTTCATTTAATAGACAATATTTTAGTTTTTATATTGGTGATGAGCACGCAAGGTGAAGAGCTTAACAAAGATAATTTAATCAAATTAATTTTTTATTTACCTACTCATTTATTGATTTTTTAACTAGCTGACCATGCGAACTTCGTACCGCCCTATTTTTTTTTTTATTTATACATTCCAATAAGTTTTGTAATTTTCTTACGGATCCCTAATTTTTTGAAAATATATTACTTATTATAGCCTATGTTATTCCCTGATAATGTATCTTTCTATTGGTGCAAGAATTTTTCAAATCGGTCCAGTAGTTTCGGAACCTATTCGTTACAAACAAAAAAACAAAATATTTAAAAGATCTTTCCTCTTAAAACTTTCTAAAAAATATATTAGTGTAGATTGATAGAAATCAAATACCTAGTATTTTACTCTCCGTAACTGATGGCTAGCTTACTTGGGACCTTACTTGGAGATGATGAAACAAGGTCTAAAGAATTCAGGCCTTTACTTCATTACTAGATGATTTATAACGTGTCAGGAGGCAATCTTTGTCTACAACGGGACACTGTAGAGCAGGGGTGCCCAGACTTATAGTGTCGGCGATCGACCAGAAAATATTTTGAAAGCAAAGGATCGACTAAACTACAAACTATGTAGGCAGGTAGGTAGGTCTTGATGATGATGGATAGCACTGCATATTATCCGCGTAATTTTCATAATGATGGTATTGTTGGCGATCGACTCGAAAAGCTTCGCGATCGACCGGTCGATCGCGATCGACTGTTTGGGCACCCCTGCTGTAGAGCCTGGAACATTGTTGAGATGGAGCAGGCTTGCCCAGCACCTACACCATCCACTCAGCTTAACCGGCCATATCCACAGGAAAGACATGCTCAATACGTGTGGGGCTGACTAAGCCGCGGGTTTCCTCACGATATTTTTTCCTTTACCATTTACAGCTCGTGTTAATGCACATATAAATTTTTCGAAACGAAGAATCCATTGATGCAAGGCCAGAATTCGAACACAAGACCTTCGGATCGAAAGTCGAGGTATCCCCCTAAGCCAACATGAAACAAGGACTCATGAAATTCTAATTCAGTTCTCAGGAAATAGAGCGCAGAAAAACTTTTCTTGTTCAAAATGTGAGCGGCTTTGAAATTGTCTGCATCTTATTTAAGTCAGTAGTCAGTAGTTTTTATGTAATAAGTATGAGGCCTTAAGGCGGCCTAAAACTCCGTCAGCACTGTTAGCAACTAGCTCTGAACATACATCCATAAACATAGGTAGTTCATAATAGCTCGTGGTCAACTCTAGTGATTTTCCTATCTAAGGTTTTTTGCATTATTTTTTTTTCCATTAATGTATTTTTGCTCCGAAAAAAGATGTTTATAAACATTAACAAAGAAAAACTAATCCATATCCCTAATATAAATGTGAAGGTGTGTTTGTTTGTTTTTTTATTTGTCCTGCTTTCACGTCAAAACGGAGAGACAGATTGACGTGATTTTTTGTGTGGTGATAGTTGAAGGGCTGGAGAGTGACATAGGCCACTTTTTATCCCGAAAAAATGCATGATTCCCGTGGGATAAAATAGTAGTAGTCCACGCGGGCGAAGCCGCGGGCGTCCGCTAGTACTTTATAAGAACATACCTTGTGACCTTTACAACTCCAAAAATACTACACACGATTACTCCTCAACTTGAACTTGAGGTCATACTAAACTTTTTTAAGCCCTTTTCAAACTCACTCCTAAAACTACCCTTATTGTTACTACAAAAAAACTTACATTTCTTTGTCAAGCTGAAATAAAGTAAAGGTCATTCTATTTTGTAGAAAATTGAACTATATTTTCAAGAGAGTAGAGTAGAAGGTTATTTACTAGACAGATATAAGTCCGCCCTTATTTGTATGGATTCGCTCATCGCATTACGCGTACAGGAAATCTCTTGTCAATGCATTATCATAATATAACCAACTGAATATAACCTTATATTACGCATAATCCACGACTTGTCATCAACGCATACTCGCATACTTTGGTCACGTAGTACGGAAAGGCGATGACAGCTTAGAGAAACTCATCGTGGTTGGGAACACAGACGGAAAACGCTCGCGTGGTCGATCCCCAACTCGATGGATCAAATCAAAGAATCATCAGCCGTCAGGTTCCACAACGTTCTGAGAGATGAACAGAAGCCGATGGAGGCAGATCATCCTATCTAGATGCAGACCACCCCAAGATGACCACGATCCTCAGTCATGAGGGGCCGACTACGGAGAGAGCGAGATCTTATATGACCTAATAAACCTGACATATTGTACAAACTAATGACAGTTTGACGAAAGAGTCAGTCCTCAGGAATTTATCAAAAAAACTTGGTCTTCTGTCATCTAAAAATCCAAAGGTTTGCCAAATAGAGTGGGCGATAGAGTGTAGTGTAAAGTTAGACTGCACTGACTGCGTCTGAAACACCATACCTCTCCAAAACCAAAACCGACCGACATATTGGGAGAAAGCCGCGAAACTCAAATGGGACAGGGCCGGTCACGTCTGCCGCATGAGATCTGTGGGCCAAAATGACCACTACGTGGAGCCCTGACAGTGACCCGGTAGCGCGGCAGACCACGAATGAGATGGCGGGACGAACTAGACGCCTATGAGAGGGACTGACGGACGAAGGCACTGGATCGTAGGTGATGGTAGAGACTGGCGAAAGTGCGGGATCGTTTGCACAATAATAGGGTATATGTAACAATAGGGTAGTATGGGAACTATTCTTTGGTATGGGTTAGTACTATTACTATTAAAGGCGCGGACCCACCGCGGTCCACGGAGAGGCCACGCACGTGCATCGAGCTTCGCTTTACCGGGGACTGTATTATAATTGTGTCCACTGCAACCCACGGACACGCTACCTACGCATAAATTGACGTCATTGGTACACGCGTGGCTTGCTCGATGGCGACCATGCAGCTCAACGCTGTTCACTCTATGCACGCGGTACACGAAATAATGACCAGTACGACTTGTATGAACCCACGACTATGTATCACTGTAGCGCAGCACAGTTTTGAATTCATACTAATCATAATTTCGTGTTCCGCGTGCATAGCGTTGACAGCGTTGAGCTGCGTGGTCGCCATATTCGAGCAAGCCACGCGTGTACCTAATGACGTTAAGGCTTGTTTCACTTTTCAGCGTGTCCCCGGTCGCGTCCGCGAGTTGACCATTCACAGCACAGATAAATTTATTTTGACCATTCACAGCACAGATAAATGTGCTGTGAATGGTCAACTCGCGGACGCGACCGGCGACACGCTGAAGAGTGAAACAAGCCTAATTCATGCGTAGCTAGTAGCTTGACGCACGTGCCTCTCCTTGAACCACGGTGGGTCCGTACCCTTACTAATAGAAAAACGGTTTACAATAATTTAATTAGTACTAATTATGCATAACTGAACTAGTGGCCTACTTAGTGCAATAAAATGGACCTACTTTTAAGCAATCTACTTAGTGTCCCGTGGGAGTCTAACGTGGTTATTTAAGCATTTTCATAATAAGTTGGGAGTACTTAGTAGATTGATTTGTAAATCATCGAATAGAGGTTCCTCACAGCCATTGTCTGCTTGGCTATTTGGCCCCACCATTTGGTTACTTGACTATTTAAAGTTAAAGTTAGGCTCCTGTTTTTTTGTCCTGATTTCGTGTAGGTTCCTTTGACAATAATACAAACATTAATATTTTTAATACAGAACAAAACTAATAGTTCGCCCCGAACTGAGATCTCGCGCACCGTTGTGTTGATAGCCTAGATTTGGACTTGTTTCTGACTACCCCTATACCTACGTTAAGTGCTCCTTCTAGTGTTTACCACACAATGATATCTAATGCACTACCTCAGTATGGTAAAGATTATAGGCATGCATGCAATACATTAAGTCGTGTCGTGTTTATATTCAATAGTTGACCCCGCGAACTTCTTACCGCGCCTCAGGGAAGGCCTCTTAGTTCGAGAAATTATTAAAATAGCAGTTCAATACAAAATGTATGAGAAAATCAATTCCCTCCCCCTCCCCCTCCCTCTCCCTCTCCACCTCCCTCCCCTCCCCTCCCCCGACCCTCCCTCTCCCCCCCCACCCCCTCCCCCACCCCCTCCCTCTCCCTCCCCTCCCCTCCCCTTCCCCTCGTGCTAATGCGCATTTAAATTTTTCTAATCGAAAAATCCATTGATGAGCACGGCCAGGGTTCGAACTTACGACCTATGAATCGAAAATCGAGCACTCTTCCACTCGGCCAACACGGCTTTTATTTTCAATCTCAAGGAAAAATATCAAGAAGCAACTAAAATCATTGCAAACCAAACCACAACGATGCCACACTCTTTGTCTGTTAACCAGACCTCCGAATACATCGAAACTCTATGAAACGGGAGCTCTTTCCATACATCCGTTAATTGGTTTTCATCATTTTTCCTTTTCTCTGTATTTCAAAAACTATAGAACCTAGAAGAAAACTAAAAACCATTTTGGAATGTATAAATTGAGTACTTTCATATGACACCCCACTCAATATATTTGGGTAACTTTGAAAAAAATTTACCCCCTTGGGAACCCCATATCTTTACAACCCCTTCATCGATTACGCTCATACGCTCCACAGCAAATTTCCATAGCACAACCTATTGACCTATCAAGTTTCATACAGATTGGATAAGCGGTTCGATAGTTATGCGAGAACATAAAAATGAAACATACAAACATACAAAGCAAAATCGCCTAACTTGCCACTAAGATCTTCGCTCGCTTCGCTCGCTCGATCGATAAATGAAAAGAAAACTTTAGGCAAGACTTTAGGTAGGTACATTTTTGCTTTAAAAATGTTAGAATGCAATTTACCTACATGTCGTTGTAAGTTTTTTTGGAAAAAAGTTCCGACACAAACCTAGACAGGTAAGTACTGCTTTTATCTAAATAATGGTGTAAAATGCTCAAATTAAATGTATGTACTTATTACGTTTGTATGGACGATTAGACAAACTTTGAGCAAGTATAAGTCGCGTCACGTAAAAGAACGCTGGCAGAAAGTGGAAGGGGTGTGTTTTGTCTCATGTTTGCGCATGGGTTACCTATTCGCAAACATGAGACAAAACACACCCCTCCACTTTCTTCCAGCGTTCTTTTTACATGACGCGAACTATACCAGGCTCGCGTAACTTTTTAACAAGATTATGACCACTGCTCTGACCGAGTCAAACTAAAATAAATAAAATAAATATTCGTGGACATTTGACACAGCGCTATCTAGCCCCAAACTAAGCAAAGCTTGTGCTATGGGAACCAGATACCCACTTGGTAACGCCATATGTCCATCATCACTGCAAACACACATTGTATTTTTTATCTATTATTCCTTCACTCCTGCAACCCTGAACGGAACGGAACGGGAACGAAGGAAGAAAAATCATGCCGGTCCATTCATTCACTCAATGGCTGCCTCTCTCACATTGCGCACCCGCACGCTCGCTCGCTTGAAAAACGAAAATTATGGTAAAAGTGTTAAAGGATCCAGCTGCCTACAGTAAGTCCCGTTCAATCCAACCTTTCCACATCACACAGAAATTCACCACTACTGATGAAATCAACTTTAACATCATTGCAATGACTTACCTCGGTCTTCTCGAAGGTACAAGGAACTTCAACGGCCCAGTAGACTTCCTTCTACCCTTTACATGACGCGAACTATACCAGGCTCGCATAACTTTTTAACAAGATGACCACTGCTCTGACCGAGTCAAACTAAAATCAACCTTAACATCATTGATTTACCTCGGTCTTCTCGAAGGTACAAGGAACTTCAATGGCCCAGTAGACTTCCTCCTGGTCAAACTTTGAGTAATCAGGCTCGCATAACTTTACAAGATTATGACCACTGCTACACCATCTAAAATCAACATCATACCAAGTCAAACTAAAATCAACCTTAACTTCAATGACTTACCTCGGTCTTCTCGAAGGTACAAGGAACTTCAAGGGCCCAGTAGACTTCCTCCTGCCCTTGACCACCGGCACCACCAGGTATTCCTCGTCGTCCGTCTCCGAGGAGCTGGCCAGGTTCACGAGAGCTGGTGCCGACATTCTTCTAGAATTCACCTTCGACACTTCCAACATGTCTCGCATTACCTAAAATAATTTGTCTTATGAGAGAGTAGTTCCCATTTCGTACCGAAAATTCTCGTACCAAGTACAAGTTGGGGATATTAAAAGTATTTTATTTCCGTTATTAGGAAAAAAAGGCGTCAATGGATGTGATTGGCACGACTGGCACATGGTGGATGGCACAAACTTGGGAAGAAAGTGCCATTGACCATGCTGGGTATATGGCTGGGTATGCTGGTATACCCAGCAGTGGGTAAATTTGGGCTGTGGATGATGATGATGATGATAGACTGAAAACCTAGTACATAGATGTCTTTAGATTTTAAGGTGGGTTTGAAATTGCACTGCTCGCGTGTGTACTTTGTGCTACCACGGAAGACCAGCGCTATGGTAGATCTACTTATAGAATGAGACGCGTATTCCCTATTGTTAAATGTATTTAAAAACACTCACCTTACAGTATTTGCAAGAGCTAGCTTCGGATAAATAAGCCGTTGTGATGGCGTATGCGTAATTCTCTAAAAAGCACTTATGGCACCCATCCACGTAGTTCTCAGGGTCTGTCGACTCTTCACTGGGCTCCTGCAGTTGTAGTTGTATGTTCTTCTCATTCACTTTATCATCTTTCTTCTCTCCTTGATCCTTTTTTTCTTGATCCTGTTTTTGCTGAATGATCTCTTTCAAACACTCAGCCTGATCGTTGTAGTACTCCACTATCTGTATGCTCTTTGGTTCCTTGTAGTCTATGCTTTTGGACGGTTCCTTCGTTGGACTTTTCTTTTTCTTTGTTATATTCACGTTTATTGGTTCTATTCGTAACGACTGCATTTGCTTTATTATGTGCTCTTGGACGTACGGGTACGTCGATACTTCGTCCGAGTCTCGATCAATTTCGTTGTCTTCAAAGTCTTTGTGTTTATCAATAGATTCTTTACTCTGTTTACGTTCGCCTTTGATGTTTTGTTTATGGCCGTTCTTTATCGGGTCATCATCTAAGCAGGTTTCGTATCCATCTATTTCGTGATCTATGTATAGTAAATTGGTGTCTTGGACGGAGTTTTTTGTTGCTTCGTAGAAACTGATGGCGTCATCTGGGGAATTGAGGCATTCCTTCCAACTTTCGTTGCTCTTCACTTTCTCTAGACTAGTTTTTTTTGTATCATTCCAGTATTTATCAAAGCTAATTCTTTCTAGTCCTGTGGGGGTTACCGCGAAGACCATTTCATCTGAAGTGGAGATCTCTTTGCTTTGTTGCTTTATGAGATCTCCTTTATCAGTTTTGTTTCTCAAATCTGGCAGTTCTCTGGGAGTTGTCAGAACGTCGTCTTCTGTTATCGTCATATCATCGTCATGTTCGTCTAGCGAGTCGGATTTAGATGATTTGTGGTCTATTCCGTTGATTTTGACTTCTTTTTTGCAGTCCTCGAAGCTGAGGTCCCCTAGAGCTGACAGTTCGTCGTCTTTTATGGAAGGTTCTTCTGGCTCGAGGCATATTTGGACGACCTCGATGCCTTCTCCGTACTCCTGGAGACACTCGTGGAAGGAGTCCATACCGGTGTGGTCGTCAGAGGCCAATGAGTTCACACATTCCTGTGGAAATGGAAGGGTGAAAACTAACATTCGTTATTGTACCAAGCTAATCTTAATGCATTTGAAAATGAAAAAATAAAAAATCTTATCAACATTTTTTCAATTCCGACGGGATTTGAACCCGCAATGATACAAGCGATCATCCTTTAGTAATCTTAATGCAGCCACAGTTTTAAAACTCTGATCTCATTAAAACCTTATTATAGTAGGTATATTTTTGTTCATATAAAAATAGTGAATTGACAATACTTTTTGGTCATACTGTTATGTTATTAATATTTTTTTGACAAAGTAGGTACAGTCACTTGCAATAATGCAGACGACTATATTAAGTAGTACCTACTTGAACTGTAGCTAGGAAGAATTTTATATTTGTGGCATTTGGAATCTTGATAGAATTTAACAAGATTAACACATTCTTTGATACAGATAGGTCTCAGTACCTACACAATTATGATACCAGTGCTCATAAGAATGATTATTTATAGGACTATTATATTCAACAGTGTAGCAAAACTATTACACATTACACCATTTTTTTAAACAGTAGTCGTAAATGAAAAACAGTTTATTTTGAATCGTTTTATTGCAACGCACATTAATCAACAAAGCATTAACATTAACACAGACTTTTTAAAGCATTCGACATCGATATTGCACTACTCTTAACATTTACTTTAAGTTTTATAAATTAAATTAAAGAAGACTGGCGAAGTTCTTTGAAGCTAAGACCCAACTACAATCTGCCTCGTTCATGAACGAAATAAACCAAGATTCGTGCAACCTACCACCGCAAACAAAATAACACTAAAAGTTACCCTCTAAAAGTTGGGATTACAGAGATATAAAAATAATAAATAAAGAAGTTAGGTTAGGTTAGTTTTTGTTATTTTCTCTAAATGCAATGATTTTATGACTATAACCTAACTCTTATGACTTTTTCGTTAAAATATGACCCTAGAGTAATCTAAAATAATCTGTTTGCCTACACATACTACTTCTGTTCTTTAAAATCTGCATGTAAAAGCTTATTAGTTACTATTTTTGCAGCTAAATATTTACCTATTTTACATAAACTCAATTAAAAGATTAATTAATTAATTAATATTTATATTTTATGTTCTTCACCATGCACGGTTCTATAAAATATTGGGTCGATGGGTCGACTTTCGCCATTCTTCTTTACTGCCCAAATAATCATTCAGGCAAAGTTAAAAACAACCAGGTTTTTACTAACCTGATAACGTCTTATAAATCGATGAACGCCGACTGCGATGAAAAAGTGTCACGTTCCGCCTGAGCCGAGCGTGCAAGCGAGAGCGCGGGACAAGCGATAGAGGCACGATAGTTCATCAATGTTTTCTTATGACGTTATCAGTTATCACGTAAAAATATTGTCCGTTAACCGACTTTACAGACAACCATTGCTGTTATAAATTTTATAAATTATATTTATACTTAAAGATTAAAAGTCATTCATGTGAAGCCTCATAAATTACAAAATTATATTTTAATCTTTAAAATATTTGAGGTATAATTCAATGTATAGTCCGACACAAAATAATATAAATAAATGGGGGCGCCACTGTGTAAGCTAAATACGCGAAATAGATAAATTCTCTTTTAGAAGTAAATTATTACTTCTGACTGACATCTTCAGCACCTGTACCATAGACAAGAAACCTTTACTTTACCATAGATTAGTAGAGAAAGGGTTTCCAAAGTACTGAAATTTTAGTTGCCGTGTCTACCCGTTTTTGTCGGACTATAAAATTATTGCAAACAATAAGTTTTTTCGTCAAATATCTAAATAACAAGTTCAACAATACAGTCTTTGCTATAAATGCAGTAATATAGCATTTAATAATTTATATTATACAACAAACAATCCCTCATTTTCTTATAAGCTATGATATGTTTAAAATATCCTGTAAGTGACAATTAACAATCAAAGCTCTTGCAAAAAAAAACGAGTGTGCTTTAGACCACACGACTAAAGTAAAACTTATTAATTTTTATAGTGTAAACCACACAGGTATTACATTTGAAAATGAAAAATCTTATCAAAATTTTCAATTCCGACGGGATTTGAACCCGCAATGATAAAAGGTGCCGGAGTGCCGAGTGATCGATCTATAATAGATTAATGATCTTAACAAGATTTTCAACCTGACGAATATGGATTCCGTGGCCGAGTTGGTAAAGGCACTCCGGAGGATCGCTTGTATCATTGCGGGTTCGAATCCCGTCGGAATATAAAATTTTGATAAGATTTATCATAAAGTAAAACTTCCGTTCGCCTCGCCCGATCACACTTTTCGTAACGCTCTCGTCACGCATTCACCAGCTTACTCCCCAAGTCAAGCGTGCGTCAAGAAGTTTTACTCCAAAAACTGATTTTATTTATCTCTGTGTAAGCATTTTGTTTACATTAAAGTTTAATTTAACTTTTTATTTATGGTCATTATTATTATAAGTCTATCACATTATCAAATTGACTAGCAACAATTATTTAACATTATCTAATAGACATCAATTTCTATATTTTGTACTTAATTATTTGCCACATTAAAATGGACGTTCTTGATTTAAAGCAGACGTGCCATTATTCTAAATATTTTATTAATAAAAAGAGAGATATTCAAAGGATTAGGACTAGTTAGATTAAGGGCTGATTTTTCAATACATAGATAACTTTTATCTGAGGAAATAAATATGCGATTTGACAGATATTGTATTGAAAATATGTCATAACGCCATATTTATTTCTCAGATAAAAGTTATTTATCGATTGAAAAATCAGCCCTAAGGGTCGGTTCACACCTGACGGAGATACGTCGCGTCGCGTATCGTCTGTCGCGAGACGCCAGAACAGACAAGTCTTACTTCCTACTATAATATTACAAATATGTCACGTATTGCATTTGACTTAAAAAAATCGTCTCTCTTCGCTCTACTGTGTTATGTAGGAACCTACTTAAATGTCATGTAACGCGCACGAAGTCGCGGGTAACAGCTAGTAATATTATAAATGCGAAAGTTTGTGAGGATTTATGGATGTCTGGGTGTATAGATGTCTGAATGTTTGTTACGCAAAAACTACAGAATAGATTTAAATGAAACTTGGAATAATTATGACCTGGAATAACACATAAGCTACTCTTTATCCGGGTCAGGAATCAAGCGAGCGAAGCCGCGGACGGAAGCTACTAGATAATAAAACATTCAACCTAACACACTCGACCGATGCGACGTTAAAACGCGCGTACAAAACTCTGTAAAGCCGACGGATCTTACGTCAGATGTGAATCAACCCTAATATAAGGAGTAAAAAGTTTTTATAGGAGAAAGGTACACTAAATATAAGTAGGTAGGAATATGTATTGGGGCAAATGGGGGTACCTATTTAATGTTATGTATTTATTTAAAATTAAAAAGTTAAGCATAGTTTCTGAAACAACGTTTCTATTTATCAAAATATTTTAAAAATTATTAAAAATTAAAATATTAAAAATTTAAAAAGTTAGATTAAATTGGCATTTGTATCTTTTATAACTTTTATTACATGCAGTCTCAAGAGACAATATTTGCCTATATTTAAAGAAACGCTGCCTGGGACAATATTGAGATGGAGTTGGATTGGGGCATTTAATATAAATAAGAAGATACATTATAATTAACACAGCGTATACTATTTCACAGTACACTATTTCAGCTTTGGCAATTAAATCACATTGGACGACATTGATTCTACCTAACATTTACTCAAAGTTTGTAAAAACGATTGGTAACTTCTTAATTGTGCTAACTATTCTATGAGCCATATTTTTGAGAGCATTTTAATGTCATATGACAGCTAATAAAGCCATTACATAAGTCTTAAGATGACTTACTTATTTAGCTTCTTAATTTGGCCTTGCTCATCCGAACTTATGTAGGCCTGTATTCTATTAAATGACAACCGCTTTGGTTTTGGTTCGAACTCTTAAATGTCAGCCATTTGGTGAATAGTAGAATAGCTTTTCAAAAATTTGTACTGCCAAAGTTCAAAACCTCACCACAACTGAGTCGTTTGTTATTAGTAGTCATGGAAACAGTCGCTTTAGTTGAGGTTTTGGTTGAGGTTGATAAAAATTTCGGTACCGGAATCGACGCCCTAAGGGCCTAGCCAACCGGCATTCGCTATGAAGCGATTCGATTTTTATAATTCGCTAACACTCGAACGTGACGTTTCATTGGTCGAACGTAAGGACACGTGGTCTTCGTTTCATTTATCCACCAATGAAACATCGGCGATAGTAAGCGAAGCGAAGCGAATTGTAGAAATAGAATCGATTGATGCCACCTTGCTAAAGGCCCTGATTTTTATAAGAAATCTAAATAAATACCTACTATCTGCCTTTCAAATTGAGACACATCATTTGAAAACTTAGTACCTATATGGAAGGATTTGTCTATATTTTCGTTCGTTTTAATTGGAATTCAAAAAGTTTTTGAAGAACGAAAACAAAATTTGAACAACATCTGCTCAGCAGGTTGTTTAAGAAAATAAAATGAGCGATTTCGTATACGTTTTAAGATATCGGGCGACTACATTATAAGAACAATCTCAATCACATTCATTTAAGCAATTTCTATTTTATTCAACACTTCACTTTCACCTCCGTGTAAGGTCCTGAGTAAGGTAGTTGTCAGTTAAAGCAAGAGATACTGCATTGTATGTCTTTCAGCATAGCTAAGTAAATTTCATCAAAAAATTATGTTTTATAGGAATTAATAACTGGGCGACCGAGCTCGGCTCGGGTCCTAATTTAGAAAAATTAATAAAAAAAAAAAAAAAAAAGAACAAAAAGAACTATCATTGGCAGAGATTCGAACTCAAAGCCTTCGGCGTGGAAGGCGGATACCCTAACCGTTTAGCTTTGGTCTCAACGAATTCTATGAAATTAAGAACCACATTGCACAGGTAATTCTTTTTGGCTGAGGCCAAACGAGCGTATTTTTTTGCGTTGTGAGTCGCGAAAAATGAGTCGCGTAATCTACTTTCAACAAAAACAGTCAAATTTTAAACTGAAAAATCTTATCAAAATTTTCAATTCCGACGGGATTCGAACCCGCAATGATACAAGCGATCCTCCTTTAGCCGGAGTGCCTTTACCAATTCGGCCACGGAACCTCTGACGTCAGAGTTGAAAATCATGATAAGACCATACTATCGATTATAGCATCGATGAGCGCCATCTGCAGATAAGATTTTTCAGTTTAAAATTTAAATACCCAAGTGTGGATTAACACTATAACAAATAAAATTATAAAACAGTCAACTCATTTTGCGTCGCCGTGTGAATCAAACAGGACTTTTTTTATGAAAACAAATGCAGCAGAAATTACGCGACCGAAATTACGCGACTCACAACTTAAAAAAATACGCTCATTTGACCTCAGCATTAATGGTGAAACAAGCCTTTCTCTAATCACTTCATGATGATCTCAGCTTTGATCTTCGGAGGAACCCTGAAGGGTCCAGGTGGTGGAACCCCCAACTCCTGGTTACATTCCAACTGCAGCTGCATTATGTCCTGATGAAGCGACATTATCAGACGAAGGATTTTCGTGAAATACTCCAATTTCTGAAAAGAGTTTTCAAAAATAGGATTCATATTCAAAAGATAGCAATTGTGTCTGAAATATAGATTCAAAATTAAAATAATCAATGTCACTCAAAAAAAAAACAACAGTAGTCTCAACGGAAAGTCTCTCTGAAGTTGGCTGTCATCGTCTATCTCGCTTACTCTAAGCGGTAAGTCTATGCGCTATCCTTTGTTGAATTTCAGAGGGAGAAACATCCGTTGAGAGTATTGTAATGTCACTATATCGAGATAGAATCAAAAAGTTTGTTGATTTGTATGGAAACCCGTGTAACTTGTAGGTACTTTGACGAACGCAGTTGACAGTTTTGATTACATTGCTGGTTTTCAATGCTCGCTAAGTCTGACGCGTCATTTTAGATGACAGATGTCATTTTGACAGCTGTCACTTCAAATGAAGATCTTGGTCATAGCTTTCATTCGAACTGAGAACGGGGAGTCTAGGACGAGTAGTTTCCGAGATATGGCAGTTTGAAGTTTGACAGCTGTCACTTCAAATAAGGATCTGCCATATCTCGGAAACTACTCGAGCCGCAATGGAATGAATTCCGAATTAACTTCGCGGCGAGCAAAGAAGTCCTCAGCCCTTCTTTTCGGCACGCGAGGTACATATTTGCTTCTATCTCGATATAATTCTGTGGTTATTTCCATCTACTGATTTAAGCTAGTTTTTTAAAGCTATATTAAAAGTGTGAAGTGCGAAGAGTGAGTCAGAATAATTGTAAGTATAATCGAAAAGCTAAGTGTATGTAAGCATGCAAGTTTAAATATTGTACACTAAAGGGAAATCAATAGTCTAATTCTAAAAAATAATATCAAAAATAAAACTAAAAATCTTAGAGCGGTAGTATCTTCCCTTTATTGTACAAATTTTGAAAGTAAGTAATTCAGTTCAAAACAGCATGCTAATTCAAAAATTCAAATACTGCTCTAAGCATAGACAAGCTTAATATAAAAACAACTTACTTCTTGATTTTTCCCCTCAGTGTACAATATGACGACACATCGAAACAAAAAAAAAACAAAAAACATTTTTTTAATTTTTCATCATATACGCGCGATGTAAATCATCGGTCAAAAAAAAATTGTTTTTGTGAAAAAAATAAAGATTATTTTTTCAGTTTTCGTTGTATTTTTGTAAACTGTTTTTGTAGTAAATGTATAACGTACCTGGCTACTCTGTATACTGTGTCCGTTCGCCCTTTCGCCTCCAACGACAGTACTGCACGGTAGTGGCTTGGAAATACCGATTCTCACTATTCCTATAACAAAAACACACATTACAATAAACCTATAAGTAGGTTACATTTGAAAATGAGAAATCTATCAAAACTTTCAATTCCGACGGGATTTGAACCCGCAATGATACAATCCTCCTTAAGCCGGAGTGCCTTTACCAACTCGGCCACGGAATCCATATTCGTCGGGTTGAAAATCTTGTTAAGATCATTTTATCGATTTAAACATCTAAGAGACATCTACAGGCTGTTAAAATAATACATCCTTAACATTTGACTGCAACAATTCACTCTAATAAACAAAACGGAGAACTTAAATTCATGTAAGTACGTAAGTACCTACCTACTTATTTTACCGTGTTACGGTCAACCGTTAATTACGTAGGTACCTAATTGATTTCGTGTATTCCCGATGTAACCGTGTCCCCCTTAATGGGGACAATGGGATTTTAATAAAATAATTAAAAAACATTCCCGTTGTCCCCATTGTCAATAATCTGTTAATGGGGACAGTGGCATTTAAATAAAATAATTAAAAATGATTCCCCTTGTCCCCATTATCTGCTCAATATTCAAATAACCTCTGGTTTGAAATAGACAGGTACTTTATTATTATCAAAATTGCGTTAGATACCTAGTAAACACTTTAGCTAGTCTGGAATATTAGTTTATGGTAGGTACCGAACGTTTTTCAAAACACTCACCAAGTTTTTACGACGTTCAAAAATGATTGTTTTTATCAAGAAGCACTATTAATGTGACTCTAGTCCTCGTCTAATGAATATTATCTAATTGTTGAGTTTGATACCTGACAATATTTGCATTTTGATGTTCCGTAATACCATAGATAAGATAAATTCTTATCTAAAAGGCTTTTGACTACTCGTGTGTTGACGGCTCTAGGTCTTGTTTAGGTTTTACTGCTCGACTGTACTATAAACACAAATACAATACTGAATATCTGTATAAAACAGTACCGCGTTTAAAAAACCTATGCCGGAAAGTGGTGCCTTTTTTATATCGCGCAGCCATCAACCAAACATCAAAATATAGATAAACTCGTAGGAGTTTAATAAACAATATGCATCTACACTCAGTCAGAACCGAGTTATACAGGGTGAGTTTTTCAAGAGTGCCTCTAGGGCCAAATCTGAGAAGTTTCGTAACCGATTTTGATAAAAAGTAAAACCGCATCTTTAGAATTTTTAAAAATAATCATTTTCGTGGCTAGGAATCGTGGCTAGGCACTCTTGAATAACTCACCCTGTATAACTCGGTTCTGACTGAGTGCAGATGTATACTGTTTTTACAAATAATGTTTGTTATACTTACTCCGAAGAGTTTATATTTTGATGTTAGGTTGATGGCCGCGCGATATAAAAAGGTACCAATCTCCCATACAAAATCGGCATGGCTATTTAACGTGACAACGTCATAAGAAAACATTGATGAACGATCGTGCCTCTCTATCGCTTGTTCCGCGCTCTCACTTGCACGCTCAGGCGGAACGTGACACTTTTTCGTGCCTGCAGCCGGCGTTCATCGATTTATAAGACTTTATTACGAATAATAAATGCTGACTTTGGGGAACATGGTGGAATCGCAAAGGCAGAGTAGGTGGATGCTCTGCAACGGGCCGGCCCATCTGGCCCACTTGGCCGTGGTCTTTCGACCGACAGTTGTTGTTGTTTGGTCGGCTTTATGTCTATCGCCACTGAAAACTTTGCTTGCGAGTTCTAGACATTCTGATGTTGAGTGGCGCCATGTTCGCTGAAGCTCGTAGTGCGTAGCATGTAGTTCATCTAGCGACGGGTAGATGTCGCTATACTGACCTCTAGGAGCCGCCTTGATGGCCGCGACGGCCGCGGCCAGCGGGCTGGAGGCGCAGTGCTGCCCGTTCACAGACACCAGCCGGTCCCCCGGCGCCAGCCGCCCGTGACGAGCCGCCGCGCCGCCCATCACCACAGAGCGGACCACTATCACCGAGCGGGACGAGTCGGACGGGTCCTGGGGGGAAGAATAGTGTATGTCAAGGTCAAGGTCAAGGTCAAGGTCAAGGTCAAGGTCAAGGTCAAGGTCAAGGTCAGCGTTAACGTCAACTTTAACGTCAAGGCAAAGTCGCCCGTGCCGCCCATCACCATCGAACTATTATCACTGAGAGAGACGAGTTTGATGGGTTATTGGGGAAGATATTGGGCAAAAGTGGAAAAGTTAAGGTTAAACATCTGTAAGTCAGCTGATAGGTCCTGGTAGGATAAAGGAATAAGGTGGGAGGTCGAGGTCAAGGTCAAGGTTGAGGTCACGGTCGTGAAGTAAGTGTCAAGTTCTAAAGTCGGTCATTTAAAGTTGATATTCGAAGGGGGGGGGGGGGTCTATTAATTTACTATTTTTGGGGATTTTTCGTGATTTTTATGAAATAGACCAAAATGACTCACCAAATAGTCCAGTATCGAGAAGCCAAGTCCTCTGTCTTCCTTCACCAGATCTATGTACTCCACGTCGTCGCTCCACATGGCTAGTCCGCTGAGCGGCTCCAAAGACCTGGAGCGGTTACGTTCCAGGTCTTCTGAGCAGAACTCTGTAAAGTAAAAGCACAGATTTGAATTCTGTGGTAAAAGTCACTTCGTATGAGCAAGTGGCCAACTCTGGTGAGGGGGTTTTTGGGCCGCCTATAGGCCTCCGTCTTGGCTTAACGACTTAAAATTCATAATTCATAATAGTTTATTGTGGAACATAGGTAAATACAGATTTTACTTACTTACTAGGATCGCTATGCTACCATTGGAAAATGGTGTACAATATTTTTAAAGTCACTCAAAAGTCAATGTAATATAATAATAATGCAATAGATTGGTAGGTACGTCATTTTAAATTGTTAATTGATTAGATTTAAATGTCATTTTATTAGTTCAGAAATATTATAAAAACATTTTTCTTGTAACCAGGACTTGAGTTCCTTACTAAATTTATTTAATGGTATTTTTTTTATATTGTCAGGTACGTATGGAGTTATAGATATTCCCACACATTACATAGCTACTATTCATATACATAGACGTCCTTGGAACTTTAGGCAATACAATTCTGTCCTGGTTTCTTGTGCCTCTGTTATAAATGTCACTCGCTTTAACAAAAAGTTAGTTGTGCTTTCTAACAAACAAAGCAGACTCCAGGATATACATACTGGGTAGAGTGAGGAGATTAAACTTTCTAAAGAGTGGTTTGCATGATTCCCAGGGAGGTATCCCGCCAATGGCCCTTACGCATTTTTTTTGAGCGATAAATGCTCGCTTTACCTCTGTAGAGTTTCCCCAAAGAATTAAACCGTAGGCAAGAACTGATGAACCGAAAAGCCGGGACCGACAATTTAACGTGCCCTCCGAAGCACGGAAGCGCTCAGCTCGTAATGCCACTTGCAGTCACCCATCAAAATTATGACCGTGCACAACGCTGCTTAACTTCAACGATCAACGAACGTCTAAGCAAGCTTTGCCACGAGCGCTTCGACGCTAGACATTTTCTGTAAAGTAAAACATGTGAAGTTATTTGACTGGCCTCTCAGCTTAGTAGTAGCTGCTTTCAGCGCTGTAGGTCGTAGGTTCGATTCCCACCCAGGTCATATAGTCATAGGTCATATAGAGTAAAATTTGGTACGATCTCTTTTGGTGCCATCGGCATCAGTAGAAGTAATCAATTCAATTAGTTCTCAACCTAAATCGTATGCACTAAAACTCGTACAACCCATATACAGTTGCAACATGTGGCTAAATAATTTATAAAACCGACTTCAATGTTATAAGCTGAGCAATTTTCTGCACTCTCGAGGTGCATTTCTGTTCATAACTCCGAAGATCTTCGACATATCCATACAAAATTTATGGCACCAATCGGAAAGTATCTCAAACAAAAAAAGAATTTTCCAAATCGGTCCAGGCGTCTTCGAGTAATCGGTGAACATACATAAAAAACACAAAAAAAAGATTCCGACGAATTGATAACCTCCTCCTTTTTTGAAGTCGGTTCAAAACAGAACTGGATACTAGATTTCCTAGATCTACTTACCGGAATGTTGATGAGACAGGACAGTAGTTGTGCTGCAGAGTGAAGCGACAGAACTCTCGGACTTGGCTTTGATTAGCCTCGCAGGGGGTGGAGCTAACTGCTGTAAGCTGCCTCCTAATATTGAATTCTGAAATAACATGGAATAAAAAATCCATTACCGGGTATATTAGGAGCATGAATTGTAAAGGTACATTATTATAAGATTTTAAAAAGTGACGTAACGAAACTTAGGACCCCTCCCATTCCATGTCCCACAATGTCACACTTCGTCGAAATATCTCTCTAGCCTCATTCATGGCAATCTTCAACTGTTTATGAGCAAAGGTAAGGTTGCCTTTGGGGAACGATTCCACCATGTTCTTCAAGGCAGAGTAGGTGGAATCTCGCCAATGGGCCGGCCCATCTGGCCCACTTGCCCGTGGTCTCTCGACCGACAGTTGTTGTCGGTTAGACCTAGTTATGTCTCCGGCGAAAACTTCGTTAGCGCGATCTAGACATTCTGATGTTGTGTGTCGCCATCTTTGAAGCTCGTAGTGCGTAGCATGTTTATGTAGTTCATCTAGCGAAATGTAGATGTCGCTACAGTATTATCTTAATGGTGTTTTTGGGTGGAATTGTTTCTCAAAGGCCCAATAAATAAATGATGATTACTCACATTGATCCTCGGCGGGTCCCTGTCCCTCCTGGTCCGTACCGCAACCAGTGTTGTCGGAGAGGAGGCGTTCCTCAGTCGCGTCACCACATCCACGTGATGCGCTCCTAGTACCCGCCATCCATTCACCTACAAACATTCTCTATCCTGAAGACTTTTGATTCAAAATCAATATATGAAATAGTGCTTAATAGCTGGGGATACTCATGCCCGTAATTGGGGAAAGTATCTGGCATGAAAGTTACTGGCATGTACGAGTAACTAGCACACTGCGGATACATTTGGACTGTGTCCCCAGCAGGCAAACTGTGAGCGGCCGACTGAGTTTGCGGCGTATCGGTTTAGTACGCTCTTCCATATATTTGAAATGGAGTGTCCACAGTTTGCTAGTTTGGCGCGTAACGCTGCAAACTGCGTACAGTGAGCGCAAAACTAGCAAACTGTGGACACTCCATTTCAAATATATGGAAGAGCGTACTAAACCGATACGCCGCAAACTCAGTCGGCCGCTCACAGTTTGCTTACTGGGGACACAGCCTAACTGGCATGCAAGTTGTGCTCTTACATACTACAACGAGTCGGCTACTGGCAAGCCCGTAGCTGTTGTGTCTACACGTGCCAGTTTGGCAAGCCCCGCGTCCCCTTTCAACGGGCATGCAAGTAAATCAAATGTTGTGCTAGCTATATGTATGCCAGCGTATACACATGACAGTAGAAGAAGCTGGTATGCTAGTGTGCAAGCTTCGGGCATGTATATCCCCAGTTTATAACTCCTAGTGATCAAAACTTTCAGATTATTAATACAATCAGCCGTCAACAATGCATTTACTACCTTTTTCAACGACTAGGCATAGTTTGCCTTGTCTAGCCATTGAGAGACTTATTTTGGGAGGACAGGTTGCTACAACAAAGAGTATAAAGTGATCCGTTGGTGAGCCAGCTCGCATTGGCCAACACGTAGTTTTAAACTTACCTCTAGTAACTCATCTCCCCGATTGAACAGTCCAGTAGAGGCGACTGGACCGCGCGGCGCCAACGCTCGGATATAATGCCTCGCGTGCACTTCCTTGCCCGAGACTACCCTCACGGTGCCTTCTAACGAGATACCTAGTCCTGACTCCTTGTCACGGATTATTGTGCCGACCTGAAAAGAAAATGACGACTGTGAAGGTGAAAACAGACGGTTCACTCGGATGAATGGTCACTCGAGTGATTGATTCATTTTTCTTTCATTCCATGTTCACACAGCTAAGACGGAATGCTAAAGAAAAGAACATTCACTGTTCTATTCTTGTCTATGTCTCGTCTATGTCATAGAATAAAGTCGTGCGTCTTGGATGGCCGACTCCGAGTGAACGTTCATTATCGTGTTCAGACGGTTCATTTTTCTTTCATTCGGAGTGCGAGTGAAAGATGCGAATGAACCGATCCGACATTGTTGGATTGTTTCATTAATGAATTCACTTTTCATTTTATGTTCAGACGCTTCATTTCAGTAAAAGATTCCGAATGAAAAACAGAAATGACCGAAAAATGAACCTTCTGATTCCACCTTAACCTTTCTTATGGTGGGTTCAGACGCTCGCGTGCAGACATTCAACGAACAAATTATCTTCTGTCGCGTTCGGTCTCTATGAAATGAGAGCGACAGAGCTACTTTGTGCTCGCTCTAATCATGCCTCTGTCTCGTCGAATGTTTGTTTGCACGGCATAAAACTATCGTGATCACAATTCATTTAGCCTTATTGAGAGCGATTTCTTCCAGGCAACCTTTGGATAGAAAATTTAAAAGAAAAGATATATAGGATGACAGTGAAAGAAATGAATGAAATGAACATTTCTAATCAAAAAATGTCGTAAGTCACCACTATATCGTAGTCGTACTGATGTCCAGGCCAGTCCTTCTCGTTACTCAGTATGTCCCGCCACTTGTCCTGTATCCGCCTGGTCTCCTCCAGGTCTTCTCTCCCTATCACGATCTAATCAATGTCGTAACTCACCACAATATCGTAGTCGTACTGATGTCCAGGCCAGTCCTTCTCATTGCTCAGTATGTCCCGCCACTTGTCCTGTATCCGCCTGGTCTCCAGGTCTTCTCTCCCTATCACGATCTAATCAAACAATGTCATAGCTCACCACTATATCGTAGTCGTACTGATGTCCAGGCCAGTCCTTCTCGTTACTCAGTATGTCCCGCCACTTGTCCTGTATCCGCCTGGTCTCCAGGTCTTCTCTCCCTATCACGATCTAATCAATGTCATAGCTCACCACTATATCGTAGTCATACTGATGTCCAGGCCAGTCCTTCTCGTTACTCAGTATGTCCCGCCACTTGTCCTGTATCCGCCTGGTCTCCAGGTCTTCTCTCCCTATCACGATCTAATCAATGTCATAGCTCACCACTATATCGTAGTCATACTGATGTCCAGGCCAGTCCTTCTCGTTGCTCAGTATGTCCCGCCACTTGTCCTGTATCCGCCTGGTCTCCAGGTCTTCTCTCCCTATCACGATCTAATCAATGTCGTAACTCACCACTATATCGTAGTCATACTGATGTCCAGGCCAGTCCTTCTCGTTACTCAGTATGTCCCGCCACTTGTCCTGTATCCGCCTGGTCTCCAGGTCTTCTCTCCCTATCACGATCTAATCAATGTCATAGCTCACCACAATATCGTAGTCATACTGATGTCCAGGCCAGTCCTTCTCGTTACTCAGTATGTCCCGCCACTTGTCCTGTATCCGCCTGGTCTCCTCCAGGTCTTCTCTCCCTATCACGATCTCTTCGTCTTCTCTCTCCGCGGGCGGGGAGGGGAGATGAGCGAAGCTATCTACTTCGGTTTCTATCACTGTTGATTCGTCGTACTGAAATGTAAGTTGGTAATTTAAAAAAAAAATCGTATGAGCTAGTGGCCAACTCTGGTGATGGAGTTTTAAGGCCATCTAAAGGCCTCCGTCATGGCTTAACGACTTAAAAGCCGGGACCGAATAATGTGCCCTCCGATCACAGGATCCACAGGAAAGACATGGTCAGTACGTGTGGGGCTGACTAAGCCGCGGGTTTCCTCACGATGTTTTCCTTCACCGTTAAGAGCTCGTGCTAATGCGCATATAAATTATTCGAAACGACAAATCCATTGATGCACGGCCAGGATTCGAATCCACCTTCGAATCGATAGTCAAGGTAAATCCCCCTTGGCCAACACGGCTTTATTTAATTTTGAACTGAATAGAAAGGCCAAAGTAAGACCTGACACCGTATAAATCATCTAGTAAAGATATAAAGGCCTAAGTTTTTTGTTATCTTCAAAGACTTACCACACTAAAGCTGTACTTGGCCAGCGAGGTTACAGAAGGGCTGGGCGGTGCTATGGGCGAGCCTGGTCTGCGGCCATCTTGTGCTGCCAGCGCTTTCTGGAGCTTCTCATAACCAGCACCACGGAGGTACCTGCAACATTTAGGTACACGGTTTTATTAAGAACTTCACGGAAGCCGGATGTAATCAGACATAATGGGCTAAAGCTGCGGGTAAAAGGAAGAAATTATACTTATTCGGAAAATAGAAAAATATTGAAAAGTTTTATGGACACGGGATTTTATCGCGTAATTTACCTTATTTATCCCGACGTTTCGGCTATGTTACACTGCCCGCGACCACGGCTATTGTAACATAGCCGAAACGTCGGGATAAATAAGGTAAATTACGCGATAAAATCCCATGTCCATAAAACTTTTCAATATGAATAGTGATCGTGAAAGTTTAAAAAAGACTATAGAAAAATATTATACATGTATTTTTTTGCTTTATCATAATAACAAAATAAAATACTTAGAGTGGAAGCTCGCTACGTCACAATCTACACAATTGTGACGTCATGCCACATTTTAACTCAATGTATCAAGGTAATCTTTTGATTAAGTAAAAAAAGAAAAAAAATACGTGTCCAATATTTTTCATTAATCTTTGTTCTAAAACCTAGTTTCTAAAAGTCTTTGCTTACTTTTTACGGTGAATACAATTAACGGTGGTCTTACTTACCTCAAAGCCTTCAGTTTAACAAAAGGTCCTTTCGCGTCTCTCAACAGCGCGACTGCTCTGTGGTTGGTCACTCCATTCAATGACACGCCATCCACCTGTGCAATCGAACATCAATTGTATTATTTATTAGCTCATTTTACAATACTAAGGCTGGATTCGACCAAAAGTGGATTAAGTTTTTACTCGAGACTATTATCTAGCCGACATAATTCGAAATACAATTGTTTAGAAAGCGCAACCGAAAATTATTATGTCCATACAAATTATCCTGGTTATAAGGTGTCAACTTTACAATGTCAAAATATTCAAACAAACATTCGTTTACTCTCGAGACTAAACTTAATCCAGTTTGGTCGAATTCAGCCTAAGGCTGCGTTTCCATTGACGCGGAGTTGGGCGGAGCGGTGCTTAGCGGTGCATGAATTGACCAATCACATGTCAAACGAAGAAATCGGAACGCGGCAAAATGCACATGATTGGTCAATTCATGCGCCGCTAAACTCCGCTCCGCTCAGCTCCGCCTCAGTGGAAACGCACCCTAAAGTAAGTACTTACTACACAACTACACACAAAAAAAAATTTGGCGATCACTTTTAAAAGTCGAAATATTTTATGAATCCTAAAAATATTTTGAAAATCTCTCTAGGGATGATATTCTTCGATTGAAGAAATATAAAAAAATTGAATAGAAAAAACACAATAAATACCTACCTACCTACTTATTCCTTTGTTTCTTTGTGTAAAGTACGAAGTCAATGGTTTTGACCATAATACTAATAATACTTATGTTATGTTTTCAAACTGACCTCAACTTTTTTTATTATTTTATCGAAAAGAAAATTTTACACAGAAAACAATAACGCTCTCGGAATTTCATAAAATACAGCCGCACTTTCATAATAAAACCCACACATCCAATATCCGAACAAAACCCAACAGATTGACCTAAAAACAAAACGTATGCAGTACAGTCGAGCACAACCACTAATTATATTCACCCGGCTCGCTGCTCTCGAAATTCTGATAGACTCGTGTGATTTTTTTGAGGAAATTGCGCGAAAAGAGCAAAAATAAAGAAAAAATAAAGCAAAAAAGAAAAAAAATAATCCTCTTGTTAAAAAAAAAATAATTTATCAAATAACGCTACTCAAACTACAGTAGAAAATAATTACAAAGGTCCACATTAAAAAAAAAATAATCAGAACATTTACGGAAATAACTTTAAATTCAGATATCAGATTTGTCCCAAACACACATACAAACAAACATCACTTTAACAAATCTATTAAAAATACAAAATAACGTCAATAACAGCTATTAAATAAATAAATAAATTGTATCGTGCCATTTGTAGTAAGTATTGAAAAGTTTTATAGACACGGGATTTTATCGCGTAATTTACCTTATTTTTCCCGACGTTTCGGCTATGTTGCAATAGCCGTGGTCGCGGGCAGACTATATAGGTCTGCCCGCGACCACGGCTATTGCAACATAGCCGAAACGTCGGGAAAAATAAGGTAAATTACGCGATAAAATCCCGTGTCTTTAAAACTTTTCAATATGAATAGTGATCGCGAAAGTTTAAAAAAGACCATTTGTAGTAAATAATAAAACTATTATTTTTTATCTGTGGTCTCTGCCTACCCCTATGATGGGATACAGGCGTGAGTTTATGTATGTATGTATGTATTATTTTTTCATTTCAAACCATTCGCTGATTAAATTACTCTACAGCGTCAGGTTCCAGGAACAAACAAGCGCATAAAATGTTCCGCTCCAATATTTCGAAAAAATGCACAACTATAATAACAAGTAGGTATAGTAGCGCGCACAAGGGCGAATAAAAGCTATTACGAGTTTCGTAGATTTATTAAATCAGTAGCCGTACCATGAACTCTTAGAGCAATGTTAAAACAAGCTTGAAACATGACTACGAATGTCATTTCTCAAGCAGTAGGACTGTTTTAAGCTTGTTTTATTTAACATTGCTCTAAGTGTTCATGGTATGGCCCCAGTACCTACCTAATTATTTTTTAAATAACAAATCACCGACTAAATTATCCTACAAAATATTTAAAAATGTGCTTGCTCTTTTTCCACTGCCACCATTTTGAAAATGCGCAACTGTAGTATCATCGCGCTCACAAGGGCTAATTACAAATGTACGGTTCGCTGGTCTCGCAGACAAGCTTCTGATTGGAGGGAACCGAGCGTGGTTTGAGGTTTGAGTAGAATTCTTGTTTTCCTTGCATTTAGAACTCTTTTCTTTTTTCGTGAAAATGGAGCTAGAATATTTTGAGCTGCGGGCTTACAAAGGTCGCTATTGCAGAATCGCAATATAAAATGAACTATGATGCCGTCTTTTTTCAGTCTCAGTCATTGAAAAGAGATGGCATATAGTTAATTTCCTATTGCGATTCTGCAATAGCGACCTTTTTAAGCCCACAGGGGGCTGGACTAAGTGAAAATTTAGTTAAATAATAATAATGCTGGACATTTCACACAGCATCATGTAGCCCCAAGCTAAGCAGAGCTTGTGTTATGGGAACCACATGACTTATATACTACTTAAATAATTTTTTTTTTGTAAATACGTACATAATATACATAGAAAACACCCAGACCCGAGACAAATATTTGCAGATCATACAAACATTTGTCCCGCGGCGGGTATCGAACCCGCAACCTCCAGCGACACAAGTGGGCCTTCGCCCACTGCGCCACAGAGGTCGTCTGATCTCTCAGTTAGTCAGTATCCGTTTGTCCATTTCCAATCTACTGGTTCTTTGCATTGACTAACCTCTACGATCCGGTCGTTGACCTGTATCTGTCCGCTGAGGTCGGCGGAGCTGCCTTCACTAATGCTCTTCACAAATATCCCGCTTAGTTCCTCTGTAGACAAAAAGTTTAGTTAGTTGAACAGTATTAACAAAAACCAGTTTAGTAAAATAAAAAAAATTAAGTAAGTAGGTACTCCAAAAAAAGGAAAAAAAAATACAAAACACCCTGTCAATGGCTGGGATTTGATTTCGCAGCCTTTGGCGTTGCAGGGCGACACTATGACCGCTTAGCGATTGAAGCCGCGGTTCCTGCAGCGAAATTACGAACCACATTGCACGGTAAATCTTTTTGTGTGGAAATGCCGAGAAAACGAGCGTTTCCTCTTGCTCTTAGAGCGTTTCCACATTATCCGATCCGATATCGGTATCGGACGCCGATACGATATCGGGGCAAGTAAAATGTAGGAAAGATGTCCGCTCCGATATCCGATATCGGGTCGGACAATGTGAAAGGCAGGTAGATACACAAAGCGTCACCAATATGTACCTCCCCTGCTAAGACGTCAGTTCGCAACCCGTTGATCTCAACTTTTTGGTAAACATTTACCTTTTTTATTAGATTTGTCATTCTTACTTTCTTATTCTTACTTACGTATGGATAAGTCCGTGGCTCGCGTGAATACGTTGATATGTCGAGATGTCAAATTTTTTTTTTATTGGCTTAAACGATATCTACGCCTATGAAGTATCTACAAAAAAATTGACAGCTCCCTAGCTAGACAAGTTTTCGAGTTATGGCCTTGCCAACTCCTCCATTTTTCGTATTTTAGTTGACATAACTACTTGTCAATTTTTCAAGCCACTAACACACACATGTTTTTGTAGATATTTCGATTTATCAACCTACTCATTCGCCAAAATTATATTTGTTACATGATATCTCGACATATACATATGATATTTTTGATTAACTTTTAACAAATTAAAATGTCAGGTTATGGCTAACCAAAGTATTCCGTTTAAATTGTGATACATTGAGTTGTTCAGTTATGCCCGCGCGCTCTCGCGCTGGCATAACCGAACATGTCACTCGTATTGGTAAACAAAACGTCAGTTCAGAAATCTTTTTTTTTTTTAAGTATTGCTTTTACATGGAAAACTGATAGATTTTAATTATTCGTTAAACTATAATGACATTGCTTGATTTTTACAAGCTTTTATTATTAACTTGCGATTTTTGTTCGGGTCTACTTTTGAAAATTAAATTTGACTGACTTCCCAGTGTCTGATTAAGCTGAAATTTGGAATACCTATAGGTTCTTGGTGACAATGCAATATTATTTTAACAACGAGCTGATCTGATGATGGAGCCAGGAGCTGTTCAACAGAACTCACTTTTTTTTTAGTGAAATGTTGCAAGTTCAATTTGACCCACTTTCCAGTGTTTGATTGAGCTAAAATTTGGCACACTTATAGATTCTAGATAACAATGTAATATTATGTTAATAATAAGCTGATCTGATGCTGGAGTCAGGAGCTGTTCAACAAACCTCAATATTTGTTTGGATTAAATCTTGCAAATTCAATTTGACCCACTTCCCAGCATCTGATTGAGCTGAAATTTGGCACACTTATAGATTCTCGATGACGATGCAATACTATTGTAACAGCGACCTGATCTGATGATGGAGCCAGGAGCTGTTCAACAGAACTCACTTTTTTTTTTAGTAAAATCTTGCAAGTTCAATTTGACCCACTTTCCAGTGTTTGATTGAGCTAAAATTTGGCACACTTATAGATTCTAGATAACAATGTAATATAATGTTAACAGTAAGCTGATCTGATGCTGGTGTCAGGAGCTGTTCAACTAAACTCAATATTGTGTTCGGGTCAAATCTTTCAAGTTTAATTTGACCCACTTCCCAGTGTCTGATTGAGCTGAAATTTGGCACACTTATGGATTCTTGGTGACAATGCAATATTATTGTAACAACGAGCTGATCTGATGATGGAGCCAGGACCTGTTCAACAAAACTCATATTTTTTTTAGTGAATTCTTGCAAGTTTAATTTGACCCACTTTCCAGTGTCTCATTGAGCTAAAATTTGGCACACTTATAGACTCTAGACAAAAATGTAATATTATGATAACAACAAGCTGATCTGTTGCTGGAGTCAGGAGTTATTCAACAAAACTCCTCAGTAAATTTTTCGATTGAGGTGAAACTTTGCATTTTTTTCTAGTTCCGAATACATTGTAATAATATGGTGACAATGAGCAGATGTGCTGATAAAATCTGGTTGTATTCCATTCAAATTCTCAGTGATTAACAGTAGAGCATCCGTGTTTGGGCTCATTTAAAATCAGCTTACCCTTACTATGTTAAATCTCATTTCTAAACGGTATGAATGGTTCTGAGTAATAAGTAGGTACTTCAGCAACTCAAAAAACCGGTTTTATAGTCTCTATCTGTTTGCAATCCGATAATATAGCATTGTTTACCTACCAATATTCCATACATTAAAGGTGAATAAGTTGATATCTTTTGCGGCATAACTGGACATCTCGAGACGTAACCTAATTCTCATCAATTTTTTTGTTGACATGTCTTATATCATGGAAACTATGGGGAATTTTGGTTATTTATTGTCATCATTCGAAAGAGGGCATAAAATAACCATAGAAACAATTAACACAAATACTGTAAACTAATTTACCGAGAAACCAGAAGAGGTCAAACTTTCAAACGGCCGCCCTGAAAAGTTGGTGTTTTATACATGTCAACGTATTCACGCGTGCCACGGAAGTAATTTCACATGTGTAGCGGTAGCGACCCCCAATTCAAATCCTTTCACGACTAAGTATGTATTTTTTGTTTATTTTATTTTTATTTTTGCTTTCACAACGAACTACGTTGCGAGTATGTAGTAAGTTACCTAGTAAAGTTATAGTTAGATGAAACAACTTTTAGTAGGGTCTTAGTAAATTTATTTAAACTCAAACCTAATACTTAATCCAATAAAATTAACGAGTGAACAAACATGTCATGTTATCATTGGAACAGTTTATACTTATCGTATAAAATCCAGTGAAAAATAAACAATTTAGATCTCTCGCAAATCAGATCAGACTAAGTAATATTATCTACTTACAATTTAAAACAATATCAGTTTTCTTTCAATTTTATAAAAGTTAGTAACAGCTCGCGAACGATGAAGCGCAGTTATCATGAACTAAATACACTAGGTATTCCTTCTCGATAAGCAACTCGCTGGGCCAATGTTATGACATTTTTCCATCCCCAATAACCTGAAAATAAGAACATTATTACATAATGGCATACCTAGGTTATAAGATAAAAAAACAACCTCTGTAATACTTATCAATTATCATACCACTTACCTAACGTTATTCTGCAACTTGCTGGTATTAATAACTAGTAGTTCGCCCCGAACTGAGATCTCGCGCACCGTAGATGGCTTACATTTGGACTTTCTTCTGACTACCCCTATAATTTCAAGTGCTACTACCGCCGAGTATGCCTATTGCGCTAGCTCTTCATGGTAAAAAATACTAGCATGCATGCAATACATAATGTCGTGTCTAATTTTTCATTTATTTCATATTTATGAATTCTCGTCGTATTTCTAAAAGTATACGTCCTAGAATCAAAATAATAACTATTTGGGAATGTACAAATTAAGACCTTTCATTTGACACCCCACTCAATATATTTGTTTATTTAACTTTTTTTACCCCAATTATTTTCATTCTTTATCAAAAATTTTTTTATCATGAAAATAAATCAAGTAGCATCTAAAATCATTGCAAACCAAACCGCAACGATGCCACTCTCTTTTTAAGACCGACCAGTCAATGAGCTATGAAGACATCGAAACTCTATGAAACGGGAGCTCTTGCAGCTCTGGTTTCGTAGTTTTTGTTCTTTGGTCGTATTTCAAAAACTATACATCCTAGATTAAAAATAAAAACCATTTTGGAATGTACAAAATAAGCCCTTTCGTATGACACCCCACTCAATATATTTGGGTAACTTTAAAAAAAATTTACCCCCTTGGGAACCCCATATCTTTACAACCCCTTCATCGATTACGCTCATACGCTCCACAGCAAATTTCCATAGCACAACCTATTGACCTATCAAGTTTCATACAGATTGGATAAGCGGTTCGATAGTTATGCGAGAACATAAAAATGAAACATACAAACATACAAACATACAAACATACAAACATACAAACATACAAACATACAAACATACAAACATACAAAGCAAAATCGCCTAACTTGCCACTAAGATCTTCGCTCGCTTCGCTCGCTCGATCGATAATGTTTGTGGCGTTCACATAGATCTGTTTAGACTCCTTAGTTTTTTCGGCCTGATTTTTGTGGTTTTATATGATTCATATCACCAGTCGATAGAAACCTTAGAAGCCACAACTGCACCGATTTTGACCTACGAAAAGTAAAATAAGTGTTATACATTTATACTCAGGCAATTATTTATTCACAAAGATTCTTCTAATATTTACGACTTGCCATTATTCCATGATGCCAAGCAATCTCTTTTATGCTTATATTTTGTTCGTAAAGAACAACTATCTTTGTCCTTTCAAAATTGATAAAATGCACCATTGCTATCTACACGCACCGAAAATAAAACAAGTAACAAAACCAGTCAGTTAATTTTATTGTTCAATAGAATTTAGTGCACAACTACATTCAATACAATTTTATTAGTTGATGGTAGTCGTGTAAAGAGTTACCTACTATTATTTTGTAAACGAATAATGTAACTTATAAATTCAGCGCTGACGACAACTGCTACCGTAGCTCAGGGGCTCGATTCCGGTACCGAACTTTTTATCAACCTCAACCAAAACCTCAACTAAAGCGACTGTTTCCATGACTACTAATAACAAACGACTCAGTTGTGGTGAGGTTTTGAACTTTGGCAGTACAAATTTTTGAAAAGCTATTCTACTATTTCACCAAATGGCTGACATTTAAGAGTTCGAACCAAAACCAAAGCGGTTGTCATTTAATAGAATACAGGCCCAGGGCGTCGATTCTCGTACCGAACTTTTTATCAACCTCAACCAAAACCTCAACTAAAGCGACTGTTTCCATGACTACTAATAACAAACGACTCAGTTGTGGTGAGGTTTTGAACTTTGGCAGAACAAATTTTTGAAAAGCTATTCTACTATTTCACCAAATGGCTGACATTTAAGAGATCGAACCAAACCAAAGCGGTTGTCATCTAGTAGAATAAAGGCCCAGTTGTAATAGCGTGGGGTGCTAATAATACTCGCTCACGTGCAATTGGGGCATCGGTGGTTCGAATCCTAGCAAGGAAATAAGTTTTTGTAAGATTTTATTTATTTGAGTCGTTCAGGCAAACAATTTCGTTAGTGTAGCCTGCATACGGCAACTTTCCATTTACATTATAAAGGATTACCTATTGGTGACGCAGTGTGTACATATTCTATACATTTTACTTGCCCCGATATCGTATCAGCGTCCGATACCGATATCGGATCGGATAATGTGGAAACGCTCTTACTCGGTTCTCCTACTGATACTGGTAGGAGCACGAGGACCAATATGTCCTTATGCTCCTAGCGTGACCTTAAAGATATGAGACTTAGCTAGATCGACTTTTCGCCCCCGTAAGCACCCATACCGCAAATGTCATCGAAATCGTTAGAGCCGTTTTCGAGAACGTGAGTACAAACAAATAAAATTTTACTCGTTTAATAGTATAGGATAGGATAGGATAGGATGAAGTATGATCGCGTAGGTACCTATCTTATTTCGCGTTCAGTCTCATTGAGATGAGAGTGACAGAACTACTTGCTTGGTCACTGAACCGTCATATTTAATAAAAATAAATAAATAAAATAAATATTGCTGGACATCTCACACAGCGCCATCTAGCCCCAAACTAAGCAAAGCTTGTACTATGGGAACCAGATAACTGATAGAATACTTATATATTTTTTTGTAAATACATACGTAGAATACTTTATAACAACCAGACACAGAACAAACATCTATGTTCATCGCACAAATGTTTGTCCTGGATGGGAATCGAACCCACGACCTACAGCGCAGAAGGCAGAGCTACTACCAACTGAGCTAATAGGCCAGTCATTTGACAGAATGAGACCGATTTTGGTCGCTATCAAAGATATACAATCAGGGGGCCGGACCCTAACCTTTTGTCTAATATACGAGTACATCATCAGTCATGCAAAAGGTGTCCCTTTCATATTTTCACACTAATTTGATTACCCATAAAGATAGAACGAAAGATAATAGTCATCAACTAGAAAATTAGACAAGTATGCACTAGCTTCACGGGTTTACAGGTTTCGTATAATTTTTTTTTAAGTAAAACTTATTTACGCATGCTTGGGGAGTAAGATGGTGAATGCGTGACGAGAGCGCAGCCAAAGTCAAAGTCAAAGTCAAAGTATATTTATTGCGAGAAATACATGTACATAAGATATTATAATGGCATAACCGCTTACATGTGTATCAATGTATTCTACCTTAAGGCATGCAATTAAAAAATTTACAATGTCAAAATTGTAGCGTTACAAAAACGGCGATCGGGCGGGAAAAATGTGATCGGGCGAGGCGAACAGAAGTTTTACGTCAGTCGTGTGGTCTAACTAAAGCACACTCGTTCATTTGGAAACCCTCTGTGGTAATTATTTAATAACGATTGAATTAAAAACTTTGATGAAAAGCCCCCGGCATATTTCTTTTTCAACTAGAAAGGAGCTCATGATATTCAAACGGGTGGACAGATTTTCATGAAACTCAACTAAGACACTCTCGACGAAGATAACTTTTAAACAAAAAAATAATAATTAAAATCGGTTCATCCGTTCCGGAGCTATGATGCCACAGACACACAGATACACTGACACCTTGCTTTGTCGAGTGTTTTTAGCTGTTTCATTAAAATCTGTTCAGCCGTTTGAAATTTATGAAGGGACTAGTTTCCGACTACGGCTTCGCTCGCGTGGTACCCGGATAAATAGCCTGTGTCATATTCCCGGTTATTATCTACTAGCGGACGCCCACGGCTTCGCCCGCGTGGTTTACTATTTTTTTATCCCACGGGAACCGTGCAAGTTTTCGGGATAAAAAGTAGCCTATGTCCTATTCCCGGTTATTATCTATCTACATTCCAAATTTCATCAAAATCGGTTCAGTAGTTATGGAGATACGTGACAACAAACATTCACACACACACACACACGGACTTTCGCCTTTATAATATTAGTAGGATCTATATTTTTAATTTCAGCCAAATCGGTTTAGTGGTTGTCGAGTTACAGAGGAACAAACATACATCCATAATTAGATTCAGAACATGCCCCAATTTAGATTCTAACTAGTAATTCAAGGGTAATCTAATTTACTATATACTTTCTACTACTTGATAACACTGGGAGCGGTTTCATCAAATCACCTAATTGTGGTCATAAAAGCTGAATAAGGGACTTTATGCGGAGTGGACGTGTAGTTTGATGTCCAAGAATAATTTAATCAAAAGCTGACCCCGAGGTCTAATGATTATTATAACAATTAAATTAAAAATTTAATGGCAGCCCCTGACATACTCGTATCACACTAAAATTATAAATTAGAAAGTTTGGATGTTTGGCTGTTTAGATGTGTGACTACAAAAAAAAAGCTGTTTAGTAAGATGTAATTTTATAAATATAATTTATGGATTTCGAAACACAACCAAATCTTGAAAATTAGTAGCTCTAAGTAGAAATTATAGTACTACGCCGTAGCTCAACTTTCTACGGCGTAGGTCTACGGCGTAGGGATAGCAAAACGTATTACCAATAGATCTTTGTACTGCAACAACGGCACAGTCCTGTGTTGTTTGATCCTAGTAGCTCAAAATAGAAATTATAATACCTACGCCGTAGCTCAACTTTCTACGGCGTAGGTCTACGGCGTAGGGGTAGCTAAACGTATTACCAATAGATCTTTGTACTGAACTTCAACAGCAGCACAATCCTGTGTTGTTTGATCCTAGTAGCTCAAAATAGAAATTATAATACCTACGCCGTAGCTCAACTTTCTACGGCGTAGGTCTACGGCGTAGGGGTAGCCAAACGTATTAACCAATAGATCTTTGTACTGAACTTCAACAACAGCACAGTCCCGACAGACTGTTGTTTGTTATTACTTCCTATTACTCGGAACTTTACTCGGAACTTAGCACAAAAGGCTTTGTTACAGCCCTAGTTGTGCTTAATAGCCGCATTACTTAGTTCCGGAACTCTCGCGGTGTAACTTAGGTGGTCTTGATAGATTGAAGTTAAGACATTCTGTGCGGTCATTAAATGGATGGGTGACCGCCGTGGGAATAGCAACGGAGCGCTCGCTTCTTTTAAAATCATTTAAAGGTACGTGCAAACACATTTTGGTACATGCTCACTTTTTCAAAAGTTAGTAGGTACGTATTAACGTGACAGTCAAGCGGTTACGTTAGTATAAAAATTCCATGGTCAAGCGCGATTTATACAGTGTCAGAAGGCATCATAGGGGTAGGCAGAGACCACAGATCTCCACTTGCTACGATCCTGACACACTTCTACAGTTAATAGTACAGTCAGCAATAAATAAAAAAACGCTTCTTTTCAAACTTTATTCGATGCGAGCCGAATGTTCGTTTGCATTTTAGATTTTCGCACTATCCACTCGACTAACACGGCTCTAATTCCGGAAATCCATTTTGCTCCAACAAAGCTTCGATGTAACAGAACGGACCTCGAAAGTAGGTCAGTACAGAGATTACATTGATCGCCTTCTCTCGGTGTTATTCAGCTGTCTGTTGACAAAGTCTTTCTAAGACGTTTCAGAAGCTTTTTGGCTGGAAATGGTCGATTCAGATATCGCATCCCTAGATGAAAACCCCGGTAACTCAAAAAACCTACTTTTTCAGAAAAAGTCAAGTCCAAATGGTCGTCCAAAATTTTTTTTTTTTTTGAATTGTATGTTGAAACTGCTACACAGTTATTAACTTTGCAGTTTCATCGTACTTCTGTAAACTATGTTCCTACTTGTCTGTTCTGAATAAAATGATTTGATTTGATTTTCATTTATTATTAACCACCTGAAAAATTGACTCACCTTGTTCACAGACGTACCCCGCCACAGTGATGCCCAGGCCCAGAGAGTTCTTGCTGAGCTGGACACCATAGCTCAATGTGAGTAGAAACAGATTGTTGTAACCACCTGCAAAGTTCACTCACCTTGTTCACAGACGAACCCCCCACAGTGATGCCCAGGCCTAGGGAGTTCTTGCTGAGCTGGACACCATAGCTCAATGTGAGAAGAAACAGATTGTTGTAACTACCTGCAATATTCACTCACCTTGTTCACAGACGTACCCCGCCACAGTGATGCCCAGGCCCAGAGAGTTCTTGCTGAGCTGGACACCATAGCTCAATGTGAGTAGAAACAGATTGTTGTAACCACCTGCAAAGTTCACTCACCTTGTTCACAGACGAACCCCCCACAGTGATGCCCAGGCCTAGGGAGTTCTTGCTGAGCTGGACACCATAGCTCAATGTGAGAAGAAACAGATTGTTGTAACCACCTGCAAAGTTCACTCACCTTGTTCACAGACGTACCCCGCCACAGTGATGCCCAGGCCTAGGGAGTTCTTGCTGAGCTGGACATCATAGCTCAAGGTTTCCGGCTCCGAAGACCCTCGGACTGCCATGTCTAATGGTAACCTGGAAGTAAGATCAAGGTTAAAAAAAATTGTAAGGCAATGAATGATCTTCTATATAAACAAGGGGGGGGGGGGGGGCACGGTGGTACGCGACCCGGTTAAAGTAGGTACCGATTAATACATGTTGTTAAATTCCTATAAAAAAAACTTAGGCCTTTACATCTTTACTAGATGATTTATACAGTGTCAGGAGACAATCTTTGCCTACACTTAACGGGACCCTGTAGTGCCTGGGACAATGTTGAGATGGAGTAAGTTTGCCCAGCACCTACACCATCCTCTCAGCTTAACCAGCCATATCCACAGGAAAGTCATGGTCATTAGTCAATACGTGTGGGGCTCACTAAGCCGCGGGCTTCCTCACGATGTTTTCCTTCACCGTTTAGAGCTCGTGTTAATGCGCATATAAATTTTTCGAAACGAAAAATCCATTGATGCACGGCCAGGATTCGAACCCACGACCTTCGGATCGAAAGTCGAGGTACTATACCCCTCGGCCAACACGGCTCTCAAATTCCTATATATCAATAAATATACTATATCCATCTATCTAACAAACAGTTTGTATATGAGTTAGTTGAATAGTACCTGTGGCTTTTGTTCAATTATTAACGTGAATTATGACTAGATCACGTGATTTCATGTTCAACATAACAGGCATTATTTACCAACACGTTAGCCAGCGAGTGAATTAACCTAATTTATCAGCACAAATTGACTTCGTTGGGGTGAATTCAGAGTGTGAATTCAGCAAAGCATTTTGATGTGGTTATGAACTTATGACACAGTAATATATCCTTTAAAACTTGATGTTGTTGGTGTATAGTTTTATAATCATCCAAAATTCTAAAACATAAAAAACTTTAAATATTCTGTTCACTTTGTTAAAAATTCTTTATTATGTTGTTTAGGATTTAGAGTTTATTGTAAAATAACTGTGGAAGTTGAAATCAGATTTAGTACAAATATAGCGAGTTTTGAGCTGAAAAGATGGACCCAGGATTTGGGAAGTACTGTCACGGATAAACCATACGTATTAGTACAGAGGAGGTTTTTAAGTTTAATTTCGAAATATTCATATGCGCATTAACACGAGCTCTAAACGGCGAAGGAAAACATCGTGAGGAAACCCGCGGCTTAGTCAGCCCCACACGTATTGATCATTTCTTTCCTGTGGATATGGCCGGTTAAGCTGAGAGGATGGTGTAGGTGCTACAAGCCTACTCCATCTCAAAAACAATGTCCTAGGCACTACAGTGTTGCGTTAAGTGTAGGCAAAGATTGCCTGCTGACACTGTATAAATCATCTAGTAAAGATGTAAAGGCCTAAGTTTATTTAAGTAAAAAGTTAAGTTATTCTAGGATACATCTAAAGTTAGATAGATAGATAGATAAACATTTATTTGGCAACAACACACACAGACGGAGGTACAATGGAAAACGGACACTAAGAAAGGTAGGTACAAACAAATAAGTTAACAAAATAGGTAGGTACCTACTTATAAGATAAAGGATGCAGCACTGTGGGTGCTGCATCCTTTAGTTGTTGGTACCTTGGATGTTGTGGATGGATAACCTGTGGCGCGGGGGTGTAGACGGGCGGCGGGCGGGGGGTGGTGATGGCTCCTCGTGGCACCACCGCCACTATAGACGGCTGGTGATAGAAATAAATAAACAAATATTGCTGGACATTTGACACAGCACCATCTAGCCCCAAACTAAGCAAAGCTTGTACTATGGGAATCAGATAACTGATAGGATACTTATATACTTTTTTTTGTAAATACATACATAGAATACTTTATAACACCCAGACACAGAACAAGCATCTATGTTCATCACACAAATGTTTGTCCTGGATTGGAATCGAACCCACGACCTACAGCGTAGTACTAGTATTCTGTGCTACAGCGCAGAAGGCAGAGCTACTACCAACAGAAAATAAATACTTAAATAAAAAAAATAATAATAAATAAATAGAAAGAGACAACAGGGCTTTTTGGCGGGAATTTGAGAAGTTATGTTTCGTTTTTGTTTTATTTTCCAAAACTTGTGTTTCTTCGAATGTTAATGTGTAATAATGGTGGATTATTAACCGTTAAGTGTTCGTGAATGTGCATAAGTGTGGGCAAGTGAAACAAAATTGGTTATCATTGCTTTTCGAGTTCTCCCAAAAAGTCCGTGTTGATGTTTCAGTAAAGCCCCACATCTTTACTGAGGCACAAGGGGAGGGGTGGGATATTATATTTATGTATTGTAATATGTATTTATTTATCTTATTTATCTATGAACTTGAAGTTTATTAATTACTTGACACTGGCTGAATGCACAAGCCGTGCGAAGAAAAAATAAAGAAGAAAAAAAAAAAGAGACAACAGTCAAAATGATGAAAACCATATCAGAATCTATACTGACATCTATGCTGACAATTGATCTAGGCATTCTTGAAGTTTCGCTGCGCAGTAGAAAATTTTGTATGAAAAAGCTACACTGCGCATTGAAACTGCTAACTTCACGAATGCCTAGATCCATTGTGCTGTGTGGACGGAGATAGCGACCGCTGTCGAACTATTTTGCCTCGCTTAAGATCGGGAACACTATGCCATATTGACTGCCAACCTTCGCTAGTCTGAGAAGCACCATCAGAAGAAGAATGTGTCTGAAGGTGTCAGGTGTCTGATTTTACTGAATCGGCATTTTCACACCCTTGTACTGTGCTTTACTGATCGCGCTCCGATCATTACATGTGACGGAATCGTTTACCGCGTGTTTAATTTCATTGTAAAATCGTAATAAACTTTCAAGTGTGATCGGTGTATGAACTTTTGCACTCCACTTAACTACTACCTACTTATTAAGAACTTTACTGTGCAGTCCAACTGGACGGTACAAATTAAGCTAAGAAGCCAGTCTCACCCGATGATGCATCCTCTCCTCTATAATAGTGGGTGGTGGTGACGGCGGGCTGGGTTCCTCGCAGAGCGCTCCGAAGCCGTCATGACCTGCCTCCGCCAGCCGCCGCTCCAGGTCTATCGGGTCCGCCAGCAGACGCGAGGGCACTACCGGCGCTGGAGACGAGCCTAGGGACTGGAACAAACAGGCTGGCTAATCATCAGGTATAAAGGAAAGCAACCAACCATCCAACTAGGTTGACAGCGTGGTTGGTCGGTTGGTAATAGACGGTTCGTTAGTATCGTCGTATGAGCAAGTGGACAACTCTAGTGATGGAGTTTTTAGGCCACCTAAAGGCCTCCGTCATGGCTTAACGACTTTAAAGCCGGGACCGACAGTTTAACGTGTCATCCGAAGCACGGAAGCGCTCAGCTCGAAATGCCACTTGCGGTCCCCCATCCAGATTGTGACCGCGCACAACGTTGCTTAACTTCAACGATCAATCGAGAACGTCTCAGTAAGCTACGCCACGAGCGCTTCAAGTATTAAAACCAATTTTCAAAGAACAAAATGTATGCCGCCCCCTGATTTCGGTTTACCTGTAGAACCTGACTTCGATGCACCTCCTGGCCAGACATACCATGGCCGGTTTAGGTAGGAGATTCAAGATGTTACCCTCAGGAGATTATTCTGACTAAATGGGGCTGTCTATACCACACACAAACCTGCCATGGTTTGTGTGTGGCATAGTGTGGCTTGCTTAAAAGCATACCAACCCTGCAATTCAGACTTCCAAAAATGCATTCGATTCGATGATTTCCTTCGGAAAGTTAACGTTTTTTCAGCGAAGAAACGTCATTTTCCGAATTCGGAATACATTCTAAGAAGGTTTGAATCGCACTGCTAGTCTCAAACCGTGCAATCTTTAAGACCTTACGAAGTGGTTGGTTACAACAAAAAGTCGACCACTACTTGAAATCCGAGCAGGATGGTAAAAATATTTAAAAAAATAAAAAAGTTAAGTACTTATTAGTAAGTATAATATTTTAAAATCCACTCGAAAAACCTTCGTACCCTTATTCTAGTAACTAATATTGAACTTTAGACATTAAAAACATTGTTTGAACTTAAAAAAACTTGCAATCACCTAGCAAATAACACAAAAAGATCGCTTTAATAATTTTTCATCCAATTTCACAAACTCAATAAAATTCCGACAGAATGCAGTCAAATCAGCGTCTATGTGACGTCACATCCGTCGGCGCCGGATATCGCCTGCGGAAACGTTACCTCTCCCTCTCACCGTTCGGTTTAATTAAATTAATTGAGAGTAGATTTAATTTTACAGGGAATATTTAAAGCGAGATTTGTTTAATGGGGCAGGTGAAAATGAGAATATTATTATTATTTTCTCACAGTTTATTGTTACTTACCTACTTATGTTTTTATTAAATAACATTTACATTTAAGATAGGTACTGCTTATAAAAGTCTTTATAATAAACATCGTAATCATCACCATTATCACCCATTGCTGGGAAGAAGCATTTCAATCTAAGCTTAAACTTAAGCTAAGTAACTAAACTCCAATAACTTACAACTTAAACTTTATTAATCCCAACTCAAGTAATTTAGCGGCAAGTTGGCGCTACTTTTTCGCGAACTTTTAATTGGAAACTTAGCTTAAGCGAGCCAAGCGAGCCGCGTCACAAAGGGTGCCATGATCTGGTTTCCTTAAGGTCCGGTTTCTTGAAAACGGTGGTGGTTATCACCAATTTTTACAATGTTGTTGCCTTGCTCTTAAAGCAGATTCAGACTTTACCAGAGATGTTTTTTTAATTTGAAATTATAAAAGTTTAAATTTGTTAACCAGTAGAAAAAACCCAAAAGCAGCTTTGAGATATTTTCGGACTTATTTATACTAGCGATCCGCCATGGCTTCGTCCGGGTAGAAGAGCATAATTAAGCATAATTTTTTTTTTTACATCTTTAACAATCATCGTCTAGCAGTGAAAAAACATCTTCTTTCGTAACTAGTTATGAAAAATAGTTATGAAAATGTATCAAAGGGTATAATCAGGGACAAAACCGTAGTGAATCTTACATTTAAAACTTCCTTATAAATCACTAATTGGTGAAAATCGTATAACAAACAGTCGTTTTTGAGGTGAAGTTTGTAAGTTTTTTATATTTAGACATTATTTAACACACGGGAATTACTCACGTCAAAATTTCGTCGATTTAGATACCGACAATATTAATATTTACTCGGCTTATATTCGAATAAGTGGTAGACAAAAACTAACTTAAAACCACATTCATTTCTAAAAAAAGAAGATTTGAACACCTAGACAAAAACTCCCTTACTTTTTTACCATCGTAGTGGAAAAGTACTTGCAAGATATATTTTTTGTCTGTAAAGAATCTTAGATTTTTGCTAAGTCACCTTTGAATTTAGCTACTTATAAATACACTTGTGATCTTAATTGTTGAAATTTTGAAATTCCCGTTTTAAATGATTTCAAAATCTTATTTTTACCCCACTGTGGCGAAGCTCAAAAGGAGGGTTATGATTGTAGGACACATCAAAAAAAGTTTGCGATCAGTGTGAAAACATAACATAACATTTTTAATATGTTGAAATTTTATAAGTAGGTAAGTACCTACTAAATTTGTGCTAATAAAATGAATGTCAAAAATGAAGAAAGAATTTGGCCGGATCCTGCCCCAGAGCCGAATATCGAATTAGACTATGCGTCAGAATAATATTATTTAAATAAAATATCACAAAATTAACTGGTACATACAGAATACTTAGATATCTCGTGCCCTGTGGGAATATAATTATGTTATTTTATTAGTAACTTTAGTCACTTCCGGTACTACAGTCCGTAATGCCTCTCCAGACTCACGCCGAGAAGTTTCACCGAGACTTCTCGAAGAAAAAACAAAGTATCCACACTCTCAATTTTCTCACTCGTGATCTGTTTGAAATCCTTTGTCTCGGCCAAAAATAGGTACCGACACCGAAGCGCGAGAACAAGAAGGCGAGAAACTCCTCACATTCACGCTTCTCGGGTGTTGTCGGGGTTTCTTGCCGAGAGTCTGGAGGGGCTATTAGGTATCACAGAGAATATTTTTATCAGATAGACCTACCTTCTTTTTCGCGGTTGACATGACACTCAAATAGTAAACAAAACAGACGGACAAGAATTTGACAGATGTAAAAGGAATTTCATTGAGTTTCAGTTGTGTGATTGTGTTGTGATGAGTGATTTATGAGGATTTATCATATTTTATTTAAAATTACAAAAGGTACTGACGCCTTGGGATATGCATACAGACTAAAATGGAAGTGGGCTGGACATGTAGCCCGTCTACAAGATGGAAGATGGACTAGGAGAGTGACAAATTGGGAGGGTCCAAGAGGTCGACGCTGCATAGGAAGACCATACGCTCGCTGGGAATCAAGAAAACTGCTGGACCAAACTGGCTTCGAGTAGCACAAGACAGGGACAGATGGCTGGCTTTGGAGGAGGCCTTCACCTTAGGGGTTATCTAGTACCTACTTAGATTATAAGCATTAGTGATAAGAAAAAAATGTTAATTCTAGAGAAATAAAAGGCTTTTTGTTTTATTTATTTATAGATATCATTAGTACAGAATCACTGCACACGAGTGTAGATAATTTTATTGATGAAATTCCCAATTTTTCCTAAGTACTTTTCTTTTTTACTTGAAATTGTAGGTACTGGGAGCACCTGTGTGCATCATTTATTTTCTATACCTACTTCACTTAAAATTCTGCTAGTCCTAATAATAATGAAAAAGTAAATGTTCACACAGCGCCATCTATCCCCAACGTAAGCAAAGCTTTTACTATAGGAACCTTAAAAATATAGTTTCCTAGGTTCTCCGTTCATGCTGGGCGTCATCGCCTGATGCTTTATATTAGAATAACTTTTAAATCCCACTTTTTAGAGGAAGAAGATGAATGGACTCTCATTATAAAATAAAAAAACAAACCCAAAAATCCCAATTTGGTCATGACGCAAGCATTCTTTCCTGTTGGCATCTGTGGGGCAAATTTATTCAAGGAATCGGCCATCTCTTTTTAAGGAGTGAACGGTTTTCACCGAAATATTTCGACCGCCAAATCTCAGGAAACACGAGCTTAAGAGGGCGAAGGGCGAAAGTGTAACTCCCTCCAATTAGAAGGCTCGTAAATAGGTCGCGCAGAGTTTCCACTGAGAGGCTGTGTACTCAATAATAGTGCTAAAGTGAATGTTCACCTTATTGTAAGTTTGTGTGTACTTACTTTCGTCTTTTACCTATTCTGGTAGTTCTGGTATCTACTATTGGTCTTCTAACTAATACTATTAATGCGAATATGAGTTTGTTTGTTTGTTACGCGCTCTGGCCCATAGATCATCATGAAATTGTGCATAGATATTGTCAGGGGTACAGGACATAGAGTACTTCATCATTAGCCGAAGTTAGGTTTAATAATAATAATAATAGGTTTACTTTCATCGTACAAAAAAGTACAACACAGGCAGAGACCAAAAATAACAAAATTGCGACAGATGAGCAATAGATGAGCGGGTATGTACACAAAGCGTCACCATTAAGTACCTCCCCTGCTAAGACGTCAGTTCGCAACCCGTTGATCTCAACTTTTTGTAAAACATTTACCTTTTTTATTAGATTTGTCGTTCTTACTTTCTTATTCTTACTTACGTATGGATAAGTAATTTCACGCGCTCTGCTGTGCGACCGATTGGTGTAGCGATAGCGACCCCCAATTCAAATGCTCCTGCGTGGGTCCGGGCTTGGTTTCAAATCCTGTCACGACTATGTATTTTTTGTTTATTTTATTTTTATTTTTGCTTTCACAACGAACTACGTTGTGAGTATGTAGTAAGTTACCTAGTAAAGTTATAGTTAGATGAAACAACTTTTAGTAGGGTCTTAGTAAATTTATTTAAACACAAACCTAATACTTAATCCAATAAAATTAACGAGTGAACAAACATGTCATGTTATCATTGGAACAGTTTATACTTATCGTATAAAATCCAGTGAAAAATAAACAATTTAGATCTCTCGCAAATCAGATCAGACTAAGTAATATTATCTACTTACAATTTAAAACAATATCAGTTATCTTTCAATTTTATAAAAGTTAGTAACAGCTCGCGAACGATGAAGCGCAGTTATCATGAACTAAATACACTAGGTATTCCTTCTCGATAAGCAACTCGCTGGGCCAATATTATGACATCTTTCCATCCCCAATAACCTGAAAATAAGAACATTATTACATAATGGCATAGGTTATAAGATAAAAAAACAACCTCTGTAATACCAGGAGTCGGGCGCTGAGGCTACTACACAGTTTTCCAACTTTTGTAGTCTCATCGTTGTTTTTTTGTAACCAAGCATATTGTACCAAGTTCTGAATAAATAATTTTTATCTTTTTATCTTTACCTACTTATCAATTATCATACCACTTACCTAACGTTATTCTGCAACTTGCTGGTATTAATAATAATGTTTGTGGCGTTCACATAGATCTGTTTAGACTCCTTAGCTCTTTCGGCCTGATTTTTGTGGCTTTATAATGATTCATATCACCAGTCGATAGAAACCTTGGAAGCCTGCACCGATTTTGACCTACGAAAAGTAAAATAAGTGTTATACATTTATACTCAGGCAATTATTTATTCACAAAGATTCTTCTAATATTTACGACTTACCATTATTCCATGATGCCAAGCAATCTCTTTTATGCTTATATTTTGTTCGTAAAGAACAACTATCTTTGTCCTTTCAAAATTGATAAAATGCACCATTGCTATCTACACGCACCGAAAATAAAACAAGTAACAAAACCAGTCAGTTAATTTTATTGTTCAATAGAATTTAGTGCACAACTACCTTCAATACAATTTTATTAGTTGATGGTAGTCATGTAAAGAGTTACCTACTATTATTTTGTAAACGAATAATGTAACTTATAAATTCAGCGCTGACAACAACTGCTACCGTAGCTCAGTTGTAATAGCGTGGGGTGCTAATAATACTCACTCACGTGCAAATGGGGCATCGGTGGTTCGAATCCTAGCAAGGAAATAAGTTTTTGTAAGATTTTATTTATTTGAGTCGTTCAGGCAAACAATTTCGTTAGTGTAGCCTGCATACGGCAACTTTCCATTTACACTATAAAGGATTACCTATTGGTGACGCAGTGTGTACCTATGCCACCATAAAAAAAAATTATTAATACATACAAAAACTAGAAGTGACAGCACGAAAATAATAATTTAATATCTAATTTCGATTCGTCGTCACCTTAAATAAATTCAGGGACAAAAACTCCTCCATAATAACCCGAAAATGGTGCACAAGTTAGAAAGCGGATATTTTGAGCACCTTTTAGTGAATTGCGGGAATTTCTAGCGATTCAATAGCAGAAAGATTTTAACTGCGAATGTGAACCTTAAGAGTTTAAAAGCTTATGCAGTTAACGTCAGAAAGTTTAAACGAGGTAAAATGAAAGAGTATTTTTCTAACGTTTATCGAATCGAATTAAATTAAGTGTTGCTATCATGAACTAAAACTCCTTTGAAAGAGCTGTCTTTAAACTTGATTAAGAGATCTCTAACTGTAACAGTGTATCCGTACCCATATTATAAATGTGAAAGTGTGTTTATTTGTCCTGCTTTCACGTCAAAACAGAGCGACGGATTGACGTGATTTTTTGTGTGGAGCTAGTTGGAGGGCTGGAGAGTAACAGGCTACTTTTTATCCGGGTACCACGCGAGCGAAGCCGCGGGCAGCAGCTAGTTGATAATAAGTAAGTTCGTATGAGTAAGTGGCCAACTCTGGTTAGTTTTTAGGCCGCCTAAAGGCCTCCGTCATGGCTTAACGACTTAAAAGACGGGACCGACAATTTAACATGCCCTCCGAAGCACGGAAGCGCTCAGCTCGTAATACCACTTGCGGTCACCCATCCTAAGAGTGGCCGCAGCCAGCACTGCTTATCTTCAACGATCAATCAAGACCGTCTAGGCTGGTTTTACTGTCACGCGTATCGAGTGATTTTTATTACAATGAAATAAGGCTACTGACTGTTCAGCACTGACGAGAGCAATCAGCGTTGCCATTTTTGATAAACAATCAGTATCCTTATTTCATTGTAATAAAGATCACTCACCTATCAGCGCCGACGGTGCGCATGAGAGCGTTTTCACATTATCCGATCCGATATCGGTATCGGACGCCGACACGATATCGGGGCAAGTAAAATGTATAGAATATGTACCTGCCTTTCACATTGTCCGACCCGATACATAAATAAAAACATTGATCGCATAATTTAATGGCTTAACATTAATAATTTAAATATTAACTTGACAAAGACAAATTATATACAGTTCGGAACGTATGCACGGATAAACCAGCCTTTAAAAAACATCTCATACGGGAATGTTACCATCTCAGAGGTTGACAGTACAACGTTTCTAGGAGTAGTTTTAGATAAAGAGCTAAATTTTAAAAAGCAGGTCGACAAAGTGTGCTCCAAAATTAATAGGTTTGTTTATGCTCTGCATAGATTGAGAAAAACGTCGTCCCTAGCTACAGTTCTTCAGGCATATCATGGTTATGTGGCATCGGTTCTTGCCTACGGTTTAATTCTTTGGGGAAACTCTACAGAGGTAAAGCGAGCATTTATCGCTCAAAAAAAATGCGTAAGGGCCATTGGCGGGATACCTCCCTGGGAATCATGCAAACCACTCTTTAGAAAGTTTAATCTCCTCACTCTACCCAGTAGGTATATCCTGGAGTCTGCTTTGTTTGTTAGAAAGCACAACCAACTTTTTGTTAAAGCGAGTGACATTTATAACAGAGGCACAAGAAACCAGGACAGAATTGTATTGCCTAAAGTTCCAAGGACGTCTATGTATATGAATAGTAGCTATGTAATGTGTGGGAATATCTATAACTCCATACCTGACAATATAAAAAAATTACCATTAAATAAATTTAGTAAGGAACTCAAGTCCTGGTTACAAGAAAAATGTTTTTATAATATTTCTGAACTAATAAAATGACATTTAAATCTAATCAATTAACAATTTAAAATGACGTACCTACCAATCTATTGCATTATTATTATATTACATTGACTTTTGAGTGACTTTAAAAATATTGTACACCATTTTCCAATGGTAGCATAGCGATCCTAGTAAGTAAGTAAAATCTGTATTTACCTATGTTCCACAATAAACTATTATGAATTATGAATTATGAATACGATATCGGATATCGGAGCGGACATCTTTCCTACATTTTACTTGCCCCGATATCGTATCTGCGTCCGACACCGATATCGGATCGGATAATCTGAAAACGCTCTGACAGTAAAACCAGCCTAAGCAAGCTACGCCAGGAGCGCTTCATCGCTCGTCTTGATAATAACATCGAAATATCGAAGCTCTGGGGATTTTGGTGTCCTTATCGATTCTAAGTCAAAGTTTTCTAGGCACATAGAGGCAATAAATAATAAAGCATACAAAAGTCTTGGTTTTATTCTGCGGGTTCGTCGTCTCTTTTTGAACATTTTATAATGTTCTGATGTAAGCAGTATTCTCGAATATTAGTTTTCGTTTTACCAGTTTTTTTTTTTTTTGTTGTTTTTTCTATTTTTATCAGAGCAGCAGAGTCATTATAAACTCACTTCGAACGTCGAAGAGCTGAATCCGCTGTTAGATTTCAAATTTCGTATTCGAAACTTGAATCTCGCAATACATTTTTGTGTATATCTATTCTATGATTTAGTGAGCTCGGTCACTTGAGTGAATTCGAAGTGAGTCTACAGAATGCATGGGCAGGAGCTCGGTAGCCCAGCTCCTCAATTCTATTGTCAAACTTTCAACTGTCAAACATCAACCAAAGCAAAACTTTAACTATTTCGATTTGTTTCTTAATCTACCAATGAGGTTAGATTACTCTGTTGTGATGACGTTTTCAAACAAATTATTTAATTGCACACAAAAATAACGTTGAAGTGGCAATGGGCAGCCATATAGCACGCAGAACAGATGGCCGATGGGGCCGAAAAGTTCTCGAGTGGAGGCCACGGACCGGCAAGCGTAGTGTTGGACGTCCACCGACAAGATGGACAGACGACCTTGTAAAAACTGCAGGTCGGCGGTGGATGCAGGCCGCTTCCAACCGCAACACATGGACATTTTTGAGGGAGGCCTATGTCCAACAGTGGACGTCCAACGGCTGAGATGATGATGAAGATGACACAAAAATCGGTCTATGAATATTTTATACCTTCTAGTTCGTAAACAAAACATTATGATTGGTCCAATTCATTTGTCAGATCGCATCGATTGTATTAACAATCGTTCTATTTTTACCAGCCCGTCCGGTCGGCCTAAATCCGCCAATCTCTTTTAGTAGTTGCACCATCATTTACGCAGCTTAATATTCCTAGTAGCTATTACTATCTAACTAGGCATTCGTGAAGATAGCCGTTTTGATGCGCAGTTAATGTAAGTTGACTGGCCTCTTAGCACAGAGCAACTCCCATTGCTCTGCCTTCTGCGCTGTAGGTCGTGGGTTCGATTCCCATCCAGGACAAACATACAGAAGAGACGCCGCGCCCCGTCTCTTCTGTATGTTTTGCGTCGCGACGCTTCTATACATTTTGTATGAAAGGGACGCGGAAGAGACAAATGTCTGCGCCCCGTCTGCGCCTTACGTCTTTTCTGTCTGGCCCTTATAGATTAAATGTTGGTCAGGTATAGAATATACCTTAATCATTTTCTTTTCGAAAGGCACAAATTATTTGTTTCAATTCCTAACATTGAAATATATTACTAATTTTCATACCATCAGCTTCGAGATCCAGATTTCAGTCCAAACTAAAGTTAGACAATTCCTAGAATCTAGGACAATCGATTGACTTGAAGTTAGTTTCGTGTTCAGCATCTACTCTCGAACAGAGCAATTATTTATTCACTACACAGAGTGTAGAGTTGTAATAGTAAGCTATACCACAGAATAGATGGGTTCAGAAGCCTGACTTCGCGAAAACATTTATTTAAAAAGCGACTCTTGCTGAGACGCAACAAAGTGAAATTCAGCTCGCTTAAGCGCCTAATGCCTATTGCAATATTCATCTAAACATAGCGGTCTTTAAAAAAAATGCGAATGTTTGGATGTCTGGATGGATGGATGCATGGATGTATGTTCCTCTATAACTCGACAACCACTGAACCGATTTTACTGAAATTTAAAATGTAGATAGATAATGACCGGGAATAGGACATGGGCTCCTTTTTATCCGGTTACCACGCGAGCGAAGCCATGGGCGACAGCTAGTTGATTATATATTAGATTTTAAACGTGTTCATGATGATGATTTTTAAATTGCAACACAACAAAAATGTTATAAACAGTATCATACCAGTTAATCATTCTACATTTCAACATTCAAATGATCGTTTAATCGGTGGATACATTATTCAAAAGACCGTAGGCCCGTGTACACATAGAACGGTTCAACAACTGACGTCAAACTCACAAAGGGAACAAAAAGGTCGTATGGTAATTGCTTTACACCTTTGTGTAATACTAGCTATGCATGGCGGATTCACTCGCAATTTCATTTTAAAAATAGCCTATTAAAGGCGGATTTATAGTAGACTGGGCCGTGCCCGGGCCGGGCCGTAAACGTGGCCCGGACGGGGCACGGATCTGAAACGTTATATACATTTTGTATGAAGCAGTTTATATTAAACAGTGCCTGATCCATGTCCCGTCCGGGCCCGTCTACTAACATTCCTATGGACATAATGATAATTATTATAACGGGATTTTATCGCGTACCTTTTATTTATTTTGTTTCCCGACGTTCCCGACGTTCCCGACGTCACGGGATGACGTCATCCCGTGACCACGAACGCTGCAACGTGTTCGAAACGTCGGGAAACAAAATAAATAAAAGGTACGCGATAAAATCCCGTTATAATAATTATCATTATGTTAACAAATCGCGAAAGTTTAACAAGTTATATTCCTATGGACTCCACTCCGGCACGGCCCGGACACGGCCCGGCCCGGGCACGGCCCGGTCTACTATAAATCCGCCTTAAGCCTTCCTTATGAACAGAGCAAACAAATGCAGAAGGAATTTCTCAAATCCGACTGGTAATTCCAGAGATTAGCGCGTTCAAACAATCTCTTCCGGCTTATTAAACGAGTAAAGGTATAGAATTACGGTCCGCCCCGACTTTATCCGTGTTATATTAGCTTATGTCTATGTGGAATATAAAAACCTCTAACCATTTGAAAGGTTTTTATTTTAGTTTAAGTTTAAGTTTTTAGTGAAGTTGTTCTTGATGATTCATCATCATTTTCTAGTTCTTCGGGCTTAAAAAAAGCCTCTATCACTATTTAATTTCTTATATCTTAACAAGATTTTCAACCCTGACAGCTAAGGATTCAGTAGCCGAGTTGGTAAAGGCACTCCGGCTAAAGGAGGATCGCTTGTATCATTGCAGGCTCGAATCCTGTTGGAATTGAAAATTTTGATAAGATTTTTCATTTTCAAATGTATCATCAATACTCGTAATACCTAAGTTAACACTATAAAAAAATATCTATAGAAAAGTAGATATACCTGTAGCTGTGGGTCTGGCTGATGCACCGGCCTGGCGACCAGCAGACGTACTGCGGCGCCGCACTGCCGCAGCACGGCCGCCGCCTGCCGCGCGCACATCCCCACCACAACCACGCTGCCGATGCGGAGCAACATGTCGCCGCTGCGGAGGCGGCCGTCCTGCAAGAACGGACACAGTTCACTTACCTTACTAACAAGTCGTATTTTTAACCGACTTCAAATAAAAGGTTCTCAAGTCGTCGGAATATTTTTTTTTCTTTTTTTTTTTCTAGAATGTTATTCTGAGGATCGTCATTGTAATTTTGTAATAACGGTCGGTATTTTGACTTCAATTTTTAATTGACTTCAAAAAAAAGAAGGTTCTGAATACGGCCAAATATTTTCATTATGTAAGTATGTTAAGTACCTGATTACTCGAAGACGCATCAACCGATTTGAAAAATTCTTCTTTTGTTTGAAAGAATATACTTTCCGATTGGTGCTATAAAATTTTGGTGAGGATCTGTTAAGGATCTTCGGAGTTATAGTTATGAACAGAAATGTACCTCGGGAGTGCAGAAAATTGCTCAGTTTATAACATTGAAGTCGGTTTTGATACCATTTTAGACACTTTGTTCACTTTCAAAAGTTTCGAATAGGACTATAGGTACTAGACATTATAACGAAGCTACAGCAAGGGGTTATCGAACCACGAGTTCCTCTCCCTCGCCATGATGAGGGTTTTTTGAATAAATCGAAACATAATAGTGACACAGAGTAGAATAGAATAGAAATAAGTTTTATTTTCGTCACTATACGAAGAGTAACACGTGGCCGCGAGGAGTGACTCGATGGAGATTCTCCCGATAAATTAAAATAATGTTTTTAAACCGAATAAATGTTTACATTGAATAATTCTCATAAATAAATAAATTAATAATGCTGGACATTTCACACAGCATCATGTTACCCTAAAGTAAGCAGAGCTTGTGTTATGGGAACTATTTGACTGATTTAAGCTCCTTAAAATATTTTTTTTTGTAAATATATACTTTTAATACTTACATATAAAACACCCAGAACCGAGATAAATATTTGCAGACCATATAAAAATTTGTCCCGCGGCGGGGTTCGAACCCGCTACCTCCTGCGTCTCAGGCGGGCCTTCGCCCGCTGCGCCACAGAGGTCGTATCTTATTATAATAATGTCAAATTACACTCCTGCACTGTACAATAAAAAGTATTTGTAAAATACTGTTATTCATCTTTCTCAAGAACAAAGGTAGAAATTCAAACGAGTATTAACTCAATAGTAACTTATTATCCGAATATCCCCGAGAATCGGGAGGCGTCCAACAAGATTTAATTACAGTCGCCAGAATTTAAATTAACTTTCCTCTTTGCATCCTAGGAATAATAGTTTCTAGGACAACCCAAAAGTTGAGCTCAGCGTAAATCTCGTTAAATCAGCAGTGGCCTATATGTGCACGGAAATGCTTTTATTCTCGAACAGTCACTATCAATATCATCATCAAACTTTTTATCTATCTATCTTTTCAGATCGAAAAAATAATTATTATTATTATATTATTTATTTCAGACTATGTCCATAATTAATGCACGATCGGGATTCAAACTCACCATCTACGGACTTAGCCTGGCCGCATACGAGCCACAAAACGCCGCCACAAAACGCCCCTACCGACTTATTTCCTGTAGTTTTCATATAGTTTGTATAGACGTGCCGCACACGTGTAGCCGGTGGCGGCCACTCGCTACAGCTACAAAATATATCAAAAGTCGCTGTCGCTGGCGTTTTGTGGCTGTGGTCGGTGGCCCGTTTGCACCGAGCTTTAAGTTCAAGGGGTTTTCCACTTGGCAATATATCGAAAATAGACGAACTAACCTAAGGCTGATTTTAGTCTCATGCTCGCCGTCAGCGCTGATAGGCGAGTGATCTTTATTACAATGAAATAAGGATACTGATTGTCCAGCACTGACGAGAGCAATCAGCGGAGCCATTTCTGCTAAACAATCAGTATCCTTATTTCATTGTAATAAAGATCACTCGCCTATCAGCGCTGACGGTGAACGTGAAATCAGCCTAAGAGATAGAGTGCAAGTAATTGTAAAACAAACTCAACCATATTCCCATACAAACAGTAACTACATCGCTCGCTAATGGAGTATCGATGTATGGATATAGTAATTGAGTCAACTGAGCAACTTATTTTACATACAAAACAAATTACTATTGGTAAAACAAGAAATCCACTTCATTTTCTTATGTACTTTTTCTGGATTATTTGTATTTTATTGTTGTGAAGAAAAACATCGAAGAAACCCGCGGCTTATACGTATTGACCATGTCTTTCCTGTGGATATGGCAGGTTAAACTGAGAGGATGGTTTAGGTGCTGAGCAAGCCTACTTCATCAAAATCAAATCCCTTTCAAACAAAAAATAATTTTTCGAATCGGTCGAGGCGTCTTCGAGTACCTAATCAGTGAACACACAAAAAAAAAAATCCGAGGAATTGAGAACCTCCTCCTTTTTTGAAGTCGGTTAAAAATGTTAGTTAAAATGCCGACTGTTATAGCAAAATTATTATTATGATACCCTTAGAAAATATTCCAGGAAATGTAAATCTTCTAGCTTTATTCAAACACTTAATAGTCATAATAAAATATCATAAACAAACACAGTTAATTTCTTACATTTCCTTTAAGAAAAGGCCCTTTGAAATCTTCTCTAGACAAGGACAGCAATACCATACTAATACGAAGAAAAGAGACAGTTAAATGTTTACAAAAACATTATTAAACGGACATTAAGCTCAGTCATAAGACATTTACGACACAGTAAAGTTTAACACGATTTTTATTCATTCCTTTTGATGGTATTCTGTATCACTCTGGTAGGTACCAGGCGCCTATAAATAGTTGTACATCTTACGGTACATATGTACCTTAACAAAGCTGTTAACTGAGATGTTCTTCAACTTTTTATTCAAAAGACGAAAGTAGTTTTAACCTTACATCAAATATAGGTTTTCGAAACGCTTACCTTTATAAATCGTGATGATGATGATGAAAAGCCTATAATCTTCCTCATGAATTAAACTATCAAATTCAGAAATATTTTTTCAAATCCGACTTCTAGTTCCTGAGATTAGCGCGTTCAAACAAACAACCAAAACACAAACTCATCCGCTTTAGATATTGCTATAGATTTTACTTTATTTGTTCTTTGTTCTGTAAGTGTGTATAAAACTCCGGCTGCACTCACGATAAAGGATGACTCATTGTCACGTTCCGCCTGAGCCGAGCGTGCAAGCGAGAGCGCGGAACAAGCGATAGAGAGGGACGATCTTTCATCGTTTTCTTCTTATCACGTAAAATTATCGTCCGTAAACCGACCTTACAGACCAGACCTTCAAACCATTTTTTTTCTTTTTTTTTTTTAACTAAACTTAGGCAATTTCTATCCACCTACATGACAACCATTTTGTAACCGTTTTTTTTTATGAATTTAGGCAACGTCTACCTACCTACATGGTCCTACATACCTACATGGTCTATATAAAAAAATATATAGCTACAAGCATAAAAACAGGACATAACAATATTATTTGCGTCTCAAGGGAAACGAAACAATGAAACATTGTTTATTGAGTGTTAATGTAATAAAACTAGGCGTATTACGTCATAACATAACATGTTTATGTTGTACACGAGTTAATTGGTTGAGTATATACTAATTAATTGGATGTTATGAGTGGATGATATTTATGAGAATTGCTCGTTACGAAATTCTACGACGTAGCAGATTCGTAGCAGATTCGTAGAGGGTCTACAATAATTGACTAATATCACAGAATAGTCAAAAAAATCTTCTTTCGTATGAGCAAATGGCCAACTCTGGTGACGGAGTTTTAGGCCGCCTAAAGGCCTCCCTCATAGCTTAACGACTTAAAAACCGGGACCGACCACAACGTGCCATCCGAAACACGGAAGCTCTCAGCTCGTAATACCACTTGCGGTCACCCATCCTAAAAGTGACCGCGTACAACGCTACTACGACCGCATCGGTCCCGGCTTTTAAGCCGTTAAGCCATGACGGAGGCCTTTAGGCGGCCTAAAAAATCCGTCACCAGAGTTGGCCATTTACTCATACGAACTTACTTACTTACTTACTGTAGATTCTTATTTACTACTTATACTCGTATTAAACACACAGATGAACGCTAATATGGAATAAGAAAGATGAAGCTCCCAAGCCTCAAAGGTATTTCAAAAATTGCTTCGTTTAATCCATCAAAAAGTATTCTGCGAGTTTTCGTTCAACAAAAACTCAAAGTTCAGATCAAAGCTGAACAATTTTTAACGAAACAAACACAATAACAAACCCAGCGGCTTCGGTTAACAGGTTTTGTTTGGGCCCTGCCGAACCCTTCACGAATTTCAACCTTACCTTTCAGAAAATAGCATTTAAACTTCTTTGAAGCTATTTTAATAACAAATGAACAAGTAACTTCAAAGAAAAAAGCTTATGGTTACGTGACGACCTCAGTGGCGCAGTGGGTGAAGGCCTAAGACGCAGGTTGCGGGTTCGATCCCCGCCGCGGGACAAATGTTTGTATGATCTGCAAATATTTGTTTCGGGTCTGAGTGTTTTCTATGTATTAAGTATGTATTTACAAAAAAAAAGTATTTAAGTAGTATATCAGTCATTTGGTTCCCATAACACAAGATCTGGGGGTCTAAAGTGGCCACTTTTGATGAAAAATCAGATGTTTCATAGATGAAGCATCTATGAAACATCTATGAAACATCTAATTTTTCATCAAATGCTTCATAAATGCTTCATAGATGCTTCATATATGAAGCATCGATGCTTCATAGATGTTTCATAGATGTTTTTGAATTTTTCATCAAAAGTGGCCACTTTAGACCCCCTGCTTACTATGCTACATGATGCTGTGTGAAATGTCCAACATTATTTATTTATTTATGAAAAAAAAATGGTTGTCTGTAAAGTCGGTTTACAAACGATAATTTTACGTGATAACGTCATAAGAAAACATTGACGAACGAACCTGCCTCTCTATCGCTTATTTCGCGCTCTCGCTTGCACGTTCGGCTCAGGCGGAACGTGACAATGAGTCAGGCTTTTTCGTGCGTGCTGCCGTCGTTCATCGATTTATAAGACGCTATCACGTCAAAAAAATTTCTAAATAGAGGAGGGAACAGGCGTGTTTGCAAATTGTCTTGACAACAAAACAAGCAAAAATTACTAATTGAAACCAAAAACACGACTGCGGATATGAAATAAGAATAATTTAGGGCCCAGTGGTGCAACAATGGATTTTTCGTTTCGAAAAATTTATATGGGATTTACACAAGCTCTAAACGGTGAAGGAAAACATCGTGAGGAAACCAGCGGCTTAGTCAGCCCCACACGTATTGACCATGTCTTTCCTGTGGATATGGCCGGTTAGCTGAGAGGATGGTGTAGGTGCTGGGCAAGCCTACTCCATCTCAACAATGTCCCAGGCACTACAGTGTCTCGATAAGTGTAGGCAAAGATTGCCTCCTGACGCTGTATAAATCATCTAGTAAAGATGTAAAGTTAGTGGTGCAGGAGATTTTTTATTATGGAGTTAGGCGCAGGCCAGACAGAAGAGACGTAAGACGAGGACGCGTCGCGGACAGGGCGCCAGCGAACAGCGTTGCGCCCGCGCCCCGTCTCTTCTGTATGTTTTGCGTCGCGACGCTTCTATACGTTTTGTATGAAAGGGACGCGGAAGAGACAAATGTCCGCGCCCCGTCTCCGTCTTACGTCTTTTCTGTGTGTTCAGCGCCTAAAATAGCTAAACTCACTGGCGTAATTTGTCTCTGTGTGCGCTCGCTGAACACGTTTTTACCTACGTATGTTTTTGATAGGTCTTTGATAAGTAATTTCTTTGGTTCTATTAATAAGTTATCTTCTGTTATGTCTACCGAAAACACAGAGTCTTTTTTGGATACTCTCAACGAAACTTAATGTAACTTTTTATCAAATAAGTACTTAAATAAATTAAATAAAATATACATTAAAATATTGCTTTTTCTACATTCATTTCATTAATAAAGTGTTTTACATAAATTACAATGCTCCATAATCAAGACAAATCGAATGACACTATAATATTAAAATCCATCGACCCGTTTAGCCTACAGAGCGGTACAAAGAAATAGACAGAAATAGAAATAGTATCGTTTTTTCTTTAGAATTAAAATGAATTGAATTGTTTGAGCCGAGCCCCTAAAGTCACCACTAAAGTCGTTAAACACACATTTAGAACTAAAATAGGTTTTATACCTTCAGGCGTAAAGCTGAAATTGGATTTACCGCGAAACTTTTCTCAGTAGTTGAAGGGCATTAGTCTTAGCTGGACTTTGGCTAGTTGCCAAAATCACACCCAGTTATTAGACTAATAGGTGCCTAAGTTTGTAAGCTTGGTGGTGATTCGGTTATACTGACGAACTAAATAATCGCTAAGTCCAAAAGATCTTATTTCGTTCACACTAAAGACCAAAACAAAATTAGATAATTATTTAGACATAAATAAAATTGTTAGACATAGACATAATTCCAATGTTTAAATGTACCTACCTGCATCTGTGCTATGTTGTGTTATCCAAATAAATTCTTCTTATTCTTAAATCAATTATTTAGACATAAGACATACTTAGATAAAATGACTGTCTTAGGCTAGATTCGACCAAAAGTCATCTTACTCCAGAGTAGTTACCTACCTACTCTAGTTAGCCGACATAATTCGAAATACAATTGTTTAGAAAGCGCAACCGAACATTATTATGCGCATACAAATTATCCTGGTTATAAGGTGTCAACTTTACAATGTCAAAATATTCAAACAAACAGTAGTTTACTCTCGAGTTAAAACTTATTCCAGTTTGGTCGAATCCAGCCTTAGTGAAATTTCAAATGAAAATCGGACATGCTCACTTTAACCGATAGTTAACTTAGAACCTTACTCAAAGATGCATAAAGAGCTTGGATAGCATAAAAACCATCGACCAACAGATCTCTAAAACGAAAAACAAAAATCGAACCTTATTTTCTAAACACAAAAGCTGAGATTATCCTAACTTACAAAACCTCAGAGTAATAACATCAGACCCTGGCGATGGGCCAACAGTCGCACACTGTTTATACCAATATCGTGCTATTGCCAACTCGGATGCGTTTCCGTATTAGCTAGAATCTAGGCTACTGCTTATTTTACGACCTTGCTCGTTCCATAGGGATTATGTTTATTAAAACTCATTTTAACATCTTTACTAGATGGTTTATACAGTGTCAGGAGGCAATCTTTGCCTACACTCATCGGGACACTGTAGCGCCTGGGACATTGTTTTGAGATTGAGTAGGCTTGCCCAGCACCTACACCATCCTCTCAGCTCAACCGGCCAAATCCACAGGAAAGACATGGTCAATACGTGTGGGGCTGGCTAAGCCGCGGGTTTCCTCACGATGTTTTTCTTCACCGTTTATCTTGGCGCGTGCTGTTTCCCGCGTTCCAAACTTTACGTGTAAAGGCCGCTAATGCCTCGACCCCTCGTTTCACAGATCATTGTAAACTTACCCGATCCGCCACGCCCCCCGGCAGCACGGACTTGACGACGACCCCCGACGACCGCCCCCCGACGATGCCGAACGCGAGCCCCGACCCGTCGTTCCATAGTTCCACCACCTCCACTTGCGCCCATTCTCCAAACACCTGCTGTACAGACACATTCTTACATTTCACTTTCGAACGTTTCGTGAATTGTACGCATGGAAGATAGAACAGAACATAATGGGCAGCGTTGTGCGCGGTCACTTTTAGGATGGGTGACCGCAAGTGGTACGAGCTGAGCGCTTCCGTGCTTCGGAGGGCACGTTCATTATCGGCCCCGGCTTTTAAGTCGGTAAGCCATGACGGACGCCTTTAGGCGGCCTAAAATCTCCGTCACCAGAGTTGGCCACTTGCTCATACGAACTTACTTAGAAGATAGAAGGGGAGAATCAGAGGTCCAAGTAGAAGTTAACATTATGTGACGGGTTGCAAGCCCATCGACGCTATTAGAAAGCTAACTGGTTTCTTCACTCACTCGTGTCAATGCACTTATTAAATACATTTTACAAAACAAAAAACCCTTGTTATACTTTCGGGTTCGAACCCAGGCCTTCGGATCGAAAGTCAAGACACTAACCCACACGGCCAAAACGGCTCGTGTTTATTGTAATAGATAGAAATAGAAATAGAAATAAGTTTTATTTTCGTCACTATAGTACGGTACAGGCATATAAATCAAAAATGTTACAGTGACAAGAAAATAGGGCTACCCCTCAGCATTTGCTCCAGCAGCGCCAAGGCTGTTAGAGCGCTGGTTTTCAGTGGCGCCGAAATGAGTAGCGCATCAACTACTATGACACGCGTTTAAGTTTTTATATTAATAGTAGTTAACAATAATTGCCAAAAGAAAAGAGCTAGGTATATGAATAAGCTAATTAGCCAAAATTATTTGAAGTTACACAAAATAACAGGTATTAAACTAACAAATTAACAACTTAAAATGTTTATCAACAACTTAAAATCTTTACCACTTTTTTAACACTTAACACTTTTTAACACTTTAACTAAATAATAATATTTATGCTACTGCAGCAGCAAAGAACGACTTCTCAGAGTGAAGATTTTTGTGAATCCAACAAGTATTTTTTTAGATTTACTTTAAATGCATAAACTGTATTTGAATTTCTAATTGGAGGTGGGATATTATTCCAGCATTTCGTGGCAGCATAACGAAAGCTGCCACGAAATGCAGACGTTCTGTGTTGCGTGTGAATTAGACGTATTGCATAACGGATATTTCGAGCAGAAAAAATCAGTTTCTCATACAAGTATACAGGTACCTGACCTCTTACAATTCCGAACAGTAGTGTTGCAAAGTGAAGGCTGCGACGCGACGACATGTTTAAAATACCATAACTATTTATGTATGGAGATATGTGAGCTCTCCTAGGAATCGGGAAACAAAAACGAATGCATGCGTTCTGTACACGCTGAATAAGTTTCTTAGAACTAGCCAACATACATCCCCCGATAACATTATCCACGTAATTAAGTTTAGAGAGAACCAAAGAATCGCAAAGTTTGATTCGTATGTCAGTGCTTAGGTATTCTCTCATGCGATACAAAACAGACAATCTATAAAAACAATTACGAACGGTTTGTACTACATGCTTTTCAAAGCGCAGTGAACTGTCCATCAGCAGACCCAGATTACGGACTTCTGTTACTCTCTCTATAGAAACGTTCTTAATATTTACTTTAGGGTTGTGTGAAAGTATTTTATTTATTTGGGTTTTTGACCCAAGAACAATAAATTTTGTTTTTGTAGGATTTAAAACCAACTTACTTGATGTACACCAATCGTCCAACCTACTTAAGTCTTCATTTAATTTATTTACAGCTTGGTTTACATTATCAGGCTGAAAGGATATGTACAGCTGCAAGTCGTCTGCGTAGATATGATGATTGCAATTTTCGACCTTATTAATGATATCTGCACAATATAAAATAAACAAAATTGGTCCCAAAATTGATCCCTGGGGGACCCCACGTGTTACTGATAGCAAGGAAGACATTTGACACGCACCGTCTGGTTTACGAATTTGGACAAGTTGAGAACGTCCACTAAGGTAGCTTGAAAACCATCCAACTGAAGCGTGGTCAAAGCCATAGTACGAGAGTTTAGACAATAAAAGTGAAATATTCAAAGTTTCAAATGCACGTGAAAAATCTAGTAGTGTTAATATTGTTCCATTGCCTATATCCTGGGCCATCAATACATCATCTACGACATCAAGTAACGCTGTCGATGTGCTATGTCCCTTTCTGAATCCGGATTGTTTTTTAGGTAAAATACCATTTATTTCTAAGTATTTAGTAAGTTGCAAGCACACAACTTTCTCAAGTGTTTTTGATAGGAACGGTAAGATACTTATCGGACGCAGGTCTTTTAAATTAGTCGGATGATTTATCTTGGGTAGTGGTTTAACAATAGCTGTTTTCCATAGAGAAGGGAAAGTTCCTGACTTAAGTGATACATTAATTATCGCCGTTATCAAAGTAAGTGAATGAGGTAGTGTCAAGAAAAGCATGTCCATGGATAAACCGTCAATGCCTGTGGCGTTTGTAGAGAAAGACTTTATAATTTTCAACACTTCAAACTCATTAACAGGTTTTAGGCTAAAAATAGACGGACCGTGTCTGTGAAATTCAAAATAAGTTAAGTCCGATAATGATACATTATCATCACCAGGTAATGTCAAAAAATGATTGTTAATAATATTTGGATCTTGAAGATGAGATGGGAGGTCAGTTGATTTATTTTTAAAATTTGCTACATTTTGCTTTATATTTTTCCAAAGGGCACGTGGGTTATTAAAGTTTTGATTGACTTTACAGTTAAAGAAGGATTTTTTTTCGTTATGGAGGGCTTCATTAACAGTATGTTTCATGTCTTTATAGAATGTTTTATGGGAGTCGACATTGGATAAACGACTACGGGCATGGGCTTTGTCACGTGTCTTCATCATTTCTCTGATATTGTATGTAATCCATGGGTACGATTGACTTCTGACAAGCACTGTTTTTATAGGTGCATGTTTATCAAACAAACTTATTATAATAGATCCTAAATCATTTACCATTGTATTAACATCATTGCAGATGAGATTTTCCCAGTTTACAATGTCAAGATCACATAGGAACATATCCAGATCCATATCTTTCAGTGGCCGATAGACTATCCATTCAGGTGATGGTTTTTGCAGTTTGAGACGGAGTTTGCACGATAAGAAAGAGTGACTGCTCAGGTCCGGTATATGGTCAGCTAACACATCAGTAAGTTGCAAGTTTGAGCACAATAAATCTATCAGCGTTGCGCTATGGTCAGTAAAGTGTGTGGGGACAGTGATATATTGTTCCAGAGAAAAACACTTGAAAAAAATCTACAAGTTTCCCGGTATCCGAATCAGGTATAAGCAAGTCAATATTAAAATCACCTGTAAGAAAAATATGATCAAAGCCCGATAACGAGGTAATTGTATCTGTGAGTGCATCTAAGAATGTTTCGATATTTTGCCACGGAGGGCGATAAGCGGTACCAATTGCCAGTTTGAGTCCATTAACAGTGAGACGTAGCCACATCTGGTCGATGCCCGGCGCCTCGGGGTGGGCGAGCAGGCGCGCGCTCACGCCGCGCTTGATGTAGAAGCCGACGCCGCCGCCGCGCTGGCGACCGCCGACGGCGCGCCCGTAGTGCCGCGGCGCATGCCGCAGACTGTACCCGGGCGGCGCGGGCGCGCGCGCCTCCTGGCCCTCCCGCAACCACGTCTCGTTGATTGCCATTATATCAACTGGATATCGTAACATGGCAGCCACCAGTTCGTCATGCTTCGTGCCGAGCGACCCCTTGTTGAGTAGACCGAGTGATAAGTATTTATCCTTAATGAATTGAATTACAGAAGAAAAGAGAATTTGAACGAATTTACTATTAATCAACAAGAGTCTCAGACACGAAGCATGTCGTTCTCCGATAAATTCAAATATGGTCAATATTAAAATGTTCACAGATCTTGAAAAATACAAATCGGCATCGCAACCTTCACCCGCTTCACCCATTCGACGATCATTAGGAATTGCATGAGGAATTTGGCAACATACAATTTTTCTCCAAATGAATACTACAAAATAGAAACAATGTTTGCTTACACTGATTATGAAATTAAATAGAGTTATATGATCAGTATTGCACTTCAGTACCACAATATAAAATACACTAATGAGATCAAATGTTATTTTAAAAATTAAAATTAAATAGACCCACAACGACAAATTCAACTCATGAAGCATGGGCATAAGACAGTGAAAGTAGTTATAGCTATAGGTCTCTAACCAGTTACGCGCCAAAAACCTTAATTAGGTCATCCTCTGTACGGATACGCTTCGCAGCCTCCCCGTGGTCGCGCCGCACCAGAATCGCGCCGTCCCTCGTCCACACGAACTTCCAGCCGACGCGGCGGGTCTCCTCCCGCGCGCGGCGGAACAGCAGGCGGTTGAAGCGTGTCAGACGCTCGTTCACATAGAAACGCCGAGTGGGGCCCGGCAGGCCGAGGCCGGCGGTATCGGCGCCGCGCCGCACGCGCGCCGCGCGCAACAGCTCGTCGCGCTGGGCACGTCGCAGCACGCGCACCACGAGCAAACGCGGCCCGCCATCAGCAGCGGCGTCCCCGGCGGGGGCCGCGGGGGGGCCGAGGGGGGCGGCGGCGCCGGCAGCACGAGGCGCGTCGGCGGGGCGGGCGGATGGGGCCCGAGCATCAGCCGTAGGCTCGCGACGCAAGCCACCGACTCGCACCGCGCTGACCACGTCGCTCTCGGTGATTTTGATTCCCAATTTGTTGGCTATGGTTGTAACTATGTGCACAGGATTTTCACCGCTTGTCTCGGGAACTCCGGAGATCTCCACTTCGTTCACGAGTAGCTCTTGCTCTCTATCGTTAAGATCGCATCTCAGTTTGTCGACGGTTGTTGTGAGGTCGTTGACCTTTTCGTCCAGGCGCGTTTCTATCGAGGCGATTCTTTTTTCGAAATTATCGCAGCGTGAGTTGAAGGATTGGATAGCAGAAGTCAAAGTGTCAATTTTAGCCAAGAGTTTATGGGTGAAAGTTGACATTTGTTCCCTTACATACTCTTTTATGGCAGCGGTGATTTCAAGAGCAGACTCCCCCGGGATCGAGCACTCTTCATCAGAAAGATTTGCATGTTTTTGCGAGTTTGAGTTCCGAATTGTAACATTTTGAAAGGGGTCATCAACTTCGATCTCGCAGGAATCCAGAGCTGCAACATCCAGAGGCACAGTGGGTTGAGCACTTTCGAATCCTTTCCCCTTTGTTGTTGAGCTGGGCCCCATAGCTGAAAATGTGCCTTTTGGTGTTCTTGCAGTCTTTGTCTTGTAGTTTTTTCTGATGCAAATGTCGCATTGCCAATTTGACCTCCTGTCAGCATCCAGAAGATAATACCGCTTTTCATAATTCTTACACTCAATATGAAAATGCAATTTGCAAGTAATGCACGACAAAATGGCCTTTTCTTTGATGTATTGTTTGCATTTCCCACAGGTTCTATAGACAGGTGGCGACATCTTGTATTATTTTCGTCAAAACAATATTGATCTGACGGCGTCGTGACGTACAACAATAAAGCGATTAAAGCTTGAAAGCGTTTAGCGTGCGTCCTTTGTAAAGCGCCGGAACTCTGCCATAAAGCGCTGAATAGTAATATGCACACTCCCAAGCGCGCGCTATTGTGTTAGTGTGCGTGAGCGTCACCCGTTTCAAAACTTTTCAATCCACCAAAACTTGATAAATTCAATGTTTCCAATGTTCACCATACACAATAACCACAGTAAATACTTTGAACTTTATAATTTTAAATAGCAAAGTCTTCAAAAAACACTTTTAGCAATTAAATTTCGAGTTATAAAAATGGAGCGAACTTCAACGCGTGTTGTAATCTGAGGCTAATCCACAATAATAATTGGGCTGTGTTATACCAAAAAAACATACTATACTTAATGTAACATAGTTTTCAAAATGTGTTATTAAAATATGATTACCATGATGCGCTGTCGTCGCCTTTTGGCCCTCTTGCTGACCATCAGCTTATCTTTTCCGCCATGTTGGTAATCATTGACACTTCTCACGGAAACACCCGAACGCCGCTTCGGAGACACGACGAAGCGCTGTCGTCATTCTGAAAAGGACAAATCTGAAACAACAATAGCATCGTAAATACTAAGAATAAACGGGATATTTACTATGATTTTTGGATATTTGAGTCTCGTTTATAGTGTTTACAATGTTTACAGCCATGATAGTTTCAAAAGTTTTAACAATAGCATCGGTTTGGTTGAATTTTTCTTGTGGATTTTAGGTGTATTTTTTTTTTGTTTTTTGTTTGAATTACGAGTCATTTCATTTTATTTTAATTTTATTAATTCATTAGGTAGTTAGTTTAGTATTAGTAATTTTTTAGATTTTTTAGGTTTGTAATACAGAATTATTGTTTTTAGTAGATACATTTTATAGAAATACAGACGAAGGTATTCTCTAGCTAGAACTAAGAAGAATAATCAACAATGATAAAAGCACCACTATTTGATACGAAATAGAAAAAAAATCAAATAGTTATTTCTCAATGATGTCGAAAATAACTTAAAAGTAATTAATCATGTTAGAATCTAAAACACGATTGAAAAATACACAAACCCAACAGGGTTTAATTAAAGGTACAATATTATAGTATAACTCAAGTAGTTTTTTAAAGTGAAATAAATAAAAAAATAAAAAAATTGTAAAGGTTCTTTACCGTATACTTTTTTTACTCGTTTTAGATGTGCCCTTATGATCAGCAGTATTTTTCTAGGTTAAGTATAAAGTTCACCCACCAAAATAGCTACCATTACTAAATCCAGGCTCCCAATCTTGAAACTTCCGACATATTTTCGATCGTAAAGCAGAAACAAGTCCAAACTTCCCGCAAGTTTGGGAATGGCTGGTAACTTACTTGATGCTTGTTTTAGCCACAGCCTGTGTCTCATGAACCAAATTCGTTTTGTTTATTCTGTGGTACACTAAACGAGTGAAGTTTCATGTCTTTGATCGATTTAGAACGAGAGTATCAGCTGCGGGCTTAAAAAGGTCGCTATTGCAGAATCGCAAAAGTAATTGAACTGTTATGCCATCTCTTTTCATTGACTGATAGTGGAAAGAGACGGCATTATAGTTCATGTCGTTTTGTGATTCTGCTTTAGCGACCTTTTTAAGCCCGCTGGGCGGAAAGAGTAACCAAGACTGAAGTCTTGAGATAGGAAAAGGAAAGATTGCTATTGCAAATTGTCGAGAATAGAAGAGGGAAGATAATTATGAGCGATGAATATGAATGTGGATACACCGGCAGGGGTAGGCCTAAGAAATGATGGATGGACTGTGTGAATGCAGATGTGTGTGAAAGGAGTGAGCACTGAGATGACGAGTGATAGAATGAAGTGGAAGAAGGAAACATGTTGTGCCGAACCTACTGTTGGGATAAGGGCAGGAGATGATGAGAAGAGGGAAGGTAATTGGCTAGCTTATACAACATGACAGAACATCATCGAAGGAAAAGTGGAAGGAAGGAGAGGAAGAGGAAGACCGATATATGAGCCAAGTGAAAGAAAAGGTTGCTGTCATGTCGTAAAGGGAAGTCAAGGAGGCAGCCCTGGAAAGAGCTTCGTGGAGAAGGCATCAGTTATGCCGACAAGGGTCTATCCCTTAAACTAAGTAAGTTCGTATGAGTAAGTGGCCTACTCTGGTGACGGAGTTTTTATGTCGCCTAAAGGCCTCCGTCATGGTTTAGTGACTCAAGAGCCGGGACCGACAATTTAAAGTGCCCTCCGAAGCACGGAATTGCTCAGCTCGTAATACCACTTGCAGTCACCCATCCTAAGAGTGGCCGCGCCCAACGCTGCTCAACTTCAACGATCAATCAAGAACGTCTAAGCAAGCTACGCCACGAGCGCGAATCCTTTAAATTGAAGAAGAAGAAGTGGTTCTGTATGCGGGTTTGCAGCACAACCATGTGAAAATCTACCAAATATCCTAAGAAACCGCAAAGCACTCGGCTAGTTTATATTACTGGGTCAAATTAACTTCACGTTCAAGTTGCGAGACTTAAGTTTTCTATTGGCGCAACTTATGTTCAATGTCCAACTATTATATCCGTTATTTCCTATAACTTTGGGCACACTGATGTATGGACATTAGGAGCAACTTTCGATACTACATATTGGTTTCGAAACTTTGGTGTGAGCATTACTTTCGGATCGTAGTCGGTCTCAAATGTAAGAGGATGGATAATAAAGAAAGCTAGGTCCGGCCGGAATAGTAGCCCAGTCATCTTAGCCAAAAAAAGGGCTCAACCTCGGAATGAGAGATAATAAGCTGAATTTTCGTATGCAGCTTCATTTAGGCGTCCTAAAAGTTGTCTCAAAAGTCTCATAAAATCTCGTGTCTGCGTCTTAAGTTATTCAAGGTCAAAGGTAAAAAAAATAGTTTTTCACGAATATCTCGGTTGCTATTGGTCCAATGATGTTAACATCTATTATAAAGTTGTAGAGCATACAATTTGCGACAAATTTTGTTTAAAACATTCTTTCATGCGCTCAACCGTTTTCGCGATAGAGGAGGGTGAGTGCGCAGCGCTCAGCCATACGCGTAGGTACTGTAACGCAAAGTCAAACGTGAATATCTGTGAATACCTTGAATTTTGAATAATTTGTTTTATTTATCAGTTAATTATCGACCAAGCGAGCAAAGCTAGCTAAGATCTTACGATTTTGCTTTGTATGTTTTTAAGTGTAATTTTTATGTTCTCGCATAACTATCGAAACGTTAATCCAATCTGCATGAAACTTGGTAGATAACTAGGTTGTGCTATGGAAATTTGATATATGACATATGAGCGTAATCGATGAAGGGGTTGTAAAGATATTGGGATCTCAAGGGGGTAAAAAAGATAAAAGTTACACAGATATATTGAGTGGGGTGTCATATGAAAGGACTTAATTTGTACATTCCGAAATAGTTTTTATTTTTGTTCGAGGAAGTATAGTTTTTGAAATACACATACTGAACGCTTTGCGCTCACGGCCCTGTATCGCAAAAACGGTTGAGCGCATGGAATTTTTTTTTTTATGAATTGGTCGCAAATTTTAAGCTCTACAACTTCATATTAGATGTTAAAATCACTGGACCAATAGCAACCGAGATATTCGCGAAAAACTATTTTTTTACCTTTGACCTTGAATAACTTAAGACGCAGACACGAGATTTTATGAGACTTTTGAGACAACTTTTAGGGCGCCTAAATGAAGGTATATACCAAAAATTCAGCTTATTATCTCTCATTCCGAGGTTAATTCCTAATTTGACTGGACTATAGTGTTTTTTGCTTATTCGTGGTCGCGAGAAAAAACAGGAATAGAAAAAGTACTGATAGGACGATCACCAGCTTGTGTAATAGGAACTACATGACTATTCTATTATTGAGTGATAATAAGTGTACCGTTCTAGTGAATAAATAAATTAAAAGTATTTTTTTTTACATTTTAAAAATGAACAATCTTATCAAAATTTTCAATTCCGACGGGATTCGAAGCCGCAATGATACAAGCGAAAGATTAAAATCCTCTTTAAGCCGGAGTGCCTTTACCTTTTTAAATAAAGGATATATAATAATAATTTAGCAACTCGGCCACAGAATCCATATTCGTCACGTTGAAAATTTCGAAAAGATTTTTCATTTTCAAATGTAATACTTAATAATACCTAAGTGTAGTTCAACACTATTAAAATTAAAAAATATATATTTTCCTAGTCGTCTGTAATGTCGTTTACCCTTAGAGATGTTCACTTTGGTCTACTCTACTCTAAATACTATGTGACGACAAAATGCGCGGTATAATAGGTTGTTAATTCGTCCGTTTTACACAACATAAAACGGAAATGGAGTGCTCGTCCAATAAAGTGTGAAGTTACGGCTGTCGTCATTTATGACGCATGCAATGTCTATATTTGCCGACTGCATGCGGGCAAAGCACAAATTGCAAGCTAGATTATACCCGTGGGTTTGTTTTGGTCTATTGTTGCAAAGAGGTAAAGTTTATAAACTTAGATGAAATGAAAAAATGAAATATGATTACGATTAGATACGACTGTATATTCTCAAGTGCGGTAGCCATGTTCTGATCTTTAGGCATTTTTAAGATCCTTTGAAGGTTTCTAAAGAGCCCTCTAAAAATACCGAGAGATCAGAGGGCTGATTGTCGAACTTGTCTCAAACCTCAAATTGTTCTCAAACTGTCAAAAAGCGTATCTTTTGTCGCATTCGGTCTCGTTTAGATGAGAGTGACAGAGCTACGTTGTCACTGAACTGTCATTTTTGATAGTTTGAGACCGATTTTGGCCGCTATCAAAGATGGACAATCAGAGGGCTGAGGTTTGTCCAAATATATGTATAGTTGGTAAACGCTCACATTTTGCAGAAGTTAGCATTCCTTACATGAAAGGTTGCAAGCCCATCGACGCTTTTAGAAAAGCTAACTGGTTTCCTTTACCGTTAAGAGCTCATGTTAATGCGCTTATAAATTCGAAACGAAAAATCCAGTGATCTTGGATTCGAACCCACGACCTTCGAATCGAAGTAGGTACTTAACTACTTGGCCAACACAGCTCACTAATGTACGATAACCGATTGTGTCAACTGGGCATTGTAAACAGATAACACCATAGATTGTAAGTTTTGATTAATGTGCTTTGTGAAAGCGATCAATGAGTTATTAAACTACGTGACTAGCATTGTTTAATGGGTCGTATCTACTTTCAGAAAGCCATAGGTCAATAGGGAATATTGTACAATTTTTTTTTACATTTTTATATAATAGGTTCGTTGTATAACCGTAAAAATTATCCAGCAACGATAAACTAAAATTTTGTAACAAAAAAAATTGTAAATTTTACCAACAGCTACGGGTACTACAGCACTCGTGACGTCACAGTTGGACGTTCATTGAAAATGAAATTAATTGCATGTTTGGACTTGTCTCTGACTACCCCTAGACAGGCTCAATAATTTTGAGTCATAAAATAGAAGAAACGTGACGTTTTTTTCAGAAAACAATATTCATTAAAATTAACCTTATTTGTTCATGAAAATAGGTACCAATTTACATTTTTCTTTTCTCGTAATCAATTACGAAGTATCTAAAGTTTCCGTTTTAGTCCTAACTTCTCTTTTGTTCTTGGGAGTACCTAGTCCTAACTTCTCTTTTACTCAAAAGTACAAAAATACTCTATTTTATAAGGCTGAAAACATTCATCTTTTGCAGCACACTTTCCCCAAAAAAAACGACAAAGTCCTAAGATAATGGATCTCTTACATTTCATTTTACATGAAAGGAAAGTTCGCTTTAGCCGAGTTTACCCCGTGGGCGTATATCCAGTCTAATAAAACACATCACGATTCCCGCGGTGCCTCGCAAATGGGATTGTTTGTCGCGGCCGAGCCTTGTGGGGTAAAGGGAGGTAATTGAAAGTTAATGTTTTGACATGTTGCGACTTTGCGAGCTCGTATAGAGTTGTGGCGGCTTTAGGCGCAGGCCACATAGAAGAGACGGGGAGCAGACATTTGTCTCTTCCGCGTCCCTTTCATACAAAATATGACGGCGCCCCGTCTCTTCTGTATGTTTTGCGGTGCGACGCTTCTATGCATTTTCTATGAAAGGGACGCGGAAGAGACATATGTCTGCGACGCGTCCTCGTCTTACGTCTTTTCTGAGTGTCCCGCGCCTTAGGTATGGGATAAAACCTAAGAATACTGAAAAGGTACTTAGGCTGGATTCGATCAAAAGTCATCTTACTTAGGTATAGCTAACCGACATAATTCGAAATACAATTGTTTAGAAAGTGCAACAGAAAATTTTTATGTGCATAATAATTTTTATGTATAAGGTGTCATCTTTACAATGCCAAAGAATCCAAAACCACGATGGTCGAAAGTACAGATACCTTCCACTACGCCAACACGTTCATGAATATTTGTAGCTATTAAAAGTTGAAACAGTAATATTTTTGTAGACCTATTATTGATGGCGATTGAACGCACTACTATATTATTAGGCTCAATGTAAGACACGCGACCGATAAAATTTAACGTACTACAAGGAACTTTACAGGCTTGTTTCACCATGCCAGTAAGGTCCTGAGTAAGCTAGCTGACAGTTAAAGTGAAGAATAATGCTTCGGCTTTCAACGTAGCTAAGATAAGATAAGATAATACGGCTGGATTCGAGGAAAGTCATCTTACTCCAGAGTAATAGCCGACATTTAAAAAGCGCAACCGAACATTATTATGTGCATACAAATTATCCTGGTTATAAGGTGTAAATTGTAAATTTTAATGATTTTGGTATTACGTTTGTATGGACAATTCGCCTGTCACAGGCCCCTTAACAAATATTTTAAAACCGCTCTAAATTAAAAAAAAATAATAAAATTAATTTACAAATCAAAATAATATTTCCTTGCTAAGTGAACAATGTCATGGGTGGAAGCCATTCCTATTACTGTCAAGGACAGTACATTTTCCTCAGATAACGGTGGAGGTCGCATAATATCCTTATAGGAATGGAACCTTGTCGAACTCGGCCAAGAGCGAATGCGCCATGGAATACATAAATGTCCTTATTTACATTCATGGTCAGAGAGGATGTTGTTATTCAAAATGTAAGGGGATTTTACAGATGATGTTTTTAAACACAATATTTGAACTGTGTCCAACCTCACTTTTGAAGCCATGGGTGAGAAATACTTATTGTTTTTTTTTTTATTTAAAAATTTCGTTCATCTGACTAACTTTCTGAACGATGAAAGTCTAGATCGCCCCTTAGGATTTAACAATTTTCTGCACTCTCGAGGTGCATTTCTGTTCATAACTCCGAAGATCCTCGACAGATCCTCACCAAATTATTGTGGCACCAATCGGAAGTACCCTTTAAAAAAAAAATGGTTTTTTTTTCGGTTAAGGCGTCTTCGAGTAATCGGTGAACATATGTACATAAAAAAAAAAATCCGACGAGTTGAGAGCCTCCTCCTTTTTTAAGGTCGGTTAAAACATCCAGACCCGAGACAAATATTTGCAGATTGTACAATTTGGCTCGCGGCGGGAATCTAACCCACAACCTTGTGTTTCAGGCGGCCCTTTACCCACTGCACCACTGAAGTCGTCTATGAAACTGGGCCATCTTGACAAAAACATTTTCAAAGCGGTTTTTCAAAGGATCGTCCTAATCCAACAGATATAATTCCCCAATGGGGACCGAATTACGATCTCATTTCATTTTTACATAAAATGCAAAGTATCGCGGGACACAGAAGCTGACAATTACGGTACAAAGTTTCATTAATACTTTACATTGCCTTCGGGACAGTCAGGGGACGCTTACTCGAAGCTTAAGGAGGGTAATTGTCATTGAATTAAGTTAACGTTTGAAATTTCACTTTTGAAAATGAAAAATCTTATCAAAATGTTCAATTCCGACGGGAAAAAACTTTGATAAGATTTTTCATTTTCAAATGTAATAGGTACTTACCTAAGTGTGGTTTAACACTATAAAAATAAATCTTCAGTATTCAATTCAAAATTTATTTCAGCTTTTATACATTAACAAAGTAAGTCACATACACACGGACACTCACACACACCTCGATCACTGTCGGTTTACCTGTTAATATAATGTAAATCCGTTATTGGCTGTCGGTAATATATTTAAGTTTTGGTGCACTAGTTTTCTAAGAGCTGTGGATTTTGTTTAAGAAATAAATAAATAAGTCAGTAATAAAGTAAATTAAGTATTAAAAACCTTAGGTTTAAGTATTTTTAAACGTTCGTGAAGTTAAGCAGTGTTGTGCACGGTCACAATTTTGATGGGTGACCGCAAGTGGCATTACGAGCTTTTGAGAGATTTTATAAAAAAACAAGATAGGAACAGAGCAACTTTCTATCAGCAAAATATTTTTCAAAAGCTGATTTTTTCAAAGGATTAGATGATGATGATAATACCAATGAATGAAGCGAAAGAAGTGTGTCAGGATCGTAGCAAGTGGCGATCTGTGGTCTCTGCCTACCCCTATGATGCGTGAGTTTATGTATGTATGTATGTATATCAATATTATTTGTATTTTGTTAAGTATAAGTAATTATAAATTTAAAAGTTAATAAGTCTGTGTTTCAATCCCGTCTTTACCGGTGGACTGATTTTGATAAAACTTAGATTAGATGTAGATCGTGGTCTGGAATAGCATATAAGCTATTATACCACGCAAACGAAGCCACGGGCGAAAGCTTTCATCTTTAAAAACAAATATTTTGTAAACAGTTCCCTTAACTTTTGCGCCTGATTCGACTCATTAAGGTTGGTAATGCTACGTCGTAGGCTTCTACGCCGTAGCAAGTGCTACGAGAGTGTACTTGCTGTTTTATCAGAGCTGTGTCTCGGATGCGAAGGCGGCAATATAATATCCGGGCCTTATTCGTAGCTTATGAGTGAGACTCCACAAATTCACTAAATTCATATTCAAATGTTCTTTGTGTGTTTGGTGTAGGATTACAGCCTTTTCGTATATTGTATGGATTGCTCAGAAAACATGTTGAATAAAAAGGGTCTGCCATCTGTCGTATTGAATTACTAATACACTAATAAAGTAAGTTTGTATGAACAAAAACTCTGTTGTTTTTAGGCCGCCTAAAGGCCTCCGTCATTAATTAACAGCTTTGTAGCTGGGATCGACAATTTAACATGATCTATGGAAGCAGAGGAAGCATGTAGGTAAGCGTTTAGTTTTATTTTTGTCACTAGTGGTCACCTATCCATTTTGTGACCTCAAATAACGTCACTCACGCCCGAATACTGAAACGCTACTTACATTTTTTAGACGTACATTTTTAGACGTTTTTACTCTTCAGAATTGTACCTATACGAAAATGACAGTTTATGTCAATGGTAAACATCACTTAAACTATGTAGCATTTCAGTATTCGAGTGTTACATCGTCAATTTTTTAACTAAGCAAGCTGCAAACGTTTTCGCCAAATAGAAAAACTGGTCTACTAAAAGTAGTGGATGGACCAATTTGTTCATGCGAGTATTTCGGATAAAATGGCAGTGTTGCACTCGTAAAATTGACGCGGCTTTGTCGACACAATGCAGGTGCAATACAGGTAGAAACAATGATCTGTGAATAACTGGCTAAAACTGGATGGAACATGCCGAGTTTAAAGCTTTAAAGCCGCGTTTTCACTAGGGGACATTTTGTTCTGCGACTCTGTTGCTCGACACGTGTCGCCCGACATCGCTTGGGACATTTACGGGTCGCGCAACTTGTCGCTAGTCGACGGTCTGCGAGCGTCGACACACGCTTTGTGTCCCTCGACAGTCACCGGAGAGGCTTTAAGTAGTGAGAACGTGTGTCGCTTTGTGTTCTGAAAATGGCAGTACACAAATGCAAGTACTACCTCCTCGGGCGACATCAGGGCCTGAATTCTACTAGATGACAACCGCTTTGGTTTTGGTTCGATCTCTTAAATGTCAGCCATTTGGTGAAATAGTAGAATAGCTTTTCAAAAATTTGTTCTGCCAAAGTTCAAAACCTCACCACAACTGAGTCGTTTGTTATTAGTAGTCATGGAAACAGTCGCTTTAGTTGAGGTTTTGGTTGAGGTTGATAAAAAGTTCGGTACCAGAATCGACGCCCTGGCCAATGTGAACAAGTCATAATGTCGCGGGACATTGTCCCACATTTTGCAGAGATATCTACGTGAATGTCGAGCGATAAGTTCTGCGACATGTCGCCTAGTGAAAACGCGGACGTATCTACATGGATAATCTGTCCAATCTAGAATTTGTCATGTAGGACTTTATTCGGTGGTTTACAAAGGGATAAAATCACGTTTTTTTCCCCATAGGGGTAGGCAAAAAGAAAAACTGCTGACAAAGCTGAGAATATGGTAAGTGTTGCTTTCCCATTCTAAGATACTTAACACTCTAGCCAGAGCTAAAATTAGCACATCGATGAGTGCAACTTCAAATATTTATCTTAGCTTCGTTAAAAGAAAGACGAATTTAGAATGCGTTCGGCCGCGGCTATAACAACCAATCGAAAAAGTGATCGGACTTATAATAGGTAGGTATGTCAATTATTAAATGACCTATCCAATGGTGCAACCCAAAAACATAAATAACATCAACTTTAGAAGAAGATGACGATTTATTTTATTTTTAGTGATTTTTTCGTTAATTTGTGAACAAGCAATTAGAATTAGGTAGGTATATAAAAATATTAAACGGGGAATTAGAAGACAAAATGTTAAAGATTCATGATGTCTTTTCAGTTACTTTCCACTAAGGTACTTTATTTATCGAAGGTATAGACACGGAAATACAGTGTTTGGCTCTGGGTAGGCCCAAACTTTCTAAAAATTTAATTCAATCGATGCTAGAATGTCAACCCATCGGATCGAAAGTATACATCGAAAAAATCTATAGGTAGCTGCCTATAATACAAAGGAAACAAAGATGTACCTTTTCTAGAGTTCAATCCAATAAGAAAAACAGTTTACAAGTGTAATTCACACCTACTATTTTACAAATCCAATTCAATTCTAAAAATACACTAGCTAGAACAATAAAAGTCTGCAATTCCACGATTCCAGAGCGATTGTAAGAACTGGAGTCTGGACACTCGTCTCGATCTCGATCCTAACTCACTTTCAGATTTTACTGAAATATGTACCTACCTATATTTATAGAGCCGTGTTGGCCGAGGGGTATAGTACCTCGACTTTCGATTCGAAGGTCGTGGGTTCGAATCCTGGCCGTGCATCAATGGATTTTTCGTTTAGAAAAATTTATATGCGCATTAACACGACCTCTAAACGGTGAAAGAAAACATCGTGAGGAAACCCGCGGCTTAGTCAGCCCCACACGTATTGACCATGTCTTTCCTGTGGATATGGCCGGTTAAGCTGAGAGGATGGTGTAGGTGCTGGGCAAGCCTATTCCATTTCAACATTGTTTATGTTGAAATGGATGTTTATTTACCTACCTAGATGAAATTAGACTTATTAGGTACCTACTTCTAGAAAATGTGGGCATGTATCAACCAAATATGTATTTGGAAATACCTGTGAGGGGGTAGCCCCTAAGACATCTTCAAAGGATCTTAAAATGCCTAAAAAGATCGGGGCTTACACAGGGGTGAATGGAAAAAGAGAAGGCTTTTGCAGCAAAAGCTTTGCCCAGCAGTGGGATCCAGTAGGCTTATTAGGTTTGATACGTAGCTCATTTATTGAGGAAGTATTAGATATAGGCTTTTATTTTAAAGTAAGGTCCGCTCTTTGAAACCGCCGCGCCGGGCACAGTGAGTATCTTTTAACCGTGCCCGGCGCCAGCGCGGCGATTGTAAATGTCGGGATGTAAATGGTAACAAAATGGCCGAGCTCAAAACACGAATAAAGTAATTTTAATATTTTGTAGTAAGTACCTAAACCACAGTTACCTCTAAAGATCCCTGGAGAGACAGTAGAGTTTCTAAATTTTATCTCAACTGAAAAAGTTCAAAATCTAAATAAAAATCTGAATTGAATCGAGTGCCAGAAGTAAGGGCTGTTTCGACCGCAGAGAAACGTTGGAGAATTGCAATAGACAACACTATTCTTTTGTCAGATAGCGTTTTAAAAATAAACACAGTCAAGTGGGAGTAGGTCACGACTTGAGGCTTCTGTTATTTTTGTCACTTTCAAGTATAAAAAGCAATCTGAGTTTTTTGGAGTTTTTTTATAAAAGTCAATATTTGTATGTAGGTATGTATGTAGGTATGTTTTTAATCGAGGCCGTCCAACTGAGCGATGGGTCGATGAGATCAAAATTATCATAGATTTTGGATGCGTGAGGCACAGGACCGGAATGAGTGGCGTAAACAAAGGGAGGCCTACACCCAGCAGTGGGATAGGTATTATTGGCTGCGGATGATGATGATGATGATATGTTTGTAGGTAGGTATGTAGGTCTTAGATTTGACCCACTTCCCAGTGTCCGATTGAGCTGAAATTTGGCACACTTATAGATTCTCTGACAATGCATGGTTGCAGCGAGCTGATCTGATATTGGAGTCAGGAGCTGTACAACAGAAATCCTCAGTCAATAGGCCGATTGAGTCGAAACTTCGGCATATCTGTCAAGTTCTGACTACAATATAATAATATGGTGACAGCGAGCTGATCTGATGATAGAGTCACGATTGCACACGTACGTGTTCAATGGACCTTCTCAATGAATAACAGTAGAACATCCGTGTTTGGGCTCATTTTAATCAGCTCACCCTAAAAAGCTCAAAAGCTTGTCTTGAAAAACATTTTTTCAACCAAAAAAACTTATAAGAAACGAAACGCTGAAGAATGAAAATTCAATAAGCGAGGTCGGGATTCGAGCCCACGACATCGAAAGTCGAGGCACTATTCAAGTTTATTTTGTTTTTTTAATTCTGCGCGAACCTTTCGGAGGGATTGGTGGGATATAAAAGACCGAGAGAGATGGAAACAATTGGGGGAGACCTTTGCACAGCTGTGGGAAAATATAGGTTAAAAAAAAAATTCTGCGCAGATTCATTTATTCTAAGGAAAATGTAGACAGTCAAGTTTGTATACAAAATGAAAGCGTTACGAGGAAGTAATTACGTAAGTGATGGACCGAGTCGTGCGCCAAAACAAACAACCACAAGAAAGCTCGCTAACAAATGGAAATTCACAGAATTATTTTGTGAAGACGAAGAGAAAGGAATGTTAGTACTATACCTAAAGTATCTATATAGCTCACGCTTCAGCTATCCTCAAATAATATGGTCATTCTTACCTACAAAAAACGAAACATTAAAAAAACTTAGGCGCGGGACATACAGAAAAGACGTAAGACGAGGACGCGTCGCAGACATGTCTCTTCCGCGTCCCTTTCATAGAAAATGTATAGGTACAGAAGAGACGGGGCGCCGTCACATTTTGTATGAAAGGGACGCGGAAGAGACAAATGTCTGCGCCCCGTCTCTTCTATCTGGCCTGCGCCGCTGCGTTCATTGACAGGCATTGCAGATGTGGGTACCAAGACTGCCAAACTTAAATGGGTCTGGGCGGGTCATGTGAGCCGGATGGATCCCGTAAAATGGGCCCACATTATTACACCTTGGATGCCAGAAGGCGTCGAAGTCGACCACGGAAACGTTGACGATATCGATGCCTTTGAGAGTGACTGGTGGGAGATGGCGAGAGATAGAGATAGATGGAGAGAGTTGGGGAGACTGGTATGTTGTACTTGTTGTGAATAAAAAAAGGCATTTACGTCTTTTGGTACGAGATGATTTATATAGTGTCAGGAGGCAATCTTTTCCTACCCTTACGGGACACTGTAGTGCCTGGGGCATTGTTGAGATGAAGTAGGCTTGCCCAGATCTCTCAGCTTAACCGGCCATATCCACAGGACATACATGCTCAACACGTGTGGAACTGACTAAGCCACGGGTTTTTTCACGATGTTTTACTTCAACGTTTAAAGCTTGTGTTAATGCGCATAAAAAAAATCAATATTCTATATTTTTAGACTTCAGCAGGGCGATTCACAACTTTTCAGAATGTATTCCGAATTCAGAACCTTTCAACTTTCCGAAGAAAATCTTCGTATCGAATGCATTCTGAGTGTGAATCGCACTGCTGAAGGATTCAATTCCATTGGGACGACAGAGCTCCGTAAATATAAACGTATATTGTGTCAAAAAACAAAGGCACAATTTTCTTTCATTTCACTGATTTTATTTGTTTGTTTATGCGGTAGTTCTATGGTCAGAATTAGGTGTAGAAATATGATAAAGAAATAACCAGCGTGCTATTTAAATTACCTACTTATAAAGATATATTATTCGTATAAAAAACAGTAAGTATTTTTTTTTAACATAATCTATGGTAAGGATTAAGTACTTAGTAAGCACTTACCTTCTTATTTTGTAGAGATTATTTAAAAAACACGAAAAAAGGCGTAGCAAAATTGATGCAAAAATACACTGATACGAACGTCGATGTCATGGCGTATTTTTCCATGATAGGTACATTGGAAGAACCATTTATACTATTTTCTTTGGTAAGCAAATCTTAAAGACGTCTCGACGGAGGGTTAGGTGCCACTAGTGCATTCAATTATCGATTTTTGATTACAAAAACTCACCTCTTTTCCTACAACATTAAAGTTCACTATCCAAAACACTAGAAAGAAAAAATCAAGAGCGAAAAATCACAGTTTTTGTCTTAAAAATATGAGTTTTAATTTATGACTTTACCGCGCGGGGTTTTGTCAGACGTGCGCGCTTCGTCGCACTCGGAACGATACTGAGGCAATGTAGTCACAGACGAGTCAAAAGTACGTCCGTACTATTTCACTCGTACAAAACTAGGGACTACGAATCCATACCACAGCCATGCTATTTTGAATTTTATTTGCTGAGACGTAAAGTTCAGTTTCGTTTATGAAAACTGGAGTGTAACCCTTAGTTTGTGTTTCGATTTCCGCGCATCGGAAAGTTTTTGAGTGTTATCAAATGGGGACAGGGTTGATTTTCGTTTGGAGTGCGAGTGGTGTGATTTGGATGGTTTGGCGGGCAGGCACATGCGCGGGCGGATCGATGGGGAATGGCGGGGTTGAGTCAGCGTTTTTGAGAGCTTTTTATATGATATTTTTACGTTAAAGGATCTGGAGGATTGCCTTAGAATCAAAATTAGCTTAAATTTTTCAAAATTTACATCCTGAGACATCTTCAAAGGGTCTTAAAAAAATACCTACAAAGATCTGCGAGAACGTCTACCGCGCCTTGGGGATAAAGTCATGATCATATTTCTTTTTTTTATGACAAAATATCAATTTGAAAGGACCAAAGACCGTCGATGGGCTTGCAACCTTTCACGTATGGAATGTTAACAAAATGTGGGAATGTACCAAATGTGTTTGGAAATACCTCTGACTACCTACCCCTTTAGACATCTTCAAAGGATCTGATAATGCCTGAAAGATCTGAAAGAATATGTCTACCGCAGCTTGGGGATATGGTCGTGATCATTTTTTTTTTATTTTTTATGAAAGGACCATGGGCATCATCGTATGAAACCTAGGCCAACGTTTCAAAATTTTTCCAACAGTGATAAAAATAAAATTTTGAAAGGTGGGCCCAAAATGTCTCGTGATCTTTTGGAGCTGCAACTTTTTTTTTGTAATGTGAAGGAAGGTAGCAAAAGGATTTGAGATGGGTAATCGAACTTTTACGTTCGATTTACATTCAATAGGAATTTATTTAGACCAAAATTATCACTTTGAAATGACCTAAGAATTTGATCCTTGATAAGTCAGATTAGATCTAGGAATTAGACAAAAACACTAAAAACACAAACACCAACCCCTGTTCTAGACCCGCGGTGCTCTCCAAAGAAGAGCGCCGTAAAACAGCTTGCTGCTGGAGCGTCATGGACACTAAAAGCGTTAAACAACGAAAAAAATAAAAAAAAAGTTGATCAAAGAGCTTATAACTAGTTTGAAGATAAGTTGGTGGCAACCCAATGGGTATTGAAACAAAAAAATAAGCTTATGGCTTTGGCTGAATTAAAGTCACTAAAAATAATAACAATGACAAATAGGTACTTACCCTTGAAATCAAAAGATTCTGGATCATTGTGGATCTGTAAGATCAAAAGTTCTGGATTGATTTCGCAATTAATTGATATCTCAAAAGTTTAACAATGACATGATAATTTTTAAACAAAGCTAAATATTTTGAAGTGTCAAATAAAATATAAATTAAATAATTACATGTGCAATTTCAATGAAATAATTACACCCGTTGTGTCTTTCAGTCTTTTAATTCATTCAATCAAAATAAATAATATATTTTTTCGAAAATCATGTTTCAAAATTATAATTTCATTATGATATCTGATATAATCAGGAGATAATCAAATAAAACAATCCAAAATACTGGTTTATTTGTTTATTATACGCATGGTAGCTCACAGCGACTACTTCTAATGGAAGATACATTACACATACATAATCTGCGGTGCAATTGTTTACATAAACAATAAAAAAACTCATTAATTGTGTTTTTTTTTGCTAGAAAAAAAATAAATTTTCAATAAATAAAAATAAAATAGTCTTTAAAATTATTATGATAAGTATTATAATTTTCTGTATTCATTTAGTAATATTATAATACAAATGCAACGCAGACTATCACAATAATATAATTTGAATAATAAAAATTAATAAATTACAAACTATATTGCGATTACATTACAACAGTAATTTTAATTTAATAATCGTATTTAGCAACATTTCATGGCCTTTTAAAAACACTTAGTGGCAAAAGAATTGGCACTCAAATAAACATTCGGTGGGAAAGAATACAGGGCCAATGAAATATATATACAAATTAAATTTTTATATCCCTGCCATAAAATTTGTAATGAAAATGAAATCATATCAATTTATTTATCTATTGTAACAGCTAGATTTATATTAGAAACTATTTTTCATAAGTATAATAATGTATTGTAATCACACATAACATGGTTTACATTCCGGCGTAACACTTACACTATTCTATACACTTTACCAACAGATCGGTCCTACTTAAATCGTGTTAAATAGACATTTACAAATAAATACTGTGACACTTTTAAACATTGATTTCTATTACTTAAGACTATTAAACTAAATTGTTCATGAATTATCCTAAATAAACTAAAATGAAGACACGACTATAATAACTCGTACATAAGCTACATCGATGACATTTCGCCAACGCGAATCAATTCACACGGATTTCTTTAAAATTTTAGTTTCAAGACGTTTCAAACTGCAACTACACAGAAAAATGTTTTGATTCAAAAGGTTATAGTAAAGATCGAACAACAACGTCACTATTCAAAAATACACAACAGTAAATGAAATTACCCTGTTTAGAAGACATTGTATATCTTAAAAATTGTGTCCTCAGCCTTTTTCAATGATATCATTTTGTTTTTAATTTTCATTCGTTTTCATTGACAGACAATGGCCACTACTGAAACAGGTAGAGAACTTGGAAGTCGTTTTTTAAAAGTATTATTTGAATTTGATCAAATCTTACAAAAAAAAATTGTTGTCATTACTAAAATGTAATGTTTCCACGTTTACTTTGATATTTAATTTCTTTTTTTCGCTAAGTTTTTAAAACGAGCACAAAATTAATCGTAAAATCATTAAAAGACAGCAAATGACTATTATCTGTCAAATCGTTTTTACTAATTTGCTAAGGGATCTATGAAATACAGGGTTTTAATCAAACTAATAGAACGTATAGGGAAAATCCAAATTAAAATACTAAAAATAGGGAATGAAATAGACGGATATCATGAAAATAGCACATCAATATAACGGTACGATTTTCATTCATAACTTTAATTACTAACTGATTTTATTTTATTTTTTATAATATGGAGGTTATTTTTCATACAGAGACGAGTCTTACTTGTATGAAAATCTACCGATTGCAAACCGTCTTATTTCTAGAGATTATTTCATATTTTCGAGGAACATGGATATTTTCATTCAAGAGTTCATAATAAACCATGTCGAGGAATAAACCTACACAGTAGGAAAGAGAGACAAAGTAATTCTATGGTAATTAGGTTTTTACTATAAATGGAAATATTCGAGCTACAGAAATGCAAGAAAACGAAAATGCAACTCAGATCGTGAGGGTTTAATTTAAAAAAAAAAACAATATTTGGTAAATATTACCACAACATTATTTAAAATACGCTTACATACTACGCAATGTGTCTATATTATTATATTATTTATAATTAATAACGTTTTCCAAAAGAGTTTTAATCGAAGCATTTTATCATTGTTTTTTAAATCCCATGTGCGTATACTTTTTAGCGTCGCAAGTGTACACAGGGATGATTTTATTAATTTTTAAAATTACTTTTTAATTAATTAATTTTAGAGAATAGGTATAATACAGATATAATAAAGAATGGCACAGCCTGATCAATATGTACAGGCTTAGTTTTACGAAGAGATTAATACAATTTTCTAGTTTAAATTCGGTATTTCACCGTGCAGCCAATTTGAAAAATCTAAATATATAAGTACCAGATTGTGTTAAAATAGCTGCTTAATTGGTTAAAATCATCATAATCCCAAAATTAAAAATGCGTTCGAGGCAGCCATCTAACAAACCGCTAATACAACTTATGCAATAGAACATTACTCACCTAGGGCAGGAAAGTAAGAAACGTCTCAGATCACAAGTAATTATGAATAACGTGATCTGAGGCTTTCTTATTTCCTGCCCATGGTGAATATACTATTTTTTTCCTCGACGGAGGCGGAAAGCGGCAACTTCGTTTAGCGTAGCGGGACAAAAGTTGCCACTTTCCGCCCGGAGGGGAGAAAAAGTAGATAGCTCTATCGATAAAACTGTTTTCGTTAAAACCACATTGTATAGATTACTTCAATCTCGCCATGAATCGTGAATCCCTATCAAAAAGAAGTATTGCATAGAACATAGTTCCAGATACATACAAACAACCGAAACATCAGTTGCACTACTATTGAAGAAATCATAACCCTCCTTTTTGCTTCGCCGTAGTCGGGTAAAAACAAAAGATTTTTTTCATCCCCCAAGGCATAAGCCACATTCGCAGATCTACAAAAAACTGAGATCCTTTAAGATGCCTAGGGAGTAGTCAGGGGCACGTTTGAAGTATTTTAAGACTAAGCAGCTCTTTCACACAACCATATTAATGCTACATTAAATATATTAAGATTTAATTAAATTAGTATTTTTGGCATTGCGTGTCGGTTGCACGATAACGTATTTACAAATACAAATATTGGGTGGGAGTTTTGACTCGAATTTTCACAATAATATTAAAAATATTAAAATACCAAGAAAAAACATTTATAAGAATTTAATTAATTCAAAAGTTCAATGAAAATAATACATACCAAAATTTGACGCATGAAATTAGCGACTTTCAGCACCGCTCGTCGTTAGGATGGGTGACTTATTTACTCTGGTCTGGTTAAGCTATCGGTCTCGGCTTAAGCTATGACGAAAGATTAGAAGCGACCTTCAAGCTCCTTCACTAAGGCCTTTACAAAATTAGTGTAGAAAATCTTATTAAAAACAATAGTAGGTACACTTCTTCCAATGGATCTTGGCATTCGTGAAGTTAGCCGTTTCGATGCGCAGTGCAACTTTTTCATACAACATTTTCTACTGCGCAGCGAAACGGCTAACTTCACGAATGCCTAGATCCATTGTGAGAAGTGTAGTAGTAGTTAAATCTTAACTTTTTAAACAAGGATAAAATTATTTGTTCAATCCTAAAACAAATTAATTCAGATCAATATTAAAAATCGAGACACCATAACGATTACAAACATACTGTTTTAGTTAAAATTTAATACTGTTTATATAACATTCCAATCACAAATAAATTGATAAATATTAAAAAATGCGAGAGCATATTTTGTTCGAAGTCACATTTCATAAAACCTGTTCAGATATTAGCGAAATCGCTACCAAAATCGCGAAATCGCGCAAAATGACCGCACCGAAAAGAAAGCTAGGCCCCATACCGTCTTTGTTGTCCTGATTCTTCACGGTCTTGGTCGCGAAAGAACAGGAGTAGAATCACCTAGCTCTTAAGACGATTCAAAGTAGTCATAGCGGTCCTAATAAATAAATAAAACTTAAAAAAAAAATGCCAAACAGACTTTTTACTAACAATAAAATGGTATATTTCACTTGTGATAGTAAATAAATGCCTATCAAAATTGGCTAGTTTAAATATTCTATCATTTTGTGATTTTACTTAATGTAGTTAGAGATCTAATATTACTTCTATACAACCCAACTAACTATACAACAAAACCGGGCGTGCATCAATGGATTTTTCGGTGAAGGAAAACATCGTGAGGAAACCAGTTAGCTTTCTAATAGCGTCGATGGGCTTGCAACCTGTCACGTATGGAATGCTAACTTCTGCAAAATGTGGGCATGTGCCAAATATGTGTTGGACATACCTCTGACTACCCCTTTAGACATCTTCAAAAGATCTTAAAGATCTGAGAGAATGTCTACCGCGCCTGGGGTTACAGCCGTGATCATTATTTCATTTTTTATTTTAATTTTTCACTTACAAAAAAATACAAATATCTAACCAAAGTAGTCAAAATACAATGAAACTGACCGATAGCGAATAGCATATTTAATAAGACAAATAGAAAGTGCAATTTTGTTAATGAAAAATTTATTGTTTTGCGTTTTCGCTACTCGTTTTAAACTTTTCGCTATAACTAGCGAAAATCGCTGATATCTGAAGAGGCCTTAACCCAAGATTTAGTATAACCTAGGTTTAACTGTATCTCAATACACAGAGTATTTTAAGTCGACAATAGAAAATTCTCACGCCTTATTCATAATACTTTTAGTTTTACTTATTCGTATTCACCTTTCAATTTAGCAAGGCTTTAGAGAATGTTTTTTCTTGTCATTCTCTAAAAAAAATGGCGACAGATTCAACAACTTTTCCACTATAAGAAGCCTATAAGTTCATTATGAATAACAGGATTAAAAGGCAAATTACGCTTCCAGATGGTATCAAATTTTATAATTAGCTTGAAATGGTCATAGGTTTATTAGCCATTTTAAGTATTAAATATTATGAATAAGACTAGGTATTTTCAATTTCAATAGTCAATACAAACACGAAACGAATCAAATAAAATAAATGTTAAACTGTTCATGTCATTATTATATAACTTCTTGTCTACGAAAGAATAGACAAAAATATCTCTGGGCGTCAAATTAAACACCCATTCTATATTAGTGTCGCCAAATTGAACACCAGCTACCCAGCCAAATTATAAGCGCTTCGTATCATATCCTTTTGTAACATCTCTAACGTTTGTTTCGTTTTTCTAATCGCACAAAGCACAAAGCCCGTGATTTTCGTCATTTAATTATTATTCCCATACATTTTCTCTGCTATCTATAGCGTTACGATTGTAGATAAGTAACGTGGCTAGGGCAGCAGTATAGTCCGGCTTCAAGTTAATGATCGACTCTAAAATAGTGTCGTCAAATTAAACACATATCTTCGGGTGTCAAATCAACGACCCATTCTATATGTCGTCAAATTGAACACCTATACCTAAAATGAACGACTTATTCTATATTAGTAGTGTCGTCAAATTGAACACCAATATTCTCGGGCGTCAAGTTACCGACTCATTTTACATTACTGTAGTCAAATTGAACACCAGAGTATTTTTTGTATTCTTTCATTTACAAAATTTGTAACAATAGTAGTGTCGTCAAATTGAACACCAAAGTACTTTTTACATTCTTTCGTTCCCAAATCATAAACTTAAACCTAGGTCAACCAAAGCAACGAAAAATTCAAAATTCATCCTGCACTTTGCGAAATACCGATAGCACTTTTCATTTCTTGGCCTTCACTGTGACATACGTCGGTTCCTCCCCCTCCCTCCCATCGGGGGGTTGTTTGCTCAGCAAGAGGGGCAGTCTGCGATCCCTCATCGACCCCCCCGGAGAAACAGCCTGGGAAACTTGTGGGGGCGAAGTAGAATACATAATAGCGACATTCCCGGAATAACCAACCGGTCCGCTCGCGGTGTACATAACATTGACCCCAGCGTACGTCCCGGTAGTGTAAGTCATATTGGTAGGATAGTTGTAATTTCCCGAGTAGCCCGCGTAGCTATCTCCGTAGCTGGCTACATGGCTAGCCCCCGGCCCCCCTTGCCCTCCCAGCCCCCCTTGCCCCCCCGGTCCCCCCGCCGGTCGTGTCTGGAAGGCGGGGGGGGCTGATAAGGTTTGCCCCGAAGGAGTAGGCAGGGGGGCCGCGTCTCATGTTTGTAGAGCTGTGTTCAGCTCACGGTGGATGATGCTCTGGAAATGTCATTTCACATTTGCAATAAGGTCTTCGTAATACTTAAAGACTCTGGGACTATCTATTAATATCGAATTATTTATCATCCCCACAAAAAGAAACCGTAAGACATAACACATTGGACGAAAGCATTACCTAAAGTCTGCGTATTGCGGCATGGTAAATTCTTCTTAAACAAATCCAAAGCTACTGCCAGACAAATAGTCCGTATCATCACCCAAGATATAGGCAAGTAGGCAAGATCAAAATGCAAGTTCAATGTATCTTCAGATTTTTTAAAAATAGGCCATCCGTTACAAAGTTGAAAAGGATGGTCTATTTTCAAAAAATGTGAAGAGGAACTTCCGCAAAGTCACGCCTGAATCAATTAACTATGTTAAAGGAATTTAAGCTATCCAGTCTTGAGCAATGTTAAAAGAAATTGAGCCTTACCACAAAGGAATTTTAAAGTTAAATCACCACTTGAGCTACTTACTAAATAAAAGTAACCCATATCACAAAGCAATAGGTAATTATAATTAGCTCCTCAGTTGACAGAATATTATCTAATCCATCTCCTGCAATGTTAAGGGAAAGTAAACCTTATCACAATGGCGTAAGAACTCACCAGCTCCTCCAATTGTCGCGCGAGCTGGTCGCTGAGCGCGGATATCACTTGCTTCTGTCCTTCTTGAGCCGCTAAGGCGAGTTCTAGCTGACTCTGAGCTAACTTAGCCTCTGCGTCCTGGAAAATAAGGTATGTTTTTGGTTGGTATTAACGACTCATTTTTCTAAACCAGGCGATGCCTCAGCTTTTTCGTCTAATTGTCTTCTCGGTTCGATTATTTGGATTGGATGGTTTATTTCAACGGATTATTTCAAAGGAGGTAATTCATTTTGGGCCCCAAAAAGGTGTTTTTTTACTGTTTGTTTTTGACACATGAGCACCCCTCATTGGACATCTGTCTGTTGAATGTCTAGCAAAAAGGTTATGGTTATGACCAGTGATCGGAATTAGGCGGGCTTAACCCTTTAACGACCAAGAATTTTTTTCTTTGATTTAAGTATTTTTCGTAAATATTATGGTATTATGGTTACTAAAGATGTCAAAAATATAAATAAAAAAAATCCCACATTTGTACTTTTTTTGGAAATTGTATGTATTAAATATGATACGTTGCGCAACATACAGAGAAGTAGCAGGTGAAAGTAGTGTATCATATTTGTTACATTGTCCTTGTTAGGGTTCTAATTTATTTTTAGAAATATTGTTAAAAACAAAGTTTATTGGCTCAAATCATAAGAAAAAAATATAACTGAATGAAAAACTATCGGACTCTACTTAGAATGAAAGCTTAAAAGCAGTTTTTCTTCGGTACAAAACAGAGATGCAGGTGAAGTTTCACTCAATGATCATTCGGTTGCCCTTCTGTACAGCATCAGCACCTCCCACGTTCATGGAATACCGGAACATGGCCTATGCCATCTTCATATGCCATGAGGAGTATTTGGTTCAACAATTTTGCCTCCACCCATCGATGATTTAGGAAAACTAGAAAATCTGATCAGATGAACGACCCTAATGAAATGACCCTAATGACCGTGCTGGCGTTCATTTATGAGCTGGTGGTTCTTCAAATACCCCAAGAGTTGGCATTTGATGATGTCATTTATGTTGGACAGGAGAGAGGTGATGGTGATGAGTCTAAAATTGGACGGGTCTGAGCAGTCACCTTTTTTCGAGATTGGGTGCACAAAGCCCTCTTCCAAGAGCTCTGAGACAACGCCTAGTGAGCAGAAGTGCCAGAAGAGACTCGTTAGAGCCGAAACCATCTCTGGAGCACTCGTCTTAAGCACAATTGGAGGAATTACATCAGGCCCACTTGACCTGTTGACGTTTAATTTGAACAGGGCTTTGCGCACTTCTGTTGGGTGGAAGTGATCGCTTTCTTCATACTTTCACACCACGGGATGGTTGGCAGTGGATGCTTTTCGACGTTTAGCATCGAGTTGGGCCAGTAAATGGTCTTTCCTTTGCAGATGTGGCTCGGATGGCATATATAAACTCCCAAAAACTGCTCTGGCGAGAGACTAGAACGCACTACTGAAAGAAGGCAAACTAGTTTCTTGCCAATTTTGCTAAGGTGCTTTGACTTTGCTCCTGAAACTACTCTTTTGAAGGATCTGGATGCGAAGATAATACTCCTTTATCAGAGAATCTGTCCAGGCTTCTGCTCAGCCTTGACGACTCCTGATTACCAGTAAACACCAGCATAATACATAAGTTCAGTTGTATAAAACACCAACACAACATGAAGATTATTATTACTTTTATTGTTTTAATTCTGTATCAGCCCATAAAAGGGCAAAATAGCCTCTACAAAGGATAAAATAAAAAAATAACCATCCAACCTATCTTGTTAGTAGTTGCGCAGTGTATCACCCGTAATACAACTAAATCTAAAACTAGTCCACCGTATGTTGCGCGATGTATTACGGGTGATACATACAAAAAAATATATAGATTACATCAAAACAAAATACAATCGAATGCTAGTTACGCATGTTATAGTTGAAGGAAGTTACTAGCAAACAATTTGTAGTCGTAAATTATTGATATATTCACTTTTATCAATAATTTGAATAAAAACATACCGAGCGTCCGCGACCTCGACGACATGGCGGTACAATTTTGCAATTTATAAAAAAACGGTGCATGGGAGTAGCTTCATTATTTAATCACAAGATGACAATATTATGCCGAATAATATAGTGAAGAGATTTAAAACAAATCATATTTGGTTTTCGCGAAATAAAAATTAGTTTCGAATGTATCAGCTCAATCACGTTGCGAAATAAAGGGTTAAATACCTAAAGTTCAAAGAACAGAGGCAAAAAAGGGGAGACTTCCTTACTACAAGAATTTTATTCTTGTAGTAAGTAAGAATTGTATTGAAAGTTGGCACAATTTTCACAGTGAGTAAGTACATTTAAAATTAATGTTAATAATATTGTGAACTAATTCAAATAATTTTTCTATTTGACCGTCGGAAAAAAGTTTTTTATCCTTATAATTTACATTTTAGTTTTTGTTATTAACTCAGTAAAAAATTGATTCACCTTAATGTTAGATGTTCTTTATTAATGTCCCGGAACCGGAAATAATTGGGTCGAAAAATATTTAGTCCCAAGGCGTCTCCATTTGTCTCTGTTATTTTTCGAACTTTAGGTATTTTAGCCCGCCTCATTCCGATCACTGGTTATGACTAACCTGTTCACTCTTCCTGGACTTGGTTATCTGTGCCAACTCCTCGTTCTTCTGAGCCAGTTCAGCCTCCAATTGCGCCACGCGTTGCCTCAACTGTTCTACCTCGTTGGCTTCTCCACCTGAAATAATTCCACGCACCATGAATAATTTCTACTCAAACATACATCTACAATCTCTGGCGTTCGATCTCGAGATGAGTGTCAGAGCTACTTGCGTGGTCTCCCCAAGAAGATTCTAAACTACGTAACTGGAGTTCTTACTGACATTTAATGTACAAAGGATTTTGAACCTTATCACGACTACACAACGATCTATTATCATTTAATCTTGGTTATAAGGATTGTTGGTCTTGTTGAGAGGCTTTCTTGGGTGCTTTGTCTCTTTCACACTCGTTGTTGGATTAGTAGTGTGCCCATGTCATTTAAATTTCAGGATATTTTTACCTTATCGCGCTCGACAAAATCAGCGCTTGATTTCGATCCATGGTTTCGATCCTTGAATTAGATCCTTGAATTAGATCCTTGATTTTGATCCTTGATTTTGATTTCGATCCTTGATTTCGATCCTTGGTTTCGATCTTGGATTTCGATCCTGGATTTCGATCCTTGATTCTTGAATTTTCAACCTTGAATCTGAAATCTTGAATCTTGAATCTTTGAAGTGACAGCTGTCAAACTTCAAATGACCATATCTCGGGAACTACTCGTCCTAGACTCCCCGTTCCCGGTTCAAATGAAAGCTAAGACCAAGATCTTCATTTGAAGTGACAGCTGTCAAACTTCAAACGGCCATATCTTGGAAACTACTCGTCCTAGACTCCCCGTTCCCAGTTCAAATGAAAGCTATGACCAAGATCTTCATTTGAAGTGACAGCTGTCAAACTTCAAACCGCCATATCTCGAAAACTACTTGTCCTAGACTCCCCGTTCTCAGTTCAAATGAAAGCTATGACCAAGATCTTCATTTGAAGTGACAGCTGTCAAACTTCAAACGGCCATATCTTGGAAACTACTCGTCCTAGACTCCCCGTTCCCAGTTCAAATGAAAGCTATGACCAAGATCTTCATTTGAAGTGACAGCTGTCAAACTTCAAACCGCCATATGTCGAAAACTACTTGTCCTAGACTCCCCGTTCTCAGTTCAAATGAAAGCTATGACCAAGATCTTCATTTGCAGTGACAGCTGTCAAACTTCAAATGGCCATATCTCGGGAACTACTCGTCCTAGACTCCCCGTTCTTAGTTCAAATGAAAGCTATGACTAAGATCTACATTTCAGATGACAGATGTAATTTTGACAGCTGTCACTTTAAATGTAGATCTTGGTCATAGCTTTCATTTGAACTGAGAACGGGGAGTCTAGGACAAGTAGTTTTCGAGATATGGCGGTTTGAAGTTTGACAGCTGTCACTTCAACTGAAGATCTTGGTCATAGCTTTCATTTGAACTGAGAACGGGGAGTCTAGAACGAGTAGTTCCCGAGATATGGCCATTTGAAGTTTGACAGCTGTCACTTCAAATGAAGATCTTGGTCATAGCTTTCATTTGAACTGGGAACGGGGAGTCTAGGACGAGTAGTTTCCAAGATATGGCCGTTTGAAGTTTGACAGCTGTCACTTCAAATGAAGATCTTGGTCTTAGCTTTCATTTGAACTGGGAACGGGGAGTCTAGGACGAGTAGTTCCCGAGATATGGTCATTTGAAGTTTGACAGCTGTCACTTCAAAGATTCAAGATTCAAGATTTCAGTTTTCAGATTCAAGAATCAAGATTCAAGATTCAAGAATCAAAATGAAGGATCAAAATTGTATCAGTATTTTAATTCAAAAATCATGCCCTGAAACATCACGAAAATCAGAAAATGATAGAAAAGGCCCCATAAGGACTAGGAATGTTTAGTTTATGGTCACCCTTTAGAAAGAGACACGCCGCCCAAGTTATATCTCTCAAGCGGACCTTGTTTTCTGTCTCAGTCAGCATTCCAGGTACGTAGTATAGAAATTCCTTGGGTCTCCCAACTGTCTTATTTGACAGTTTGAAATCAATTTTGGTTATTAGCAAAGTTACGCAATGGCTCGTAACATGGCAGACACAACAACTATCTCTGGAAACAGTCTTCTAGCCGACATTTCAAGTCCAAGTTTGCCAGTTAATGTAACTTGCAAAATAGGACCCTGGGAACACTTACCTTTCCCGGCAAGATGTCTAGCGAGCGCCAATTCCTCTCATTACTGGTGCAGCTGACGCTTCCACTCGTCCACTTTAGCTGTGTTCTGCTGCAGATCGCCTGTCAGACGCAGGTATCTTTTGTCCCATTCAATCTCTTCAAAGAGCTACTTGTGTGGTCTGCCAACTGTCATATTTGACAGTTTGGGATCAACTATGCCAGGTAACACAATCTAGGACCCTGGGAACTCTTACCTTTCCCGGCAAGGTGTCTGGCCCGGGCCACTTCCTCCCGGTACTGGTGCAGCTGACGCTTCCACTCGTCCACGTTGGCGGTGCTCTCCTGCAGACGCAAGTATCTTTTGTCACGTTCGATCTCGTTGAGATGAGTGACAGAGCTACTTGCGTGGTCTCCCAACTGTCATATTTGACAGTTTGAGATCAACTATGCCAGGTGACACAAACTAGGACCCTGGGAACTCTCACCTTTCCCGGCAAGATGTCTGGCCCGGGCCACCTCCTCCCGGTACTGGTGCAGCTGACGCTTCCACTCGTCCACGTTGGCGGTGCTCTCCTGCAGAGCGCCCGTCAGACGCAAGTTGTTGGACTTGAGCGTGGCTAGCTCCACCTCCCACTTCTTAGCGTTGGCTGAGCTGGAAACGAAATGAAAATGTTAATGCCCGAATACTGAAAACTTAAACATTTGAAACGTAATTATCTATTCAATATTTTGACCTGACCCTTCTCCAAAATGTCACCAATTTGGTACAAGTATGTTCGCCTTAGTCTTCCCCTTCCAGTTAAGTAAATAAAGTAAGTTCGTATGAGCAAGTGGCCAACTCTGGTGACGGAGTTTTTAAACCGCCTAAAGGCCTCCGTCATGGCTTAGCGACTTTAAAGCCGGGACCGATAATTTCACGTGCCCTCCGAAGCACGGAAGCGCTTAGCTCGTAATACACTTGCGGTCACCCATCCAAATTGTGACCGCGCACAACGCTGCTTAACTTCAACGATCAATCAAGAACGTCCAAGCAAGCAAAGCCACGAGCGCTTCCCTCCAGCTCACTTTCAGCTGTTCTATTCATACTCGCCTATACACCTGTTTAGTTAAACGTCTTTCATTCGGCTTACGACATATCCTTAAAACAAAGCGAAATACTTGTTCTGATGGTACACTTCTTCCATCGGATCTTGGCATTCGTGAAGTTAGCCGTTTCGATGCGCAGTGCAACTTTTTCATACAAAATTTTCTACTGCGCAGCGAAAAGCCTAACTGCACGAATGCTTAGATCGATTGCGACAACTGTATTTAACAAATTATTCGATGTCACCGTGTTCAAATCACACGCACAACGTAACAAGAATGTAGCAATGATCAACAAGTGCTCACATAATCATTAAAATTAAATAAAAGCGTAAAGTCGCACCGTCAGCGTCAGAGTGAAACTTTTGGTACAAATAAAGTTATTGGCACATCTTTATGTACAGTCAGCGTCATCAATCGGTATCCCCCTATTGATTTTAACAAGGACCCTTTTCATTTCAACTTTGGATTTCAGTCGGATTTGCTAGTATAGGAACTCGAGCGAAATTAGATATCCATAAGTATACTAGCAAATCCGACTGAAATCCAAAGTTGAAATGAAAAGGGTCCTTGTTAAAATCAATAGGGGGATACCGATTGATGACGATGACTGTACAATCAGAGATAAAAGCATTCGCTGTTTATTGGCGCGACGAAATGTGATGTTTGGGTGGATAATGTTCGCTGGACTAATTACGCTCGTAAGAAAAATTGGAATAACATATGAAGGGTACAGGGGAAGAAAGATCATCGTCATAGTCAACTCATTTTGAGAAAATAATCAAACAAAGATTGACAATGCTCTACTTTTCCTACAGCCATACAATCTTTTTTTGAGCCTTACGTTGACACTGATCGTTTTTAGCGTTATTGGGGTATAGAGGGCCAAATGCTGTTTTTTATTTTCTACGAGATGGCATTTTTCACTCAATACAGCAAAAAACACGGACAATTATCTTTCTTCCCCTGTACCCTTCATATTCGCGGGGACACAGCTAGTATTTGATATTAGAATTTCAATTTGTAGCGTTACACGATTTTGTATATGAATTTTGTCGATGATTGTTCTCACGTAATAGATTCGTCTCGATACAGTGGCTACTCTACTTCGGCTCGGCACGCGAAATGATTATAATGTGAACATGGTTAGAGTTATGATTATAATTACTCTATGATGAAAAACAAACGGGCAGTAAAAATCCAGATAAACTTTTTCTGGATCACAAATCAGATCAATTCAAAATGTGATCAGCCGGCATCTTTGAGCTACGAATAAGTCTACATCATACATACTGCTTCTCAGCATGCAAAAATAGGAATTAAAATAGGAGTCACTTCTTAACAAATTATTAAATTATGTCATAACTACTTTTAGATAAATTATTCTGTATTTATATTTACTTTACCTACTGCATATTATATTATGTTTCGAAGAAAAATAAATAAATGATATAAAATGAAAAAAAAAAAACTATGTATGACAAAACAAAATAATAGGTATTAAAATAATAAGTATGTCATAATATAAATAGGGCCCTTATAAATAAAGTTTCAGGAAGCTGTTAAGTCGTGTTTCGCCGTGTGCGATAATCTCTGCTTTCGATCGTAAACTACAGATTTGTTGCGTAATCGATGCGATCTACATACATTTTTACATACAGAGTGGGTATTATTCGGTATAGGGTTGTCAAACAAAGTTTTACATTGAAAAATAAAATCGTGTCTGTGTATTTCCTTACGATGGAGAAATGATAAATTGATTCTTTACTTTCGCTCTACCAGTCAAAATAATTCTCACAAAAAGAGGATTTTGTTTTTATATTATGGAATTTTCGTGTGAACTAATAATGTAGACAGGACAGCTACTGTCGAGTCAGCTAGTTAAATAAATAATGCTGAAAATTACACACAGCAAGATGTAGCCCCAAAGTAAGCAGAGCAAAAGAGTAAATTATAATATATTCGTGCAATGTTTTTAATATGATTAATTTGGTGATCTAAATTCTAGGTACCTACCCTAGAATTTAATAAATAGACTAGCCTAGTATGATTAAATTACGAATTACTTAACACGTATTCAATTACAGAATAAATACTTAGTGAAGATGGAAAACAACAATTACCACTGTTTCTTTAAAGGCATTCTTCAGATCTTTTAGGCATTCAAGACGAGGTAGTCAAAAGGCACATGTCCTTTGAAAAACTTAAAATGAACATAGAAAGCGAAAATCGTTAGATGAGTCGAAAACAAACAGTTTTTTCTTTGGTACATGGTAAACAATATCATGTTTATGTGACATTATCTAACAAAAAATTATACTTCTTTGTTTACATCTTCTGTTTTGATTTGGAGCTAGTAGCAGCCCTAACGCCAGTGTGGTCATCTCGCGACCACATCGGATTACTCGCGCTAGTTGCCAGTTATTGTCACTCGCACGTTATACTCGACACAACGGGGGTACTGGGTTATCATGAATGATACACACATTCCATTATTGGAACAATGATTGAAAATATGACAACTAAAATATCCATCCTACTGATATTATAAAGGCGAAAGTCCGTGTGAATGTTTGTTACCACGCATCCCTATAACTACTAAACCGATTTTGAAAAATGTATGGTTCCCATAAGATAAATAGTGGTACACGCGGGCGAAGCCGCGAGCGTTCACTAGTAGAAACTTTACAAAAATAGTTAAGCATCAATTTTTTATTAGTAAGTACCTTTAATTTCAAAGTCAAGATTAGTACGATCTAGCTAGGTCTCATATCTGGGAAAATTCGTTTTCCCGGAATTTTCACGCAAAAAGATTTACCCGTGCAATGTGGTTCACATAATTTCGCTGCAAGAACTGCGGGTTCAGTGGCTAAGCGGCCATAGTGACGGTATGCAACGCCGAAGGTTGCGAGATCGAATCCCAGTCATTGATTATTTTTTTTGTATTTTTCTTTCGAGTAAGTACCTAAGTAATTTTTTTTTATATTTTTATTTTTTTCCGAGCAGGTTGCATAAATATTAATAAATAATTAACCAAGAAATACAGAATAGCCCAGAAATAAGTAATTAGTTCCGGACCTACATTCGTACCCCTTAGGAGAAAGGTATGAAGTTAAACAGACGAGATCGTGCGATGCTTTACATAAGAAAGTGGACCACCGGCCAGGAATCGATCCATCTTCACGCTCGTTACGATTAAACTATCCACAGATACACATACACCACAGAGCTGTGGAGCCAGTAGACGATATCCAAGAAGTTTTATGTCTACACTAATATTATAAAGAGGAAAGATTTTTTTTGTTTGTAACGAATAGGCTCCGAAACTACTAGACCGATTTCAAAAATGATTTTACCGATAGAAAGCTAGATTATCAGGGAATAACAGACATCTGCACTGTAGAGTTTGGGCAAGCCTGCTCCTAGCAGGCTTGCTCAGCACCTAAACCATCATCACAACTTAATCGGCCTATCCTTGAGAAACAGGTAAAATAATCGTCTTCTACCTGACATCGACATTACGAAGACGACGTAGCATCAATACCAACATCAACAGAACCACCGGGAGTAAACAATCAAGATCTATGACAGACATTGAAATTACGTGAGTGACAATGTATTCCTTTATCGTTAGAGTTTAGAGCTTCGTGTGGCATAAACACTGGATACACTGAATCCAAAAGTGTATGTTAATGGGCGTTTTTCCACTAGACGGCACGGCACGGCAACGGCGACGGCAACCGGTGGTGGGGGTGCAAAAATGTACACGGTTTCATCCCCACCACTGGTTGCCGTCGCCGTTGCCGTGCCGTGCCGTCCTAGTGGAAAAACGGCCATTGTCTGTATTATGAAATAACAATTTTTCCCACTGCTCTCCCCACACTGTGGCAAGCTAGTTAAAGCTCCAGTTGAGCAACGGATAAATCGCTACAATTATACTACATCTGTTTTCATAGTGCATTATGTGCAAGATGTTATGTACCACTTGTGTAATGCATAGCTATTCTGTAATGTGCAATGAGCACACATCATTACTTGGTTATTAATTTTAATATGTCAGTTTTTATACTACTCAGGCTGGATTCGACCAAACTGTCATCTTACTCCCAGAGTACTTATTCCGTTAGTCGACAGAATTCGAAATACAATTGTTTAGAAAGCGCAACCGAACATTATTAGGTGCATTCAAATTATCCTGGTTATAAGGTGTCAACTTTACCATGTCAAAATATTCAAACAAACAGAAGTTTAATCTCCAGATAAAACTTAATCCAGTTTGGTAAAATCCAGCCTTAGGCGCACGCCAGATAGAAGAGACGGGGCGCAGACATTTGTCTCTTCCGCGTCCCTTTCATACAAAATGTGACAGCGCCGGCGCCCCGTCTCTTCTGTATGTTTTGCGGCGCGACGCTTCTATACATTTTCTATGAAAGGGACGCGGAAGAGACATATGTCTGCGACGCGTCCTCGTCTTACGTCTTTTCTGTATGTCCCGCGCCAAGGTAGCGGACAAGCATACGGCCCACCTGATGGTAAGCGGTTACCGTATTTACCTATTTACGCTTGCGACACCAGAGGAGTCACACTCGCGCTGGCTCTTCATGAATTTTAAACCTTTTTTGAAGAACCCCATACTGTAGTACATACATACATAAAATCACGCCTCTTGCCCACAGGGGTAGGCAGAGACCACGGATTTCCACATGCTACGATCCTGACACACCTCTGTCGCCTCATTCACTCTCATCACATCCTACTAATATTATCCCCCCCCTTCACCCCCTCTCTAAAAGCTAAACGCTGGCTTAAAAAATCTGGAAAAATTCATGATGATAGAGCATTTCATGAACTTTAAATGAAAATTATAGCGGTTAAGATAACTTTATTAGTTTGGCAGTAATAGTCGTTGAACGTGGGTGTTGGATAATTTTGTACCAAATACAAAATCCTTAGAATAAATCCTTTAAAGCGACTAAGATGAAGTAGTTGCTTGTTGTAACGGGCTACTACGGAACCCTACACTGCGCGTGACCCGACACGCACTTGGCCGGTTATTTTATTGTTTCTAGGATGTCGAAGTTTCCGCGACTTTTCGGAAGTGCTGACTCGTAACATATATACATTAGACTGACAAACTTCCGCGTTGTCAGTGCAAACTGACGATATTCATCAATATAGCAATTATTTTACAGTTTCCTTGTTAAGGTAATGTTTTACCGTTCAGAACTTAACGAGCGCTAAATTGACCACATTTTGATGATTGTTCAAGTCATGAGCAATTGTACTTTGCAGATATAGATAATATAGCATAGAATAGATAATAATACTACGTATAGAATGGCCACTGTCCCCCCACCACCAATCGGGGCTTCCTCACCGCGCGACCGAATTCGGGCTGGCGAGGGGCTGACTCTGAGCTAGGGACGCGCCACGCGCGCAGACACGACGACAAGACCGAGACCACAGTGTACCATAACTATCCATGCGGTGACAACCTTACTTCACGCACACAATTACACGTGTACAAAAATGACATTGTGTAGTGTCTGTGTAAATAGGTAGTTAGACGCCGCTTTTGCATAGAGATTTCGTCGAGTGTCCGGGGTGTGACTGAAGCTTGCTTATTTAGATTTAAGATTACTTACTGAAAAGAAAGCTAGACCCCATATCATGACAGTTGCCCTATGTTCGTATGAGCAAGTGGCCAACTCTGGTGACGGAGTTTTTAGGCCGCAAAATCCGGGATCGACAATTTAACGTGCCCTCCGAAGCACGGAAGCGCTCAGCTCGCAATGCCACTTGCGGCCACCCATCCAAATTGTGACCGCGCAAAACGTTGCTTAACTTCAACGATCAACCAAGAACGTCTAAGCAAGCTACGAGCGCTAAGACAATTTTGATGGCTCTTTTAATCTTTATAAGAAAAGGACTTCTTCTTCTCTTTAAAAGAAAAGGACAAACACGTTCACTGTAGAATAGATAAGATTTTTTTACAATATTCATAAACAGTAATTTCTTCAAGGAAATTACTATCCGGTAGATCACACTAATAATTACAATGGCATAATTGGCGTTGTAAAAACGTATGTAAAATAATGCAAAAACGCATGCAACTATGAAACTAAGTCGACCAGAGTAAGCGACGAAGTTTCCGCATAGTAACTTAGCATCAATGGATTTTTCGTTTTGAAAAATGTATATGCGCATTAACACGAGCTCTTAGGCTGAGACTCCACCAAAGCGGAGATGTGTGAGATATGTTTTAAACAACCAATAGAATTTCGTTGTTCAAACATGTCATCTCGTCTTTTGAAATTCTATTGGTTGTTTAAAACACATCTCACACATCTCCGCTTTGGTGGAGTCTCAGCCTTAAAGGTGAAGGAAAACATCGTGAGGAAACCCGATGCTTAGTCAGCCCTACACGTATTGACCATATCTTTCCTATGGATATGGTCGGTTAAGCTGAGAGCAAGCCATCTCTAAACACCCAACACAACAATGTCCCAGACACTGTGTCCCGTTAAGTGTAGGCAAAGATTGCCTCCTGACACTGTATCATCTAGTAAAGATGTATTTAGTTGTCAACATTTCTTAACCTCGAAGAAATGCCAACATCAATGTCGCACTTTACGATTCGCGCGCAACTTTACAATGCGCCTTACAAAACTCCACTAAATCAATTAAACTGATGAAGATAATGTAATCATTATCTTACATAACTCGCAGTTTTACATGACCACAAATAAGATAAAAAGTAAGTTCGTATGAGTTAGTGACGGATAGGCCGCCTGAAGGCCTCCGTCATGGCTTAACGACTTCAAAGCTGGGACCGACAATTTAACGTACTCTCCGAAGCACGGAAGCGCTCAGCTCGTAATACCACTTGACCACCCATCCAAATTGAACTGCGCACAACACTGCTTAACTTCAATAAATCAAGAACGTCTAAGCAAGCTACGACACGAAGCTACGCTATTCGTCACTATCCACAAATAAAGACAGGACGTTGTTTAATCAGTGTTCAACTTTAAACATCTTTCATAAGACTCTACTAATAATAAACTCTTTTAGGGTTAAGCTCACCTTTGTACATCACCTTTCTAATCAATGTTTGTAGTTCTATCTTTTTGTGTGCAATAAAGAATTTAAGAATTTAAGACCCTAAATGTCTACTCTACCTGAGGGATACGGTCGTTCATCAAACTCCACAGGATAAAACAGTCATGCGGTAGACGCTCCCCACTCCACACCTTTTCTTTATAAAGTATAAGTGATGCCGGACACCAAGTCCGGATTTACTTAGTTCGTGTCAGTGTTCGAATACATTACTAACATGGATTTTTTAATAGTAAGTATAATCTGTGTATTTATTACTAGCAGTGCCCTTACGTTGCTCGCATAGTGATCAAAAACTATTTTGGGTTTTCCACCTTGGTTTACAATATTGCAATTTTCTTACGGATCCCTAGTTTTTGTGAAAATATATTATGTCCTATGTTATTCCCTGATAATGTAGCTTTCTATTGGTGAAAGAATTTTTGAAAACAAGTTTAGTAGGTCAAAAGTGTAATGTGCTTCGAGATTTTCATAATTTTTTTGTGATGGAAAAGTCAGTGACGATTTTTTATTATTTAAATAAATAAATTACTTTTGTAATGAGAATAGCTGCAATCATTTGTTTTTTCTTAAATATTATTTATAGTCTGAAATATTGTTATTCAAATGAATACAAAAACTAGACAAGTACCTAGTCCGAAAGATTGTAAAATTCGGAAAACTGAAAGTTTTTTTTATTTTTACATAAAGTGTTTTTTGTTTTTTGTTAAGTTTTTTTGCTAATTTGCAAAGGACAACGTCTGTCTGTCTGTCTGGTAAGCTAGTTTATAATATTTTTAGGCGTATTTCATATTTTAATCTCATAAGGTGGAGTGCCGTAATTGCAACTAAAAAAAGTGGAGTCCTAACTTCATCGCTTGATAATTCTATATTTTGTATCAGAAATGTATTTTTTGAAAGATCTGTTCTATACTAAATTTTATGTAGATTTATATCATTGTTATGAATAAAGTAAAGCGATAAAGAATAAAATTATATTGCATAAATTCATGACAGAGGGAGCAATAGTTGCAATTACCCGTTTTTGCGGGTAATTGCAACTACTTGTTTTTACTTCTTATTTTTCTATGGCGCTTACTACTGAAAAATACAGAACACATGCCTTGAATATCGTTCTTTCGATTTATATAGCTATGCCCTTGCTACTAATGTCAAATTTTGCGCGAAAACACTTTTCAGCAAAGAATCCGGTAATTGCAACTATTTTACTACAAATAGTGATGGGAACCTTATCGTGATTTTTATCGACTCGATGTTTATTTTAATCACAGTAATCTTTTAGTTCTGAAACAGCCTCTTTTATTCTTATCTTTAAAGTCTTCAATTATCTTTTACTAATTATTTTTTCTAACTTTATTTCAATCGCAATAAGTAATATTTTAGAAGTTAAACAGCCTTTTTATATTCGTTTCACATATTGAACGGCTTTGGAAAGGGCTCCGCTAGCGCCAACATAATGAAGGGACTCAATCACTCAAACTAATTGCTAAGAACTCATAGCATAGTATGGAAATAGATAGTATCCCTTTCAATAATATATTACGTATCGACATAGTCATCGTCATTGTTACATCACTAGGTTTTTCAAACTTCATACAAAACCGGTCGTTAAATTGCAACTGTCAAAAAAGAAACAAAATGGTTACAATTACAAGACTATGCACTTTTAGTCTGGCAAATGTAACTACAACCATAACTCTGAGTAGATTTATCGTAGAATACAACAAACACATAAAAAACAACTTACTGTGTCTTATAATCACTCTCACTGTGAACATACCGGCGAAAAACCACGATAAACATTTTTTTTTAATAAATTACGAAGAGCGTCCGAGCGGCGTCACTTCCGAAAAATTGGCAGTTTTACAAAAAGGCCTGTCATTCGCTCAGTTTCGGTCCTATCAACACCATCTATATTTTTAGACTGAGACTTTTAGAAGAAGTTCAATACCACATCTATCGAGGTTCAAAAAAGTGATCCTAGAGGGAGTTATTGACTCCAGTTGCAATTACCGGACAGTTGCAATTACGGCACTCCACCTTAATAGTTTTTTTTTTTTTTTTTTTTTTTTTTTATACTACTAAGGTAGCAGACAAGCATACGGCCCACCTGATGGTAAGCGGTTACCGTAGCCTATGGACGCCTGTGACACCAGAGGAGTCACACTCGCGCTGCTGACCCTTTTAAGAATTTGCAAAACATCTGCTCAATTGCCACTCCTACATTTCCAAGGGATCTTTCGATCATGTCCGCCATCATCATCATCATCTCCCTGCCCTTATCCCACTAAGTGGGGTCGGCACATGTTCTCCTCTTCCATTCCCTCCTATCACTCGTCACTCCTTTCACACGCATGTCCTCTCTCACACAATCCATCCATCTTTTCTTTGGCCGTCCTCTACCTATGTATCCTTCCACATTCATATCCAACACTTTCCTTGTAATATGACTTTCTTCCCTCCGCATAACATGCCCATACCACGCTATCATGTCTACCAATACAATAATAAACTTAACTTGTGCTTACAGATAATCAGAATTTATAAGTATATTCTATGAAGTTATAATGCTTCTTATTTTTATTTCATTAAAATAATAGCTTTATATTCTGTTCACAAAACTGTCCAAAACCAAATCATCGCATATATATGTAAATTTAATTCTCCATAAAATCGTACTCTTAAAATAATGGCGATTTTAAAAGCACGGCCGATTAATTTTATTGACTTCTTAAAAGTTTACGATTATGACTGCAATTATCTTTCGCTGAATGAACGACATTTAAAATTCTCTCACCATCAGGCGTCTTAAAGTAATCGGTGACCATAATTTAAAAAAAAAAGAAAAAAAAAAAGATTCCGACTAATTCAGCTGGGATATTTTGTTTCACACGTAAAGTCGCTAACTCGGATTCGTTCCAACAAATAGATTTTTTACGAACATCATTAAAGTTATTTAGTGCAAAATTACTTTAAGTACATATTGTACACAACAAACATGTCTACTTATCACTTTTTTCAACAATCTTCTACCATTTCAAAGTATTCATGTAAAAAAAAATTTTTCGTTGGAACGAATCCGAGTTAGCGACTTTACGTGTGAAACAAAATATCCCAGAAGAACCTTCTCTTTTTTTTGGAAGTCGGTAAAATGAGAATTGATGTTTTGATCATAATACAAGGTTATATAAAAGTAAAAGGCTGTTGTTGACGCAGCGAGCGAAAACAAATCGCGTGTGTGGATGGCACGCGACAGATCGGCCGGATACGAAGCGAAAATGCGGATATTGCACCGTTCTCATATATAAATCATAATAATCCAATTTGTTAATAGGCCAATAGAGCATGTACAATAACATTTTCTATGATTATGAAATATGTTTTCGTTAAAAAAACATTTTAACAAGTATTTTTTTCCACTCGAAATTCCTTCCAACATCTGACTTCATCATCAGCGGACCTAAAAAGGTCGCTAAAGCTGAATCACAATTTGAAATGAACTATAATGCTGTCTCTTTTCACTCCCAGTCAATGAAAAGAAATGGCAATAGTTCACTTCCTTTAATGCGATTCTGCACTAGCGACCTTTTAAGCCCGCAGATCAGCGGGGTTAAAAAGGCCGTTATAGCAGAATCACAATATGAATTACAATTTATGCCGTTCTTGTCACTCTCAGTCAAGAAAAGAGACGTAGTTTAGGCTAGCTAAGCTAGGCCCCATACCGTGTTTGTTGCCCTGATTCTTCATGGTGTTGGTCGCGAAAGAACAGGAGTAGAATCACCTAGCTCTTAAGACGTGTCAAAGTGGTCATGGTCCTACTGGATAAATGATATTTGAATTTTGAATTCTTTTTTAGTTCAATTCCTATTATGATTCTACTATAGCGGCCTTTTTATCCACGCAGCTCTTTGTTACCATGTTTCATTGCCATAGCAATTCGGTTCGGTAGAAAAATATTTCGCGTCTTTAAACTCCAATAAATATAAAGAAATCAACACTTTTAATGTAAAATTTTACAATTTTCCCACGGAACTAAAAGCAGCGTGCAACTTGCACACAGACCTCATTTCAATAAAGCAGGAAGTTATTTACAATCGATGTAAAAACGCAACGCGTTCCTATTTTACGGTAAGTGACCGAGTTAACCGAGTGACGCCGAATTAGCATTTCCTTATAGTGTAGAACGTGAACAGGCTTACGACTGTATCCATAGTGGTGGGTTCTTTACGTTCTTTAGGCAATTAGGATCGTAAATCTGAGAATCATCATCTCCCTGCCCTTATCCCACTAGGTGGGGTCGGCACAACATGTTTCCTTCTTCCACGTCATTCTATCACTCGTCATCTCAGTGCTCACTCCTTTCACACACATATCTGCATTCACACAGTCCATCCATCTTTTCTTAGGCCTACCCCTGCCGGTGTATCCATCCACATTCTTATTCATCGCTCTCCGTGTAACGTGGCTATCATTCCTCCTCATGACATGCCCATACCACGCTAACCTTTTACTCCTCAACTTATCAGTCACTGGCGCTACTTTCAAACTGATGTACTCAGGGGATGATAGGTAATAGGTAGGGTAATCTGAGAATGATGATGATAAAATAATTCTAATATAACGACTGAACGAGAGAATAAGAAGATACATGTTATACCGATCCCACGTTTTTATAAGAGACTCACAAGCCTGCGGACAAACCGTCACACGGTTTTTGCAGAGCTTTTAATTTAAAACTTTATTTTCTGTATAATTATAAATAAATAAATAAAGAATAAATAAACGTATTGTGTGACAAGGGCAAGAAGATGAAATGTGACCGATATTACACCAAAATGTAATTCCGCTCATTACGAGATCGATGCCATAATATTGATTTACAATGGAAAGTGGCACATGTTTGCCCGCGCTAGTCAAATCAACGCAAGTGACTTGCGACTCTAGAGAAAAGTAATATTGATCTGGCATATGAGGCGTGACAATCGGTTTTAATGAGACAGGCTGAGACTCCACCAAAGCGGAGACGAAAGGCATATGACATGATTTTAGATTGACTTTTGTCAGAGTAGGTTCATTTTCATTTTGAGCCGGTACCGTGAGCCGGTTCATTTGAGCCGGTCATTTTCAATTGACTGTTCTTTATTTTGGCAGACTACTCACTCGTTCTCATATGACAATCTGTCCGATCAGTTCTGAATTCTTTCTTGTCATTGTCAAGCGAGGAGTGATTGAAGATTGAATGAAGCTTGAGGAAAAAGTAACGTCATTTTCTGATTTTGTCATATTGCGTACGGTCATATGACATTTGAATTGAAGCATGACATTTTTAGAAATTGAGCCGACCACACAAAGTTGAATTTTGTACGGGACAAAAGAGCCGCGTCAGTCACGTCTTACTCAACACTACACCGATGTTGGAGAGTTAAATCGGCTAACCTCCGGGTTAGTGACTAAAGAAATATGAAAGAAGGACAAACAATGAAGTCTTTACAGAGTACCGGTAGTGTACAGTACTTCAAGCTTTTTTTTTTATTTGGCTACTAAACTGGACTAAACTAAACTGCTTTCTAATGGACATCGGCTATTTTCGTGTTTTCCGAATATGTCCGACCGCAGTGTATGATTCCACAAAATAGAATGCGACAGAAGTGCACGTCGTTAGCAGCGCAGCTCGCACGGCTTGACACTAATTTGCTTTTCTTAAAAATGACATTGATATTTATTTGCTTGCGATAAAGTTGAAATTGTGAGTAATTTTCATTACCAAATGACTTTTCGTCGATAGTTTTTGTATTTTATGCGATTGTTTCCGATGTTTTTCGAATCACATTCTTTTCTGGTTTTACTGTAAAAGAGATAGACACAAGACATTCAAGTTTCATGATTTATGTTTCATTCATTCATTCATCTTTGATCGGGTATTACATCTGTGGTAGGTGCACAGACATTTTGAATGCTTCCACCAATCAAAAAAAAGAATCGTCGGGTTAGTTATTTAGTTAACCCAGGATCACGCTTAGGTGTAAGTGGGCCTAAGTAAGACAGATTGTCATATGAGAATGAGTGAGTAGTCCGCCAAAATAATGAACAGTCAATTGAAAATGACCGGCTCAAATGAACCGGCTCACGGTACCGGCTCAAAATCAAAATGAACCTACTCTGACAAAAGTCAGTCTAAAATCATGTCATACCCAACATTAGGCCTAAGTGTACGTATGTAAACTAGTAGTTTTACTAATAATACGATCAGTTTCGTCCGCTAGTGAAACTGGCGTACAATAATTTCTCGAATGACATAATGCTGGCGACTGCAATCATGACGTGTAATTACGTCTGATTTGACAGATTATCTTAAGTGGAACTTAGAGATTACTTCGCTTGATACTTGTTCTTTCGGTTACACTGTATTACGAAAGGAAAGTGGACGAAACTTCTAACTTTAAAAACAAAACAAACTACATATCTAGAACTACTTTAACATAGTACAAGCTCTAATACTTTTAAAAAAATGTAAAAGTCGGTTTAACATCATCATTCTCCTGCCCTTATCCCACGCTAAGTGGGGTCGGCACATGTTTTCCTCTTCCACTCACCTCTATCATTCATCAACTCTGAATCCACTCCTCTCACATTCATATCCTCTTTCACACAATCCAACCACTTCTTCGGCCTTCCTCTACTTGCGTACCCTGTCACACTCATACTCATCTCTCTTTTGGTAACATGGTTTTCATCCCTCCTAAAAAAGTAAGTCGTAAGTAGTCGTAGTAAATAATAATAATAATAATAATAATAATATCTTTATAACCTCCTAGTAAAGTAAGTAAGTTCGTATGAGCAAGTGGCAACTCTGGTGACGGAGTTTTTAGGCCGCCTAAAGGCCTCCGTCATGGCTTAACGACTTAAAAGCCGGGACCGACAATTTAACGTGCCCTCCGAAGCACGGAAGCGCTCAGCTCGTTATGCCACTTGCGGTCACCCATCCAAATTGTGACCGCGCACAACGTTGCTTTAACTCCTAGTAAAAGTCGGTTTAACATCGGAATTTATTTTTCCAACAGTAGATATGTAGAATGCTAATTATATAGATTAAGTGCACATTTACACTAACTTTTCTAGTGAAACCGAGAGATATTTATCTAAATAGTAACGATCTATTGTCTTTTTTCCACAGCTTTCGCCATTAAGTTTTTAGTCCCGATTTATTAGATTTATTTTATAGCTCTTTGAATGTCTGCCATTTCAATTTTATTTCCGAGATAGAGATAACAGTCCTTTTTTTTTCTTAACCTGTTTCGTCGAAATCACTTTTTTTTGTATTTTATTATAGCCCCTCCAGACTCTCTGCGAGAAGGCTCGGCGAGAAGTCTCGCCGAGACTTCTCGAAGAACAAACAAGCTATCCACACTCTCAATTTTTCTCAGTCGTGATGTTTGAAATCCTTTGTCTCGGCCAAAAATACCGACACCGATCGGAGAACAGGCGAGCCCGAGAACGAGAAGGCGAGAAGCTCCTCACACTCACGCTTCTCGGGTGTTCTCGGGGGTTCTCGCAGAGAGTCTGGAGGCCCTATTAGACTACTCGTGACAACGTTGATTGGCAGTAATGTCATAAAAAATGACACATTTTAAAAACGTGTACAAGTCGCGTACGTTCAAAAATGTATTACAGTACTTCAAGCTATAATGGACATCGGTTATTTTGGTGTTTTCCGAATATGTGCGACAGCAGTGTATGATTCCACAAAACAGAATTCGACAGAAGTCGTAAGCAGCTCGAACGGCTTACAACTAATTTGCTTTTCTTAAAAATTACATTGATATTTATTTGTTTGCAATAAAATTAAAACTATGAGTAATTTTCATTTCCAAATGACTTTTCGTCAATCGTTTTTGTCAAATGCGATTGTTTCCGATGTTTTTTGAAACGCATTCTTTTTCTAGTTTTACTGTACATAAGTCTTTTGTATTGTTCCAGAGAGGTCTACCCTTACTCCTGGTGGTGTCAGCTTTAGCTCAGTACGAGGAGTACGAAGGGTTCCACCACGAGGGTTTCCACCGGGCGCCGGTACATCATCAGGCGCATCAAAGCTTAGACGAGCACCACGGGCATGGGGAGGAGTATGACATGGACTTTCATGTGAGTGAAAGAGTTAAGAAGTTCTGTAGGCCTACTCCCAAATCTGAAAACGATATCGCACCCATTTTCGTAGTTCAGCTAAGTTCGTATGTTCGTATTCAATTTACCATGCCCTCCGAAGCACGAAAGCGTTCAGGTGTTAATACCAATAGCGGTCTCCTATCCAAATTATGACAGATCAGAACGTTTCATAACTTCATTGATCTACCAAGAACGTCTAAGCAAGCTACACCACCAGCGCGTAGTTCAGCTATGTTGGTGGAAACTGAGTTCGAAACATTTAACCAACATTTTAAGCTGAACTACGATAATTGGCACGAACGTTGTATACGGAAGCGCTCGTGTAGCTTGCTTAGTCATTCTTAATAGATCATTGAAGTTATGCCACGTTCTGATCAGTCATAATTTGGATGGGTGACCGCTATTGGCTTTAAGCCACGAAGGGAGCTTTTAGGCGCCTTTAAAGCTCCTTCACCAGACTTGGCCAATTGCTTAATCGAACTTATCTACTTATCATTATGATTCCAGGCACACCCTAAGTATACATTCGACTACGCAGTAAAAGACCCTCATACAGGAGACGACAAGGAACACTGGGAGACCAGAGACGGAGACAAAGTTAAAGGTATTCTATAAATAAATAAATCATGTTGGACATTTCACAGCATCAGTAGTCTCAAAGTAAGAAGAGCTTGTGTTATGGGAACCACAATACATGACTGTTATCCATACCCATCCATACCCATATTATAAATGAGAAAGTGTGTTTGTTTGTGTGTTTGTTTGTCCTGCTTTCACGTCAAAATAGAGAGACGCATTGACGTGATTGTGTGGAGATAGTTGGAGGGCTAGAGAGTGACATAGGCTACTTTTTATCCCGAAAAAATGCATGTTCCTTTGGGATAAAAAAGTAGTGTCCACGCGGGCGAAGCCGTGGGCGTCCGCTAGTTTTATATACTTTTTTTTTGTAAATACCTACTTATTACGCATAGAAAACACCCAGATCAGAGACAAATATTTGTAGATCATATAAACATTTGTCCCGCGGCGGGGAGCGAACCCGCAACCTCTTGCGTCTCGGGTTTTCATCCGCTGCGCCACAGAGTTCGTCAAACAACTATCCGCTCTACTTCTAAGCTTCTATTATAAAATTTATAAATCATCTAAAGTCCGGCCGCGGAATTTCGTACATTAACCTTTCTATACCTGTCTCTGTTGCTGACGCGTATATATATTGCCGTTGCGCTCACACAGATGCTATGAGCGAGCGCGACGGCAATATATTTACATGGGAGTAAAAGAGACAGGTAATAGCAGGTTAATGTACGAAATTCTTCCTGCAACGCGACCGGACTTTTGTAAAGATGTAAAGGCCCTTATAAACTTTACCTAATTCCAGGTAGCTACACCCTAACAGAGACCGACGGAACAAAACGTGTGGTAGAATACGAAGCTGACGACAAAAACGGCTTCAACGCAGTAGTCCACAAGATCGGCACACCCAAACACGAGGAATACGTTCCTAAAGTCCAAGAATACCATCCCAAGGTCCAAGAATACCATCCTAAGGTCCAAGAATACCATCCTAAGGTCCAAGAATACCATCCTAAGGTCGAAGAATACCATCACAAGGAAGATGAGTTCCACGCTAGGCCAGCACACGAACCAATAGCTTATAACCATGATTACGGACATTTTGACGAAGGTTTTGTACCTATAGTTGGGTACGGTAGACACTAAAATGACTTTAGTTACCATTTTAATTGTAAACTTTACTAAAGTTAGCCTAGTATGGTACTAAATGCAAAGTACTAAGTAAGTTTAGGAGAATAGTACTGTACTATTATAAAATTCAGAATACAATGTCAAAATCGGTGGTGTTATCTTAAAAGATGGTGACATGATATCATCTGTAAGAAAACGTAACATCTATAAGTCTGATATTTCATCTCAAATCTGGAGTACCAATATAAATACGGAGTACTATCCTAAGCGTATTCGACGTATAATTTCCAAATTCAATGTACCATTTAATGTTTGTATTTTAGTTAATCTTAAAGTTTGGAATACCAAAGTTATGATTATCTGAGGTACGTTTATTTAGGTGTCAAAGCGTAGAAACCAATCTTTAAAGATAGAGCATTTTAAATTGAGGAGTATTTTAAAATCTGAAGTACTATCTCATTCAACGTACCATAATCCACGTACCATTTGTTCATATTTCGGTTGACTTTAGTAAAAGTACTATTAATTTAATTACCGAAAATAATATCGACTGACTGATTTCGATGATTACTAAATTATGTTTTTAGTGATAGCTTTTGTCTCAGCATGTCAATGTGATCATTGGAAAGTGACATCTATAGACATAAAAAGTGATCGCACACTTGTGTAAGTAAGTGTTTTGTTCGCAAATAAAGGGTACGGTTTAATAGTTTTCATACAAAGAATTCTGTTTTGGCACTTTCGATTTAGAGTACTGGTGCGATTTTTTCGGACAAGTGTGCGATCACCTCGTTTTCGAATGACATCTTCAAATGTTATTCCTAGTTATAAAAGTGGTTAAACTATAGCTTAAAACTCCATTTTGGAGCTTGTAGTTTCACTACATTTTATCTTTTAATCGTTGTCTTGTTGTAATCGTTTTGAGACTGTTGTTTTAATTTGTAGTTTTAAGTGTTGTACAAAACTGATGAGGTTTTAATAAACTTGTTATTGCAAAAATTGTTTTGATGAAACCCAATTTTCAAATCATCCCCAATCAAACAATAAAATAAAATAAATTAAGTAGTAAATACAAAACGTAGAGAAATTTTCTTAAAGAAAAGCAAATTAGTTGTGCGCCGTGCGAGCTGCGCTAACGACGACGTGCACTTCTGTCGCATTCTGTTTTGTCATTTTTATACTGACTAGATGCTGTCGATGTCGTTCATATTCGGAAAACACGAAACTAGCCGATGGCCATTATTTATCTTGAAGTACTGTACCTACGTACGCCAATATCCAGACCCATTATTATAAATGTGAAAGTGTGTTTGTTTGTTTGTTTGTTTGTCCTGCTTTCACGTCAAAACAGAGAGACGGATTGACGCGATTTTTTGTGTGGAGATAGTTGGAGGGGCTGGAGAGTGACATAGGCTACTTTTTATCCCGAAAAAATGCATGTTTCCCGTGGGATAAAAAAGTAGTAGTCCATGTGGGCGAAGCCGCGGGCGTCCGCTAGTATTTTATATTTTCAAAAAATAATACCTAGTACTTAATGAAATCTGATATCAAATATACGTACGAATGTAAATCCAATAATTACACTAGTGTTGAGTATGACGTGACTGACTCGGCTCTTTTGTCCCGTACAAAATTCAACTTTGTGTGATCGGCTCAACATCTAAAAATGTCATGTTTCAATTCAAATGTCATGTGACCGTACACAATATGACAAAATCAGAAAATGACGTTACTCTTTGCTCAAGCTTCATTCAATCTTCAATCACACCTCACTTGACAATGACAACAAAGAATTCTGAACTGATAGGACAGATTGTCATGTGAGAATGAGTGAGTAGTCCGCCAAAATAATGAACAATCAATCAATTGAAAATGACCGGCTCACGGTACCGGCTCAAAATCAAAATGAACCTACTCTGACAAAAGTCACTCTAAAATCATGTCGTACCCAACATTAAATTACACATTAATACAATACCCAAGCCATGCTTTTAAAATAAAACTAACGCATTGGTAAGCGCTTTAAAAATATATAAAACTGTATTAACAATGCTTATAAGATAAATATGTAAAGAAAAAGATGAATGACGAACCAGCGACAATATTGGACAAAACGCAACGAAAGCGCGTTCTCATTTGACCTGTGGCGCCATCTAGTACAACAAACTATAAAACTACTTCTGAACTACAAAACCGATGAGTTTGACATTTTTACGGAACAATATTTAAAGTACCTACCTACTATCTAACAAAAAAAGAATCATGGAAAGTAAGAAATAATAAATTAATTATTTGACCTACATGTATTTTGTCAACAAAATAACTCCGACCGAAGCATCTGTTTTAAACGATATTAGGCGGGTCCACACAGAGCGAGCAGCCTCGCGAGGCATTTGCCGCGCGAAGCAGCTCGGTTAGTGTGGACGTGTGGCTCGGGCGCTCGGACGCTCGCCCGCGGTAGCGCGCGCCCGAGCCACACGTCCACACTAACCGAGCTGCTTCGCGCGGCAAATGCCTCGCGAGGCTGCTCGCTCTGTGTGGACCCGCCTAATCAGTTTTTTACATCCTCTTTGACAAAAATATAGCACGCATTCTGTCAATTCTATGTCAAACGTCAAATAAGGTTACCTTAAAAAAGTTATATGGTGGTTAAATATTCTTAAATTTTCTATTAAATTTACTATTGAAGGACTTTTGAGGGTTTCCCCGGGGGTTGCTAACTTAAAATTGTAAATTCTGAAAAAAAAACGGGTGTTTTCCAAGTATTCTCGGAAATCATGAGAAAATCGTTGCGTTTCGGTAGGACCGACCCCATTTCGGCAGAAATACCGAAAAATCGAGACCACTACTGACGCGTCTCAAAAGATAGCGCTTCAAAAATCAATCTGTAAAATTAATCATTAGTAATTTTGTAAAGAAAAAGATAGAGACGGCGGAGCACATTTTTGGACAAAACGCAACGATAGCGCGTTCTAATTTGACCTGTGGCGCCATCTAGTACAACAAATACGTACTGATAAGGACTGTACTGTAAACGGTGAAGTGTAATTGTAATATCAATCGAGCGAGCGAAGCGAGCAAAGATCTTAGTGGCAAGTTGAGCGATTTTGCTTTGTATGTTTGTATGTTTCAGGAATTCTTGTTCTCGCATAACTGTCGAACCGTTCATCCAATCTGCATGAAACTTGGTAGGTCAATAGGTTGTACGGTGCATTTCGGCCATAACTTTTTTGGTTTTTGACTATTTCGAATAATTCTTTTGAATCTCTTAGAATCAGCTCTTTTCGGTAACGAATAAAAATAATGCTCAGAGGGGTACCTGCTCAAAGACAGACTGCAATAATCAGGATGTGTTCTTATTGAGGCATAATTACATACATTTTCTTTTAAATATCTCTAATATCTCGAAATTACATCATAAACATTCGACAGAATTACAAAAATGCGCTGATGTAAGTAATGAATTAGAGAAAAAATAAATAATACATTAAATAACTTGATTCATTGGGGAAATACAAACTTTTTGTTATAAACAAATCAAGTAAAGTTAGACTATATTTTTACAGTCAATTTCAAATATATTATGATAGTCTAACTTTACTTGATTTGTTTATAATAAAAAGTTAGTTAGTAAAATTTACTTTATTTACTAAAATAAAAACTTACTTTATTGAAAACTAAGACGCCAAAAGAGCAAAAACGTAGGTTTTCTTACGTATTGTAGAAAGTGAGAGGGCTCTTATAAACAACTAACGCATTAGTTAGCGCTTCAAAAATAACATATAAAATTACATTAACAATGTTAATAAGATAAATCTGTAGAGAAAAAGATGAATGACGAACCAGCGACAATATTGGACAAAACGCAACGATAGCGCGTTCTAATTTGACCTGTGGCGCCATCTAGTACAACAAATAATTTCTGATAAGGACTGTACCTAAGAAAAAGGATGTACTAGAAGGCGCAAGAAAAACAGACCATGCAAATTATCTTCATCCTTCACTAGCACTACAAATTGTCATAGGATAGAAAGAGTCAATAATACGTTACCTTGTCTGTCTTAATTCGTAGAATGTCTCTATCTTGACTACTTAGTACTATTATTTATTCTGTGAATTCTATACAATAAACTAAGACACTATTCATTAATCTGTGAAGAAACTATGCAATGGCTTTTTGGCGGGAATTTGAGAAGTCAAGTTTCATTTTTGTTTTATTTTCCAAAACTTGTGTTTCTTCGAATGTTAATGTGTAATAATGGTGGATTATTAACCGTTAAGTGTTCGTGAACGTGCATAAGTGTGGGGAAGTGAAATAAAATTGGTTAACATTGCTTTTCAAGTTCTTCCAAAAAGTCCGTGTTGGTGTTTCAGTAAAGGCCCACATCTTTACTGAGGCACAAGGGGAGGGGGTGGGATATTATATTTAAGTATTGTAATATGTATTTATTTATCCTCTTTATCTGTAAACTTGAAGAATAATAATTACTTGACACTGCACAGTGTATCAAAAGCCCATATTTTTTAGATAAATTCCCAGAGTGACTTTTTTGGAATGTTTTTGCATACTTAGGTACAGTAGGGTCAAAGAAACCCATTTTAGAAGTTTGGGCCAATTTGCCTACCGGGGGGGCAAGTTGGCCCCCCACTGGGGGCAAGATGAGATTTTATATCCCAAAAATTATATTAGGCTGCAGAGGTCTTATGGAACAAGTATGGGTCAAATCGGTTGAAAATGGCCTGAGATATGGCCGTTCAAACTTCCAAAATATCGGAAAAAGGGTGAAAAATGCCCATATTTGACCCCATATTGCTCAGAAGAGCACAACTATGCGCAAAATCTTTTTACACTCCTAGATTCAGCATAACGTGGGATTACTAGATCAATCAAAACCCCGATGGGTTTTTCCTAGAACCCGAGATATAGGACTTTGAAAATTTTCAAAAAAAACCCTAAAATCGAACCCATCTAAAGTGTTTTACATATGACAAAAATAATCAAATAGCTTCGGGAACACGTTATTTTCAAAATTTTCAAAAAAAAACCTAAAATCAAACCCATCCTAGAGGGTTTTGCCTTTGCTGGGGGACTCCATCTTCAAAAGGGGGGTAGTGTTAGATAAATAATGTGATTGTTAGACAAAATTTTCAAAAAAAAACCCTAAAATCGAACCCGATTTTAGGGTTTTTTTTGAAAATTTTCAAAGTCTTATATCTCGGGTTCTAGGCAAAACCCATCGGGGTTTTGATTGATCTAGTAATCCCACGTTATGCTGAATCTAGGAGTGTAAAAAGATTTTGCGCATAGTTGTGCTCTTCTGAGCAATATGGGGTCAAATATGGCAATTTTTCACCCTTTTTCCGATATTTTGGAAGTTTGAACGGCCATATCTCAGGCTATTTTCAACCGATTTGACCCAAACTTGTTCCATAAGACCTCTGCAGCCTAATATAATTTTTGGCACATAAAATTTCATCTTGCCCCCAGTGGGGGGCCAACTTGCCCCCCCGGTGGGCAAATTGGCCCAAACTTCTAAAATGGGTTTCTTTGATCCTACTGTACCTAAGTATGCAAAAACATTCCAAAAAAGTCACTCTGGGAATTTATCTAAAAAATATGGGCTTTTGATACACTGTGCACTGGCTGAATGCACAACCGTGCGAAGCCAAAATAAAGAAAAAAAAAAAAAAAACTATGCAATCTTGTTATCCAGCTGGATAACAAACAAATATGACATCCGCTACACGGGCGACTGATTTTTTAGTGGTGGCTATTGACGTCTCTTTTTAACACAGGTAATGTGGGCGTTAGTGTGACTAGCATGAATGACTTTGATCATACAATTAAAATTGGTTTCATCTACAGGAGGAACGACGATGATTCTTTATCTAAGGCCGAGCAGAGCTCGGTCGCTCATATATCTATCTACAATATAAAGCGGAAGAGTTAGTTTGTTTGAACGCGCTAATCTCAGGAACTACCAGTCGGATTTGAAAAATTCTTCTGCATTTGATAACCAAGCTCTTGATGAAGGTTATAGGCTACTTTTCATCATCATCATCATCACCATATACCTACGGGGGCAACGCTGCAAGGGCGCTGCTAGTCTATACTAATTATACAATCTATACTAATTATATAAAGCGGAAGAGTTAGTTTGTTTGAACGCGCTAATCTCAGGAACTACCAGTCGGATTTGAAAAATTCTTTCTGCATTTGATAGCTAAGCTCTTGATGAAGGTTATAGGCTACTTTTCATCATCATCATCATCATATACTATTACTACAGGGGCAATGCCGCGAGGGCGCTGCTAGTATCAGATAAACATACCGCCCACCATTCAGCGGGCGCGCGGCCGCCGTCTGAATAAAAAAATTGAATCCCCGATTACTCTTCTCAAGTGGAACTTTGTCGATTTAACACATTCTTTTCTCTTTCCTTTTATTTTCTCATAGATTGTAATGAAAAGTACAGTGAAGTGTACTTTTCAACAAGTGAAGTACTCGGGCGCAAAATATATTTTTGGCTCGGGCGACGTACTTTTAATCCCTCGCTACGTTCAGGATTCTACTAAAGAATCCGTCACTTCACTCTGGATTCAAAAAAGTGCCCTCGCCGTAAAAATATTATTTTCCCCCCTTATAATACAATCTACTATTATTATAAAGTTACCTCTGTGCCAAGGCGAGCTTCAATCTGTCGTTCTCGTACCGCAGTTGTTGTTCGGGGGTGTCCGCGGGGGGGGGCTCCGAGTTGGAGGGGAGGGGGGCGCGGGACGCACGACCCACCGTGGCGTAACCACCCTGGAATACACACACTCATATACATGCGAAAGTTTCGATGGATGGATGTATGTTCCACTAGACTAGAAACTTAGGAGTAGAATCACCTAGCTCTTAAAACGTTTCAAAGTGGTACACTTGTGATCTTATTGAATAAATGCATTTGACTTTTGACTTTTGACTTTTTAGGCCTTTTACATCTTTATTATAGTCGTATATCAGTCATGTGGTTCCTATAACACAAGCTCTGCTTTGCTTGGGGCTACATGATGCTGTGTCAAATGTCCAGCATTATTTATTTTATTTATTTTTATTTATTTTATTTCTAATTATACGCACTAAAATTGACGGTCAAAATGTCACTTTTCATATATTTTTAGTTCGTATACTGAGCAATTCGACTATAGAACATTTATACAGTGTCAGGAGGCAATCTTTGCCTCATTGGGACACTGTAGTGCCTGGGACAATGTTGAGATGTAGGCTTGTAGCACCTACACCATCCTCTCAGCTTAACCGGACATATCCACAGGAAAGACATGCTCAATACGTGTAGGGCTGACTAAGCCACAGGTTTCCTTACTATGTATTCCTTCACCGTTTAGAGCTCGTGTTAATGCGCAAATAAATTTTTCAAAACGAAAAATTCATTGATGCACGGCCGGGTTCGAACCTGCGACCTTCGGATCGAAAGTTGAGGCACTAACCCACTCGGCCAACACAGCAAATAAAATATTCTTGCTTAATTGTTAAACTGTTACCTGAACATTTCCTGCAGACGACAGCGGGACTGAATGAGACCTCGGATGTGGCACCTCTTCGTTTTCTATCTTTGGCTGAAACAAAATAAACCTATCAGCAATTACATTTTCAAAAAGAGGAAGACATGTGACGCACCGACGTTGTATGCCAAAACTTGGGCTCAGTGCATCACTACATACACCAAAACACACACTTTGCTCAATTTTACTGTTGCCAATAAATAAGGATAGAGAGAGATATCAAACTACCTACTTAGTGACTGTCGTAATATATGTCTTACTCTAAAAAATGTAAATCCGTCATTGGCTGTAAGAAACATAAATAAGTCGATTTATTACTACTAAGAGCTGTGGATTTTGTCTAATAAATAAATAAATAAATAAACTGTTGTGCGAGCGAGACAGGAATGGCTAGCGGCCGGCTGTCGGTTCCGGCCGAACGGCCATTTTTAACCGACTTCGAAAAAAGGAGGAGGTTCTCAGTTCGTCGGAATCTTTTTTTTTTTTTTTTTTTTGCTTTTTTTTATGTATGTTCACCGATTACTCGAAGACGCCTCGACCGATTTCAAAAATTCTTTTTTTGTTTGAAAGGGTACACTTTCCAATTGGTCCTTTTGGTCATCAGGTCAGGATCTGATGATGGGATCTTGGAGAAATCGAGGTAACTCTTCACATTTTATAGGCACACTTGAAGCGATTAGGGTATTTTCTGAAAGCTTTATAGGTTATCGGTGATAATGCAATATTATGGTAACATTGAGCTGTTCTGATGATGGAGTCAGGACCTGTTCAATGGAACTTCTCAGTGAATAACAGTAGAACATCCATGTTTGTGCTCATTTTATTCATCTCACCCTTAGCCTTACCCAACAACAGTTTGTATTGAAGTCGGTATTCTTAAATTTTTAATTTTGCCACTTGTTTGAAAAGATCATTGCCTATCAGTAACTTTGTAAACAATCAGCGTGGCTAAAAAGGCCGCTATAGAGTCACAATAGGGATTCCATCATAAGCCGTTCATGTCACTCTCAGTCTATGAAAAGAGACGGCATAATAGTTCAATTCCTTTTGTGATTTTGGTATAACGGCGTCGCGCTCTTTCTTTCGCACATTGCGAGCCACTCTAGCTCTCACCTGTTTTTCTCACCGTCTCTCTTGCTCTCACCTACGGCCCGTGTAGCTATCTCTCTCACAGTCTACCCTCTCTCACACAGTCTACCCTCTCTCACACAGTCTACCCTCTACTTTCGTGAGTTGTACTAGTGTACTATAGTGTGTTGTGTGTGTGTGTGTGTTGTAGAGTGAGTGTGAGACACTCGCGCTCGTAGTAACCTTGCCGCAACTCCCTCCTTACCCAGATGAAGATTCTCCGGATGAATCGAAACATTGTCGGTATCTAAATCGACTATATTTTTACGTTATTAATTCCCATGTGTTAAAATAAAGTCTACCCTCTCTCTCTCTCTCTCTGTCTAGTCTCTCTCTCTCTATCTTTGTCTAGTCTCTCTCTCTGTCTAGCCTCTCTCTCACACAGTCTAGCCTCTCTGTGTCTACCCTCTCACTCTGTCTAGCCTCTCTCTCTCACAGTCTAGCCTCTCAGTCTACCCTCTCTCTCTCTCAGTCTAACCCTCTCTCTCACCGTCTAACCCTCTCTCTCCCAGTCTACCCTCTCTCTCCCAGTCTAGCCCTCTCTCTCACCTGTGGCGGGTGTGGTTCGTCGTCGGGCGGCGCGGGTCTCGCCATGAGTAGCGGCGAGGCGGAGGCGGAGGGCACGGGGGTGGCTCCGTTGGCCTTGGCCGCCGGCTGTCCGGTCGCGCCGCATTGCTGGGCTTGGATCGCCTCCTTCACCTCTTGGAACTTCTCTATGAACTGTTGGACAGATAATATGTTTGAATCAAGGAATTTGTATACTAAACAACCGGAAGGTCCACTGAGACAGAAAACGCGGTCCGCTTGAAAGATAAAACTCGGACGGGGTGTCTCTTTCTGAAGGGCGACCATAATTTATGAATTAAACATTCCTAATCCTTAATGAATATCCTGAAATTTAAATGACATGGGCACACTACTAATCCAACGAGTGTGAAAGAGACAAAGCTACCAAGAAAGCCTCTCAACAAGACCGACAATCCTTATAACCAAGATTGAATTATAATAGATCGTTGCACAGTCGTGATAAGGTTCAAAATCCCTTTTACATTAAAATCGAGTTAACTATCCTATTACGTAATATATAAAATCCTTGGTTTGAATCAAACAATTTTGAATCCGCCATTTTGTGGCGGCCATCTTGGATTTACATTCAATAAATAGATAGGTCACTCTTTATTTACAACGAAAATGACAACAATCACAAAACAACAAGAAATATAGCTTAAAATCAGTACAATAATCAATCTAAAGGGATGAATATTTCCGTGCATTTTTCCGGGATAAAATGAATCAACGAATCCTTACGATTGAGCCTTTTGATCGGTATCATAAAATTACGGGTGTTTTCTTTTACAATTTGGCGGGTTCGATTCCCGGTTCAGACAGGCGATTATTCAAAAATTTTTGAATGCAGTTTAATTTTTTTTAATCAAAATAATGTCTTAACTAAATCTACCTTTTATCTATGACACAGCCATAGGACGCCCTGTATAAAAACAGTGTTAAAGAATTTCGTAAAATTCATTTGTGAAATGGAATCCATTAAATATCAGAATTGAAACTAGGCTACTTTACTGGGTTAGCAGTTGTTGACACTTCGTGGATATTGTTTAACTAATACAGTTCGCTCTGAATTCAATCAACTGGTTTATAAAGTAGATCAGAACTTGTGAACTTTGTGTGTACATTGTGCGACTAAAGTTTACTTAGACGGGGTAAACTTTCATTCTGTTTACCGATTATATCATTCTGTTTACCGATTATAATTTCGTATAAACCAGTGATTGCAAAAGTGGTCCAGGTGGACCCCCAGGGGTCCACGGGAGATTTGAAAGGGGTCCACGTTGACGAGAAACAAAAATGGGGGTGCACAAGTTTTTTGGAAATATGGTAGAAATGTAGCAGCAGGGGGTCCACCGAAACCAGTAAAATTTTGAAAGGGGTTCATGAGAAATAAAAGTTTGGGAACCACTGGTATAAACGAACGATTTTGATAAGTTTGTGATTTTCATTAATCGTTTCTTTTTATACTTACCTACCTACCTACCTACCCACTCCAATGCCTACATTTAATACTAATATAGTTCATTAAGTCACTACTAACAACCTATGGATGTAACTAGGGATTGCAATCCCGCAATGCGGGATCCCGCAATCCCGCGGGATCCCGCAGCTTTTATTGGTCTGCTGGATCCCGCACCTTCAAAGCGCGGATCCGCGGATCCGCAAATGAAAAATTTGGCGTTAAAACTTTCGCGTAAATCGCGAGTAGCACGAGCGCGACGTTGCCGTTTCGCACAGACCACCGCACCAGCGACTAGCAGACGGTTGGCGGGCTGTCCTGTCATCCGTACCCAATTACAAATGTGAAAGTGTGTTTATTTGTTTGTTTATTGGTCCTGCTTTCGCGTCAAAACAGAGCGACGGATTGACGTGATTTTTTGCGTGGAGATAGTTGGAGGGCTGGAGAGTAACATAGGCTACTTTTATCCGGGTACCACGCGAGCGTAGCCGCGGGCAGCAGCTAGTTGTTTATAAATGGCACTGCGCTGCGCACGTCTTTCTGTAGGTGACGAGTGTTTTCGTACTCACCGTCCGGCATTTTACGTAAGTACCTAAATTTTAATGTTTTAAATTTAGTTTTTTTCTGTGCTATTTTAAAAGCTGATTGTGCCGTAAATAGTAATATAATTAAAGTTGTGTGAAACATTAAGGTGGTTTTTGTTTTTGTTAATATAATGTTTTTTGAATATAATAGGTAGGATATATTAAGAGCGCGGCGACGAACGAATTCTCCATACAAACGTACTACCGAAATCATTTAAAATTTGAGCGTATTTTCACCACTTTATGCACTTATCTAGATTAAGGAAGTATTAATCTAGGTTCCTGTTAAACTTTTGATCTAAAAAACTTACCTGAAACAAAATGTAACCAAATTGTATTTCTAACATTTTTACAGCAAAAATATCGTGTTTTCGTTGCATTTGTTCTGTATGATAAACAACAATGATTGTAATATCCTTTTAATAGGAACACAGCTTAGAGTGTCTAGTTACAGGCCATACAAAAAAAATTGCGAAATCATTAACTTTTCATTCATCATTTTTGGTATTACGGAATACATCGTAAATTCTTGTAAATTCTGAACTCGAGTATTGCCGTACGCGTTGCTCGGATGTCTTCAATGTGTGTGTATAGTCCCGGAGGCGGAGTTTCGACACTCACACTAACGCAAAATTGGTTTGCAACGACCACCGCTTTTTATAATTTTTAGCATTTTTAGCTCGCTCGATGTATAGGTATGTAGGTATAGGTGTAGGTAGTATACACACTAACTAGATAGGTGTACCTAGCGTAGATTAGAATTGATTTTTACTTTGAACAATTATTTCAATTTTAAATGGTATGTAGGTAGGTAGGTTTTGTAGACCCTTTTATGAAAATTACTTTCTTTTTAACCGACTTCAAAAAAAGGAGGAGATTCTCAAGTCATAGGAATATTTTTTTATGTAGGTAGGTAGGTATGTTTCTCGAGTATCTACTTGAATAGGTGAGCCTGGACCGATTTGGAAAATTATTTTTTTGTTTGAAAGGGTACCAGGTGGAGCTATGGTCATCAGATCAGGTCAGGATCTGATAATGGAGTCAGAAACTGTTCAACAGAACTCCTCAGTAAATAGGCTGATTGAGTTTAAACTCGGCATAATGTAAGCTGTCTTGTTCCGTTTCGTTCCGACTACAATGTCATGTAATAAGTAATACCTATGCGTACCTATGGTGACTGCGAGCTGACCTGATGATGGAATCAGAAGCTGTTCAAAAAATGGTGCTGGTGATGATGATAACGAGTTTCAGCTCCATCGGCCTATTTAGATTTAGGTAGGTACTGATGTGTTCTGTTGAACAGCTCCTGACGCCATCATCAGATCCTGACCTGATCTGATGACCATGGCTCCACCTGGGACCCTTTCAAACAAAAAAGAATTTTCCAAATCAAAAAAATTCTAAAAACATACCTACCTACCTACATAAAAAAATATTCCTATGAATTGAGAATCTCCTCCTGTTTTTGAAGTCGGTTAAAAAGAAAGTAATTTTCATACTAAAGTTATGAAGTTGAAGTTATGAAAGAAGTTGAAGTTATGTTTTTAAACTTCAAAGTCTATAAATAGAACAGTAGTAGTTTTGTAATGACGTCACAAAATGACGGCGGGCCATTTGAATCTGCCAAGAGGGGCTTTTCCATCCTACTAATAATTTTACAGTGTGAAAGTTTGTGAGGATGTATGGATGTATAGATGTACCGCTATCTAGGGATGTTTGTATGTTTGTTACTCTTTCAAGCAAAAACTACTGATACACGCGCGGTTCGAGGGGGGGGGGTCATGGGGGTCATGACCCCCCCCCCCTCAAAATCCTTGAGAAACCTGTAACATCCAGCAAAAAGAGAGGTAGGTACGCACTACCAAAACTAGTGACCCCCCCCCCCAAGATCAAAGTCTGCGACCGCCAGTGCTACTGAACGGATTTTAATGAAACTTGGAATACATATAGGTAGGTACCTATACTTACCATAATTTATGACCTGGAATAAAACATAGGCTACTTTTTATCCGGGTAGGTATCACGCGAGCGAAGCCGCGGGCGGAACCTAGTATATTTTAAATTTGTCTCTCTGATGTTAGCTGTTAGGTAGGTATTATGTTTTATCTCGCTTACATAGATACCTACCTACTCTACTGCCTATAACAGTGGCGGATTTCCAAATTTGCCGCCAGTAGGCTATTCAACTTTTGCCGCCCCTACACTCGATACCACATCACAATCATATTAATTACATTTTTTTTGTTAATGAAATTGTAACTTTTATGATTTGTGTAATATTATTTTTAACCGACTTCAAAAAGGAGGAGGCTCTCAAGTCGACTGTGTGTTTTTTTTTATTTTAGGTATATATTTTTTTTAGTTTTTTGTGTGTGTGTTACGCCATTTCTCCGTCAATTGTGGACCGATTTTGACAATTATTTTTTTTTTGGTTACAAAGGATATACTCCAGAAGTGGAGGATCTGATGAGGGGATCCCATGGAAATCGAGGGGAACTCTCAAATTTTATGGTTATTTATTGTGTTTGTAGAACTATCGGGCTGAAATTTTGCACACTTATATATATTCTCGGTGACAATGAAATATTATGGTATCAATCAAGCTTATCTGATGATGGAGTCAAGAGCTGTTCAACAGAACTCCTCAGTGAATAGGCCGATTGAGTCGAAACTCGGTATATCTATCAAGTTTCAATTACAATTTAATAATATGGTGACAACGAGCTGATTTGATGATGGAGTCAAGAGCTGCTCAACAGAACTCCTCAATAAATTGGCCGATTGAGTAAAAACACAGCATATCTGTGAAGTTCCGACACAATGTAATATAATAATATGGTGACAGCGATCTGATCTGATGATGGAGTCAGGACCTGTTCCATGGAACTTTTTAGTAAAATAGAAATAAGTTTTATTTTCGCCACTACGATACATACAACACAAATCAGAAATGCTACATTACAGTGACAAGAAAATAAGGTTACCCCTCAGCATTTGCTCCAGCAGCGCCATGGCTGTTAGAGCGCTGGTTTTCAGTATCTTAGTTTTTAGTAGTATAGTAGTAGTGACATGGATATCAAATGAAAGGGCTTGATGAGCGAAACACAATAAGTAGGTAAGATGACATCATTCTTAATAAAAAATAAACACTAAAATGAAAAAATAAAAAATAAAATACTTAACCGACTTTAAAACATACTTGCACTAAAAAGCAAAACATAAGAATATAAACAGATTTATTTACCTAATTACTAATTACGCGCACTCCGCACTTTAGGTACGAAGCTACAAGTACATTGGTGGGCCCACCCGGGCGGGCCTTGGCAGGGTTCCCACTTGCCACTCGGCTCTAATACCTATCGCGTGACAACTCGACAACCCTTCCGCGTCACTCCGCGCCAGACAGTGACAGAGTTATGCGTTAGAAAGAGAGAATTTGTGTAGGCACGTGTCAGTGCATATTGCACTAGGCAAAGAACGCTTACGCGAGCTGAATTGAACTTTGTCGCATAATTCTGTGCTACAACGTAGGTATTTTATTCAAAGTTTTCGTCAGAATCTACGACTTTTTGCCTTCTTGAGAGAATCATTTTGAGACAGAGATTCGTAGATCACACATACATTTGTCTCACAGGCAGGCAAAGGGAATTAAATTTGCAACCTTCTGTGTTTCAGGCGGGCCTTCGCCCTCAGCACCACAGAACATTGTTGTCATGATGAATAATAATGGATTCATAACATGTCGCATATTGTGGCTGTTTTCGGCCTCCCGTGATCGTTTCACTAGGTTTTAACAGTTCAAAATAGATGAGATTCTTCTGATCCTACCAAATACAGGGGGTCTAAAGTGGCCACTTTTGATGAAAAATCAGATGTTTCATAGATGCTTCATCTATGAAACATCTGACTTTTCATCAAATGCTTCATAAATGCTTCATATGCTTCATCTATGAAGCATCGATGCTTCATAGATGTTTCATAGATGTTTCATAAATGCTTCATATATGAAGCATCGATGAAGCATTTCACAAAACATCTTTTTTGACAGATCTATGTGCGAGGTTAAATTTATTTTTATAAATTAAATAGGTAGGTACCTACTTAGTTTTTTTATAGAAATGATTGCACTGCGCCACCCTGATGGACATATGGAAATATTTTTGAGGCACACGAATAAATAAAAAAGGTAAATTGTCGCGGGAGCGGGTCTGAGGTTTTTTTTTTCTTAAATTTGGCTTCGCATGGGTTTTGCATTCAGCCATCCGTTTTCCATTCAACCTATTTACTTTCTAAAAATAAATTTAACCTCGCACATAGATCTGTCAAAAAAGATGTTTTGTGAAATGCTTCATAGATGTTTCATAGATGCTTCATCGATGCTTCATATATGAAGCATCTATAAAGCATCGATGAAGCATTGATGAAGCATCGATGCTTCATTTAAGAAGCATATATATGAAGCATTTATGAAGCATTTGATGTTTCATCAGATGTTTCATAGATGAAGCATCTATGAAACATCTGATTTTTCATCAAAAGTGGCCACTTTAGACCCCCAGACAATTACCTCAGCACCAACAACAACAACCAGCACCAACAACAACAACCAGCACCGACAACTCTTTTGGAGTTGTTTGCACACCAGCTTAAGATGAGCCGTACATTCAACGGTTCCTGTGCATTCCGGGTGTCAAGGATTCCGGCTGTTTGTAATTTCGGAACTACAAAACCGATGACCTTGAAATTTTTACGGAACAATATATAAAGTACTTACTTTCAAACAAAGTAAAAACCGGTCAAGTGCGAGTCGAACTCGTACACCGAGGGTTCCGTACCTACCCATTATACCCATTAAATTATTGAACAATTAGTAATTTTTTTGTACATATCCTAGTTCTGCGATAGCAGCGCCGCAAATGTTCTGCGCACACGAGCATAATATTGCAATAAATATTTTCTTTTATTTACTTTCACACAATAGCACAATTTTATTTATTTACCTTATTTGAGGATGGTGCCAATTAAGCTAGTTCGCTTAATTGTATGAGCGCTCATACAACTCAGAAGACAATCTTAATTGGCGTCAACTATGTATGTATGGGAACACCCTTTAACTTTCAACTTTTTTAATTTTTTGGAATTTTTCCTTTATTTCTGCTATAAGGCCTTGCTTTTTGCCAAATTTCGTGATTCTAGGTCAACGGGAACTACCATTTAGGTTTTCGACCCAAAACCTCTAGGGTACTTCCGGTTGACCTAGAATTGTCAATTTTGGTTACAAGCAAGGCCTTACAGCACAAGTAAAGGAAAAATTCCGAAAAATAAAAAAAGTTGATGATTAAGGTAAGTTTTGGTACCTACTTACAAGTTTTCACGAAAACCTAAATTTGCCTATATCTTTTTATAGTGTTGACTCAGGACCTTGATTTTTATACTCACAATAGGGACTATAGACCTCAGTATATGGTATGAATTTCAACTTGCTAGCTCCACCCGTTCCTGAGATAATCGATGGTGACAGACAGACAGACAGACGGACAAGAAAGTGATCTTATAAGGGTTCCTTTTTTTACCTTTTAAGGTACGGAAACCTAAAAAGAATCAATGAAATCGGACTACGCGCTCATGAATTACAACCAGACTTATTTTGACTTTCATCCCCTCTCCCTAGGGAACCGTGCTGAATTTCAGGATTAAAAGTATTTTATATTAGACCTCGTAGTATGCACTCAAATAATACCAGGTTTCATTTAAATCCAACCAGTAGGTAGTTTCGACGTAATGCGCGGCCATGATACGGACAGACAGACATGAATGAAAAAAATTACAGTTTTGGCTTCAGTATCGACAATAGAGAGCCCTCCAAAAAAAATTTCAAAATATCTTCAATGTACAGAATTTGACCTGTTACAGTTTTATTATAAACTAGCTGCTGCCCGCGGCTTCGCTCGAGTTGTACCCGGATAAAAAGTAGCCTATGTTACTCTCCAGCCCTCCAACTATCTCCACACAAAAAATCACGTCAATCCGTCGCTCCGTTTTGACGTGATTCAACTACAAATAAACAAACAAACAAACACACTTTCACATTTATAATAGGGGTACGGATACCTATTGATGTTTGATTGGTTGATGATTGATGATGTGAAATTTAATGATTAATGAAAATAAAAATTCTTCGGTACACATAGGGATTTTTCGTACATGACGACCTTACACGTGCTGATTACAGCTACAGAAACAAATATGATCAACAGGTAAACTGTTGGAAATTTTCGGGATACTACTGTAATTCGCGGGCCCATCTAAACGCACCGCCTTTATCGCTCGTTTCCAATCCAATTATGGAAAAAAGTTTTAAGCAAGAAAAGCTCTCACTCTAACAATTTTTAAAACATTACTTACATGTTGAATTGTTTGTGTGTACATAATAACATAGCATTCTCAATAAATATAGGTAAATATTATTTTTCTGTAACACAAAAAAAAATGTTCCCTATTTGCCGCCCCTAAAATCTGCCGCCCTAGGCTCCAGCCTTCTCAGCCTATTGGTACCACCAATTGATTCGCCACGTCATAAGTACCTAAATATGCGTTATCCTTTGTTGCACTTATGGGGGCATCCATTAATTACGTCAGGCTTTTAGGGGGCGGGAGGGGGTTGAGCCAAATCGCACCTAATCCCATGTGGGATTAAAAATGAAAGGGAGGTCTCGGCAAATCTATGTAGGTACCTGTTTAAGATTATTTTTTTTATTCTCACGTGAGATTAGGGGGTGGGGGAGGGGATCGAGCCAAATCTCAGGACATCTCACCAAGGGGGGAGGGGGTGCGGGGGTTGAAAAATCGCAAAAATCACCTTTAATTTTTATTCTTTAATTTTAATTAATGGACGCCCCCTAATTTCAGAGGGACAAACATCCGTTGTGACTTCAGTAGTTAGGTAGGTTAGGTAAGTACCTACTTACCTATAGACATTGGACAGAAAAAAACATAGGTAAGTACCTACTTAGGTACCTACTTCCCTTTGAAAATTTAGGTAATTGTGTACCGACTTATATAGGTAACAACCCACATATTCTGTCTAGCGTCATAATATCGATCTCATCCCTCCCTAAAAATCTTGAGAGTAAGTTGGGTAGGTAACTTATAATTTTTATAATTTTATAATTTATTTATTTTCAAACAAAGGTTTACAAAACAGGACTATCATCAAACAATCAATCATACTTTAAAAGTACTACTTTCTATTACTATTCTGTTCTATAACCTTTAGGTAATTACCTAGATATTGTAGATAAATTTCCAAAAAAAGCATTTTTACCATACATTTATATACATTTATCTATCTACTGTTTTTGTGAGAGAATAATAAACGAATTGAATTGAATTGATTCCATGAAATAAAATGAACATTATTCATTAGTGACTGACAATATAACATTTTTGGCCTCTCCAAAGATGCAAAAACTCAATATCAACAGGAATTGATCTCCATTCCGCAAGTACTTACCGCGCTGCAAGCGGAGCTCACAACCATTGAGCCAAACGTCCTGATGCATTTGTATTTGAAATTATTGAACAGTAGCTGCGCGTAATGCGTCCTGAATCGCGCTAAAAAGGGCGGGCCTCATGTCAGACTCATATCTGCCAATCACAGATTAGGTAGAGGTAATACTGCCAATCGGGGCTGGGATTGCTCATAGTAGACTGAGTAGTACACCTATACTATACTACATAGAGTTTTTTGCGTGACAAGGACGAACAATTTAGATAGATACGTTGGAAGAGAAGTTCCGAGCTCCACTCACCGCAACCTTAAGAGCCATTATACAATTTCGCACTCGACAAAATCAGCGCTCGGAGGGACAAAAGTTGCTAAATTCTAACACCCAATGAACAGCGCTCCGTTTCTTAGACTAAACGGTTTTGGTAATTTTCATGTGATTGATTTATTTGAGATAGTAAAAATACTTTTTGGTTAGGTACTTAGGTAGGTACCTACCTATAGGTATAACACAAAACAAAGTCGGGTTAGTTACACTTTGAATACAAATAATTACAAAAAATAAATGTTTGTTTTTTTGTCCCATAAACCATATTGTGCTGATCTGATGAGTCAGGAGCTTTTCAACAGAACTCTTCAGTAAATAGTCCGATTGAGTTGAAACTTGGATCTCAGCATGTCAGTCAAGTTCCGACTACAATGAAATAATATGGTGACAGCTAGCTCATCTGATGATGGAGTCAGGACCTGTTCCATGGAACTTTTTAATGATATGGGTATCAAATGACAGGGCTTGATGAGCGCAACACAATGCTGATCTGATGATGGAGCCAGGACCTGCTCCATGGAACTTTTTAATGATATGGGTATCAAATGAAAGGGCTTGATGAGCGCAACACAATGCTGATCTGATGATGGAGTCAGGACCTGTTCCATGGAACTTTTTAATGATATGGGTATCAAATGAAAGGGTTTGATGAGCGAAACACAATTCTGATCTGATGATGGAGTCAGGACCTGCTCCATGGAACTTTTTAATAATATGGGTATCAAATGAAAGGGCTTGATGAGCGCAACACAATGCTGATCTGATGATGGAGTCAGGACCTGTTCCATGGAACTTTTTAATGATATGGGTATCAAATGAAAGGGTTTGATGAGCGAAACACAATTCTGATCTGATGATGGAGTCAGGACCTGCTCCATGGAACTTTTTAATAATATGGGTATCAAATGAAAGGGCTTGATGAGCGCAACACAATGCTGATCTGATGATGGAGTCAGGACCTGTTCCATGGAACTTTTTAATGATATGGGTATCAAATGAAAGGGCTTGATGAGCGCAACACAATGCTGATCTGATGATGGAGTCAGGACCTGTTCCATGGAACTTTTTAATGATATGGGTATCAAATGAAAGGGTTTGATGAGCGAAACACAATTCTGATCTGATGATGGAGTCAGGACCTGCTCCATGGAACTTTTTAATAATATGGGTATCAAATGAAAGGGCTTGATGAGCGCAACACAATGCTGATCTGATGATGGAGTCAGGACCTGTTCCATGGAACTTTTTAATGATATGGGTATCAAATGAAAGGGTTTGATGAGCGAAACACAATTCTGATCTGATGATGGAGTCAGGACCTGCTTCATGGAACTTTTTAATGATATGGATATCAAATGAAAGGACTTGATGAGCGCAACACAATGCTGATCTAATGATGGAGTCAGGACCTGTTCCATCGAACTTTATAATGATATGGGTATCAAATGAAAGGGTTTAATGAGCAAAACACAATGCTGATCTGATGATGGAATCAGGACCTGTTCCATGGAACTTTATAATGATATGGGTATCAAATGAAAGGGTTTTATGCGCGAAACACAAAGCTGGGTTAGGATTTACTTTTGACTTCGATTTTTGATGTTTGATTTTTCATTTTTAATCTTGATTTTAATTTTAAAATCAAAATCAAGAAATAAAAATCAAAATAAAAACCCGAGATCCGAGAATCGAGAAATGAGAAACAAGAATCAAGAATCACAAATCAAAAATTAAAAAATTGAAAATCAAGAATTAAGAATCCGAGATACAAGATCCGAGAATCGATAATCGAAAATTGAAAATCAAGAATCAAAATCAAGAATCAAGAACCCGATATCCAAGATCCGATAATCAAGAATTGAGACTCGAAAATCGAAAATCAAGAATCCGAGATCCGAGAATAGAGAAACTAAAATTGAAAATCAAGAATCAAGAATCAAAGTGAAAGTCAAAATCAAGAATCAAAGTCAAAGTAAACCCCGACCCAGCTTTGTGTTTCGCTCATCAAGCCCTTTCATTTGATACCCATATCATTGTAAAGTTCCAGGGAACAGGTCCTGACTCCATCATCAGATCAGCATTGTGTTTTGTTCATCAAGCCCTTTCATTTGATGCCCATATTATCATTAAAAGTTCCATGGAACAGGTCATAACTCCATCATCAGATCAGCATTATGTTTTGCTCATCAAGCCCTTTCATTTGATACCCATATGATTAAAAAGTTCCATGAACCAGGTCCTGACCTGACTCCATCATCAGATCAGCATTGTGTTTCGCTCATCAAACCCTTTCATTTAATACCCATATCATTAAAAAATTCCATGGAACAGGTCCTGACTCCATTATCAGATCAGCATTGTGTTGCGCTCATCAAGCCCTTTAATTTGATACCCATATCATTAAAGAGTTCCATGGAACAGGTCCTGACTCCATCATCAGATCAGCATTGTGTTGCGCTCATCAAACCCTTTCATTTGATACCCATATTATTAAAATGTTCCATGGAGCAGGTCCTGACTCCATCATCAGATCAGCATTGTGTTTCGCTCATCAAACCCTTTCATTTGATACCCATATCATTAAAAAGTTCCATGGAACAGGTCCTGACTCCATCATCAGATCAGCATTGTGTTGCGCTCATCAAGCTCTTTCATTTGATACCCATATCATTATAAAGTTCGATGGAACAGGTCCTGACTCCATCATCAGATCAGCATTGTGTTTCGGTCATCAAGCCCTTTCATTTGATACCCATATCATTAAAAAGTTCCAGGGAACAGGTCCTGACTCCATCATCAGATCAGCATTGTGTTGCGCTCATCAAGCCCTTTAATTTGATACCCATATCATTAAAAAGTTCCATGGAACAGGTCCTGACTCCATCATCAGATCAGCATTGTGTTGCGCTCATCAAACCCTTTCATTTGATACCCATATCATTAAAAAGTTCCATGGAACAGGTCCTGACTCCATCATCAGATCAGCATTGTGTTGCGCTCATCAAGCTCTTTCATTTGATACCCATATCATTATAAAGTTCGATGGAACAGGTCCTGACTCCATCATCAGATCAGCATTGTGTTTCGGTCATCAAGCCCTTTCATTTGATACCCATATCATTAAAAAGTTCTAGGGAACAGGTCCTGACTCCATCATCAGATCAGCATTGTGTTGCGCTCATCAAGCCCTTTAATTTGATACCCATATCATTAAAAAGTTCCATGGAACAGGTCCTGACTCCATCATCAGATCAGCTCGCTGTCACCCTATTATTACATTATTAGTTACACAACAATTCAGATCATTATTCTGCTTTAACGGCCTTTTTAGCCCCGCAGAAAATATTTAAAAATAGGTAATTAATAACTTAGCAACCAATGTATCAAACGCTCCTATTTCGCTATATTCTTCGTAGCCGGCGACGTGCTTTGCGAGTCGACTTAGTGCGAGCTCCGGGATGCAAAGCGATACGTCCACCCCCTAGAAGCGCTCGGCGCGGTCTGCTTGCGTCGAGTAGATAGGGTAGTAGATACGACGCGTTTTAGGTTGTTTTAAAAGATTTTTCATTGCCAATTTTTTAATCTTTTTGCATTTTTTTTTTCAGAAAAGTATTGATTTTGAACTAAAGTTTATTTCTGTTTTGTTAATTTTACGAACAAGAGTTCTAAGTCAGTTCTAAGTAGCCAAAATCAAAAGCAATTCTTTGGCCGTTTTCTCGAAATTTGGACTAAGTTAAAGATTTTTTTACTCAAAAACTAAATAAAGGTAGTAAAAAGTGATCCATTTAATAGTTTGGTTGACTATCACAGCAAAACATCGTAATTTTTTTATACCATTTGGACGTCAAAATGATTCGTAAATATGGTGATTTCTAAACCTCTTACAGCAAAAATTCACAAAACAGTCGCCGGTTTGAGGTCGATTAATCAAAAAGAAATAATAAAAATACAAAAGTAGCTCATTTAATAGTACAAAATTGAAATGATATTTCATGCTGTGCCATAATTTTTTTATAAATACAGTGTTTTCATTGAAAAATCCTGCCCCAAAACATCACGTAAATCAGAAAATTTTGTATAATGCCTCTTAACGTTTATTTGACACACACAAGTTACAGTAAGTACATTGGGAAAAGCACAGCATAAAGTAGGTACCTAATGAATAAACAATTACACAAACAAAAATAACTAAAATCTAAAGAAAACTGTTAACAATAATGTGCGTGCGTATATGCCTACTACTCTACGCCAAATAGGCCCAGTCTCAGTATAATGCTGGCTCCTGTTGCTTAATATAAGAAACGTTTAATAAAAGTTGATTTTTTACTCAAAATCTGTTGTTTCAATTTGATTTTATACATAATTTCTAAGATGCGGGATCCCGCGGGATCCCGCGCGGGATTGACTAAACCCGCACTAATCCCGCGCGGGATTGAATGGGCTGCGGGATTGCAATCCCTAGATGTAACAGTCTAAAATAATTTTTTTTTTTTTAGCGGTCTAAAAGAGGCTCACGCCCGCGACTTTGCTCGCGTTGTACCCGGATAAAAAGTAGCCTATGTCCTATACCATTCATTATCTAACCGATTTGGCTGAAATTTAAAGTTTAGATAGAAAATTGAGAGAGAGAAAGATATCCGTACCCATATTATAAATGTGAAAGTGTGTTTTTTTGTTTGTTTACTTGTCCTGCTTTCATGACAAAACAGAGCGACGGATTGTCGTGATTTTTTGTGTGGAGATAGTTGGAGGGCTGGAGAGTAACATAGGCTATTTTTTATCCGGGTACCACGCGAGCGAAGCCGCGGGCGGAGGCTAGTAATAATCAACTTTTTTTGTTTCTCATTTTGTTATTTTGCTTTGTTGTATATTGTATTTGTTGAATAAATGTATTTTCTTTCTTTCTTTCAACTTTACCTTGCCAAGTTCGGACTCTGAAGCGAAACCCAGCCCATAGACAGTGTTGGCTCGCACATCGCTCCATTGACCAAACTTCTGTGAAGTCTTCGTGAACGTCATGTTCGCTGTGATGGTGCTGTTTATCACCGCCTGCAACGAAAACAATTCAATTAGATAAATAGTAGACTCAGGAAATGTGGTATCACTATCAACGGGGCCAAAAAGGCCGTTATAGCAGAATCACAATACGAATTGCACTTTATTATGCCACTCTTTTCATAGACTGAGTGTTTCATAGACTGAGACTTGACACTTGAATCAAATCAAATCAAATCAAATTAATTTATTGCGTATTATGGGTTAGTAGCAGGTGTTAGTGTTACAGTATCAGCACGGCCATAATCAGCGCTTTGCGCATGCAATAGTCTTTACATTAAATATTACATTAACTAAACTAAGTAGTACATTAATTTACACTTGACGTGACTTTCATAGTGACAAGAACGGCAATATTCATAGCAATAATATAATTTATCAATTTAGAGTTTTTTTTCTCATAACAATGAAAAATACAGCATCAGATTTAACAGCCATCTGCTGGGATATTTTGTTTCACACGTAAAGTCGCTAACTCGGATTCGTTCCAGCAAAAATCGTTTTTTTACGATGAATACTTTGAAATGGTAGAAGATTGTTTAAAAAAGTGATAGATGTTGTTATGCATGTTTGTTGTGTTAAATAAGGAAAGTAATTTTGAACTAAATAATAATGTTGTTCGTAAAAAATCTATTTGTTCGAACGAATCCGAGCTAGCGACTTTACGTGTGAAACAAAATATCCCAGCTGAGCTCTAGGTTAATTATAAAAACAGGGTAAATGTTCACACAACTTTAGTTACAACCCGCATTAACTGTAACTGAAACACAACGCGCCGTTCCCAAGGCCGCCATACTGTAACTAGGTCGGGCCTTGTTCTCAGTTGAATACATTCAAGGTAGCTAATTCATCACGTGTGTTTGTAAGGGCCATAACATTGTTACGAGGCGCTTCCCCACTACAATTGCACTGCATATTGAAGTTTCCGTTTAAGCAGGATGTACGACTTTTGGCATATTCCCCTCTACTTAAAAAAAATCTGTTAAAATTGAAACACCGTTTAAAAAATTGCCATCCTTTTTTGTTACATAGTGTTAGATAGTGACAGGGCGAATCTTGACCATTATTTAACCAGTATTCAAGTTTTTAAGGCCAATTTTGTGTAATACAAGTTAAAACGATTGAAAGTAAAACTTGTAAAATACGCAAAAAGTGTCGCGAAACTCAGGTGCACACAAATTGATTGATGGAACCTGCATGTGTTTTAGCAAAGCTGTTATTCTACCCACTTTTAGACATGCCCCGTAGCTATACAAGCTACGACCATGTTGGGAGTGGGCGAAAAGTCGAAATCCCTTGTCGAGATTTGAACTTAAATGGCCTCACACATATTGTATTGACCATGTTGTCTTTCCTGTGGAAATGGCTGATTAAGCTGAGAGGTTTTGGTGCTGGGCAAGCCTACTAAATCTCAACAATGTTCCAGGCTTGTGTGCATAGATTGCCTCCTGACACTGTCTGTATAAATCATCTTCCTGTATAAATCATCTACTTTCAAGTCTTTAAGCCATGACGGAGTCCTTTAGGCGGCCTAAAAACTCCCGTCACCAGAGTTGGCCACTTGCTCATACGAACTTACTTACTTATCTACCTAGTAAAGATGTCAAGGCCTAAGTTTTTAGATGCTGGTCCATTACATCCTGACGCTGCATAAATCATCCAGTAAAGCTGTAAAGGCCTAAGTATCTAGTTACCTTGGTCCCCTCGACACTGATGATGCGGTACAGGTTCCTCGACGAGTCGTAGAAGAAGGAGACGGAGACAGCGGCCGAGCTCGCCGACATCCACGATCGCTTCGTCTTCGGGTCTATGTGGAACACGTGCGCTTTGCACGTGAAAATCGGCTGCTCACTGTAAACAACGCCTTGTTTGTAGGGGGTATAAGTATAAATTGATTGAAGTGAAGGATTCTAGTATAGTTGTTCTATTTCACGAAATCCGTTTGGTCTTAATCACAGAACAGAAAAAAAGCTCGTTTTCTTCTCTTTTGTGGTCTTAATTGTGTGTGTAGATGCACAAGCACATGCACGTTGTTTCTGTGTGCGTGGGCCGATTCTGAGCACTCCCGAGCTTACGCACACAGAAAAAACGTGCATGTGAACACACACACACACACAATTACAGACCAAACGGAATTCGTGAAATAGAACAACGTATACTTCACTTTTACCAGGGAGTCTCACTCCGAAGTTTAGGTACGTTCGGCCGCGCGCCTCTTCGGGTAGGCGTATGACAGTGGGTTCCCACTTGCAGCTCGGTTCGCATGCTAGCCGCCCGCGCCGATTACCTATTTACGCGACAAGTCGACAACCCTTCCACGTCACTCCGCGCCCGAAAGCGGCAGAGTTATGCGTCAGGAAGAGAAGCAATGTTTAGGTGAATATAGCGTTAGGCACTAAGATCTTATGCGAGCTGAATTGCACTTTGTTGCGTCGCAGCCAGAGTCACTATTTAAACTTTTTTTCGCGAAGTGAGCCGAGTATGTAGTTCTTTCCTACGCTATGGAAAACCGCAATTGTTAGACCAATCCCCAAAATTAACAACCCAACGACTTTATCAGATTTACGCCCAATTAGTATTTTGCCGTTTTTATCGAAAATTATTGAAAAGGTTATATGTATCCAAGTTACTGCTTATTTAGAGAAATGTCAAATTATTCCTTCCAAACAATCTGGATTTAGAAAAGGTCACAGCACTACAACGGCTCTTCTAGACGTTGTGGACAATGTTCTAGCTGCTCAAGATAGGGGCGAAGGTACTATTTTGACACTGCTTGACTTTTCACGTGCTTTTGACACAATCAACGTCTCACTTTTGCTTTCTAAACTTTCTTACTACGGCTTCGACAGCGCTGCAACTAGATGGTTTGCGAGCTATCTCAGCGATCGTTCTCAATTAGTGGAGCTGCGTCATGCGGATGGTACTAGCTCTGTTTCTGCAAACATGCCAGTGACACGCGGAGTTCCTCAAGGCTCTATCCTTGGTCCAATACTTTTTGTATTGTATAGCGCTGATTTAATATCTACCATAGTTCACTCAAAATATCACCAATATGCTGATGACCTTCAGCTATATACGTCATTTAAACCGGAAGACTCTAAAGTGGCAGTAGACAGATTAAATGAAGATTTGGAACGCATAAGTACGTGGTGTAAGTTAAACAGTTTAGTTTTAAATCCAATAAAAACAAAATTTTTAGTTCTGGGCTCAAAAAATGCTATTAGTAATATACTTTCTCGTGACCTCGAAGTTCAAGTAAGCGGGGTTCCAATTGATCGTGTTAATGAAGCCCGCAACCTGGGGCTACTCATGGACGGCTCTTTGCATTTTGAAAATCATTTAATAAATATTGCGCGTAATTGTTTTTATAGGTTATCTGTGTTATACAAAATGCGTGATTATCTCAGCACAGACTTACGTATACATCTTTGTGACTCTCTTGTACTTTCGAAGCTTAGCTATGTCGACAATGTGTTTGGGGAATGCTTATTAGCTCGTTCAAAGAAATTAATTCAGCGCATTCAGAATGCTTGTGTGAGATTTTGTTTCCCTATCCCGCGAAGAGCCCACATATCCCCTTATATCAATAGCCATAAACTTCTGAATATGTCATCACGCCGGACTCTTCACTTTGCTGCTCTGCTTTTCGGAGTTATCAAATACCAGCAACCAAACTATCTATATGAAAAGCTTCAACTCTCTCAGCGTCTCGTTCGCTTCGCTATTCGCCTTACCTGTCCTAGCCACAGAACGACTGCCTTTCGTGGTAGCTTTCGTTATGCCGCCACGAAATGCTGGAACAATTTACCTCCCCCAATTAGAAACTCCAAAACTATTAAATCTTTTAAAGAATCCCTGAAAAAACATTTGTTAATTTCACAAGTCCAAATTCAAAGGTAGTCGTTCTTGGCACAATCAACCTAGCTTAAGATCATGTCTTAAAATAGTTTTAATAGGTACCCTAATAATAATTTTGTCTGAAAAAATATATATTTTTTTGTATTCTAATTTGCCTGTATACACTCACATAATATTATTTAATTACTTACATGGAGTCATACTTTTTTCTTATTTAAATAACGATGTGTGTCTAGCAGTTGCTGCTGCAAACGAACCCAGTGGCACCACAGAAAACCAGCGCTACAGGAGCTCCATGCTACTGTAGCCCACGCTGAGTGGTGACCAATTTTGTGTGTAGTTTTAAGTTCTTTAGTTATAAGTTTTTTCGAATTTGTCTTTTAGTTATACCTACTTACACAAAATAAACGATTTTCTATTCTATTCTATTCTATTCTATTCTATTATTTATTCTGTGCTTATATACAGATTTACTTTACAGGCCTGTAGTATCATACTACTGACCTGTATATCTGAATCCAAACTATTACCTACTGAAACTCAAAGTAGGAATATGGAAATCCATACTGAGAGCGCTATGTTCTTGATCGACAACATATAAAGCGATTGGACCTGACTTGGAAGTCATCAAGTTATTCAGTGGTACTGCTAGGATCACTTTGAAACGTCTCAAGAGCTAGGTAAATCTACTCCTGTTCTTTCGTAACCAACACCGTGAAGAATCAGGGCAAAAAACATGGTATGGGGCCTAGCTTTCTTTTCGGTGACCCACCCGTCTCCTTTTTTCTACCATTCGCCTTGGCCACATGAAACCTTGTTGAATTAGTCAATAATAATTGGGTGGGCAAATGACTCAGCTAACATTGATAAGGAAAAATGACCCAAATAGTTTTGTGTTAAACCAATAAATAACTTCAATACTAGCTTGTTATTGTTATGTCACATTGTGTTGACTTACATTGTCTCATCAATGAAGAACTCCATTTTATTTTAATATCTACACAAAGACACATTAACTCGAGAATTTCACACAGAACTTATAGAATATTACGAAACAACAGACAAATCTGCACCTAATCGCTTCTGAAATAGGACTGATATTCACATATCAAGTCTTTAAAGATAATGTTATCATGACAGGTGAATGACACTTTGATATGATAAGGGGAGTGGTATGGATACCTGTCTTTTTGCCGTCATGTCATTACTTAGGTAATTAGTTTGTTTTGATGACCTTAGTTGATAGTAAGTTTGTAACAGTTACTTTTTGAAATATATTGGATTACATTTGAAATTAATAAATCCATACCCATATTATAAATGTGAAAGCGCAGACGACGGATTGACGTGATTTTTGTGTGGAGATAGTTGGAGGGCTGGAGAGTAACATAGGCTACTTTGTATCTGGGTACCACGCGAGCGAAGCCGCGGGCAGCAGCTAGTTAATGAAAATTTACATAGAAAGCTAAACTATCAGAAGTTACATTTTGATTGTTCATGTTCTTTTGATATTTAGCCGAGATATACATCCCAAAATACCTGCATTGTACAACGGAGGTCAAATGTAAACAACCGTTTTGTAGTGCAATAGCACAATAGACATTATCTCATAGGTACTACTTACAATGTGTGGGAATAAATTGTACATCATCACTGTTTACAAACCAACCATACAACAGTGAACCAACAGTGAACCTACTAAGTTTATTTTGATGAGTAAAAATGTGTATTCTGAGCATTTTTTTTCTGCCCACCTTTTTAATAGGCCTTGAAAAGGTTCATGTAGGGGTGGTAGTAGGTAGTTATTATTGATTATGCAAAACTAAAAATTCTTCTCAAATTAAAGGAACTGGCTGGATGCTGGATGTAGGATAAAAAACAAAGGTTTTAATGTAATGAAAACTTGACAAGGTTTAGGTTCCAAAACTATCGAAACAGCGCCACTACGATCGACGTACCTACAACTAAATTACGAAGTCGTCAGTAAGTGAACAGTAATTTCCACCTCACTAACGAGGACTCAGGACTCAATCAACTATGTAATTCGCTAGCTGTATTAATAGCAGGGCAGGTCTCAGCGACCTTACCGAGGTAAAAGCACTCAATCGTATGCAATCATGTTTGTGCAATAACTCGAGCGAAATAAATCACCGTGCGAAACACCTTGCGAAAATCGTTTCAAAAATTTCACAAAGCAGAGAAAATTTAGTTTTAGAAGCGGGTTTGGGTGGGTTCTGATGCTAAATTTAGAGGGTTCTTGAAGGGAAACTTAAAAATATCCCTTCGCAGTGGCAAAATGCATCCCCTCCCTAAAATAATTTGTGATTGAAACCTATTTTTCCCAATGTTGAAACGTCGCACATGGACTCAAATTTATGGAATTTATCTAGTAAATATAGTTGAATTTTACTTACCCCATGGTTTCTTTTCCCACTGTCATTTAGCACGATAATTTAGAAATTTAATTCATAATTTCTCGATTTTACGGCACCCCCGATCTGTCACAAGCCGCAATTTAACCATAGACTAAAGATTTTGACAGTGTTGCCTTTTCAAGAACAGCTGCTACTCTGTCATAGACTAAAAACAACGATTCATCAAATCAAAAGTGCTTTTAACCGCCATCTACGTACGTAACGTGAACTAATCTCAGCTTTTTACAACAGTAAAATTCTGTTACACTACTCGACACTAGATGGCGTTTTCCACGATAAACCTAAAATATTTTCATACAATTTGTTTTTGGTTTTTGAGTAGGTACCTATCTTTTCATATTTCAGTCTTGCCAGAAAGACAGGAGACATTCTAGAAAAACTGATAGTCACTGACTCTGTAAAATAAAAGAGGGGAAGAGGCCGCAGCCCAATACCTTATAGGTTCGGAAGTCTCTCTCCATCCGAATCTACGAAGCCGCAAGAGATCGGATTGGCTTCGCAAAAATATTGCGATCCTTGGAGGAGGCACTGAGGAAAACGATGCATGGAGGAGTTATTAGGTACCTAAGTTACTCTTGAAGAAAAAAATCCCTGAAATCAGAGCTATTCATTGATAGCTTAGATAGGTTAGGAGGATAGGGCTATTGATAGGTACCTACCTACCTACCTACTTTACTATTTCCCAAGTTTTTAGTTACTTAGGTAGGTAGCTAGGGTACCTACCTGCTGTCTAAGAAATAAGAAAGGCACAACAATAAGATGAAGCAAAGCCTGCTATTCACCGAGTTATTCAGAGCGAACTCGATGTAAACAGTGAAAGTACCTACCTAGGTAGGTAGGTACCTACCTACCTATCTGTTTTATTATACCTGAATCTGAGTGATTGCTACTGTAGGTAGTAGGTAATGTTTCAGTCCCATCGTGTCTCTACCATTCTGTACCTACATTATAATGTCCCACTACAGGGCAAAGACCACCCTTCCGTCTCTTCAAAAACTGAAATGGGATTGGGCAGGTCACGTCAGCCGCTCGCTTGTTGGTTAAAAACCCACTAAAAATGCTTTAACTCTAAACGGAAAAGTCATTTTTCCTTTATGGCAGTTCACGCAGTACATGGAGAGACGAAGGATTAAATAAATAAATAAATATTGCTAGACATTTCAGAGATTGGTCCTCAATGCATGCCAATGGCTCAAATCAGGGACATCTGAAGAAAAATACTAGGTACCTAAGTTACTTACTAATATACCTACTATCTTAGAACCTAATCTATCTTACAGCCTGTAACACCCACTGCTGGGTAAAAGCCTCTTCTCCATCACGCCACTATTGGCGGTTTTGTGCCGGATCGGATCCATTGCTCTCCTACCGCCCTCACAATGTCGTCTTTTGGGCACCATTCTGTAATTCGGTAAAAAAAACTCCCCAGCATCTACAGAAGTGAAGATTATGCATAATTCAGGATCAGCTTTGAAATCCAATCCAACAGTCCAATCTCGATGCTCGTGGTGCGCGTTGTGATGGATGAAGAGTCGAAGATGGTTGTGATGGATGAAGAGACGAAGTGAATGATGATGTGGAATGCATTGAAGTTCCAATAAAATCCTTTGAGTTTATTTGTTCCCCTTTTCTTAGAAGTTAGCTGCTTCTGGCTGCTACAGTTGGTACAGTTTAAAATATTCATCATTATCATCATCATCCGCAACCTGACTTCACCCACTGCTGGGTATAGGCCTCCGCTTTTCTGTGCCACTCCTCACGGTCCCGTGCTAGCCTCATCCAATCTGCGGATGCAGCCCTCAAAAAAGGTTGTTGGCACAGCTATCCAAAACTTGGCCAAGTGCGAGCCGAAGTACGATTTCGTTATGTTGAAAGCTTACCAGATTTGATTAAAACTCCTAAAAAAATGTAGTAGATATGTGCTTAGATAGGTATCTAACTAAATAACGATTTCAAGCATTCGTTTCTTCGAATCACAATTTGTTCCTCAATAAACTCGATTAGGGTTGTGGGCATGCCCACCGTGCCCATAAGGGTAGATCCGCGCCTGCATCCAATTTCGTCCCACGACACTCGCTATACTTATCGTAAAGTTTTATTTCATTATCGTCATAACCATCCTGGGCCTTACTTACGAAAGATGTTTAAAGTGAAACACTGGTTAAAAAACGTCCTGTCTTTATTTGTGGATAGTGACAAACAGAGACAGGACGTTGTTCAACCAGTGTTCAACTCTAAACATCTTTCATAAGTAAGGGGGTTTATTGTAGGACCATGTAGGACTTGAAAAGTAAAAGGTATTACCACGAATTGCCCACATCCATCCGTAGGTAGGTACAAGTGGACCGAATTTGAGCGGCAAATATGGACATTGCTTCCGCGTCAGTGCAATGAACTGTTATTGAATCGAGTAACTACATCACTGTTATAGAATGGGACTTTTGATTGCATTCAGTTCAATGAGCTAGGTAGGTACTATAGCGTGTCCCGAGTAAACTAACGCACTCTGTAACTTCACTGTCACATGCAAAAAATAAACACACAATGGTGCCATGCATTTGGACGTGCCTCTGACTACCATTATGACATAAAATGAATTTTAGGTAAGTAGGTAGGTACTTACCTAAAATTCATTTTATTAATTTTAGGTAAGTAGGATACCTAAATCATGTATTATTTAACCCATTCCCTGCCTCAGCTCTGCGGCCCTCTCCTAGTTTATTAAATTTGGATTTTTGTTCCTTGTCATCTCAAACTAAAATAATACCATTAGACCAATGACCAAAGGGCTGGTGCCTTACCTCGGACAGAGGATAAGTATAGCAATCCAACGGGGTGACGCTGCCAGCCTTTTGGGCACTTTACCTGCGGTCGGTGATGAACTCTGTCTTCTATCTTTAGTCATTCTAAGATATAAAACATCGTTCCTTTTAATTCGTTGCATTACTGAGTGTTTTTTCTTTGTTTCGTTAAATAAATAAAAATAATACCTTACCAAGGTACCTACTTAACTTGTTTGTTTGTCCGGTTTGTCCCTAAATATCATCCATTCTGCATTAAATTGTATGTAGGTACAATCAAATCACTCACACACACAGGTAACAAGCAATTTATTCAAAAATAAAAAAACCCGGCTGAACTGAAAAGTTGGAAACAGCATTATCTTATCAATCACAAAACAAAATTATATTACAATTTTATTATTATGTAGGTATCTAGGGTTCGATGCCGTACGCATTTTCCTAAACGTTGTTGTCACAGTTGACACACAGATGGCTCTGTGAGTACCTAAATTAAATGCGTAAGTTATTTCTTAAATATGAGATATCTCCTAAATGGCTAAGCCAATTTCGATGCAGTTTGTTCTAAACGTTGCGTGTGACTAAATAGAAAGTTTTAGTTTGCGTTTTGGTTAGCAATTCTATTTAGGGCGAAAAATAGATTTTCAAAAATTTTGAGACTCGATTTAGTCTTCGAAGATGTCATGTTAGATTTTTAAAAAAATTATATTTGATATCAGTCCACCAACCTCTTGATTTTGACATGGATTTTGATATGATAGCGTGATTTTCATTTTGAAAATTCACACATTGTTGCATTTTGTAGCCGCACTATTTGATTTATCGAAATAAAAAGTATCCTAGAGCACAATCGAGATGGAGACGATTCTAACGATACTTCATTCATCAAAATCCATCCAGCCGTTTAGGAGAAACGTGGTAATAAAGAATATTACTTACATACGAACGAACATACATAGAAACGCGCGATCTACATAACCCGGGTGACTTGACAGTCAGCCGGGTAAAAAGACAGATAAATAAGAAAACACAACCGAAGGTTTTGCAAAAGGAAAACGCGTCAATGTCGCGGGATGGCAAGCAGGAAATGGAATTAGTATGTCAGTGGTGCAGCGCGTAAGGTAACAGGAAGTAGGGTAGGCTGGGGCAACGCGGCTCACTACACCAGGGTTCCGCAAAGGGTGTGCCGCGGCACACTGGTGTACCGTGGTCATTGGTTGGTGTGCCTCGGAAAAATAAGGTTACCTATCTCAGTTAAGCTACTTTAAATTTGGACCGCATAATGCTCCACTAAACAAGCTCATGATTTTTCATTTACCTCCAAAATTTTCCGATTTCCTAGATGTACCTTAAACACAAAAAGTTTGCGGAACACTACACTACACTACTGGGGTAGCTAAATCTTTCGACCTATACAGTCTAATCCGGTTATTTATAGACTTAGAGGCTTCCTAGAGCTCCAACGCGTTTACAAAGGCCGCTTTAGCTGAATCATAATAAGAATTGTATTTTATGTGTTTCTTTTTAAAAGTGAAGGAAGGAGAGAAAGAGGAAGAGGAATGATAAGCTACATGAGCCAAGTGAAGGAGAAGGTTGCTGTCATGTCGTATAAGGAGATCAAGGAGGCTGCAGAAAAGAGATTCGTGGAGAAAGGTAAGAAGCTTCAGTTATGCCGACAAGGGGCAATCCCTTAAATAAAAAGAAGAAGAAGAAGTGTCTCTTTTCATAGACATAACGCACCTCCGGAATAGAAGTGACTCATTTCAAAAAATTGGGAAAATGACTTGAATGAATACGTTGAAAGACTCAGAAAAAAACTCTATCTGCTGGTTAATTCAAAATCTGCTAGGTACTTTTTGGTTAGAACGTGAAAAACATAATAGCTGCGTTTCTTTCATTTCGGTAGTTTCTCCTCCCTCTCCCGCGGAAAACGGCCATCGCATTTCCCAAAAATAATGATTTTTGAATTGAGTCACTTCTATTCTGGAGGTGCGATAAGAGTACAAGAAAAAAACCGAATATTATAATTCAGGCATATTAAGTATAATCTAGGATAGATAAAGCCAATAGATAGAGTCTAAGGTACTTCCGTACCGACCTCGTGCGAAGTCTCCGTGACCCCCGACCCGGCACGACCGCTGCAACTTGAAGAGCTGTCAAATACTTATAATAAGCAGGTGGATTGTTCCGAAGACGTGCTAATGTTCCGTCTGAATGTCACGGCCCTTTCGCACTTATTGTATTGAATAGAAGCATTTAATACTTATTGTACAAGTGGCTAAATTAAAAATTAAAAAAAACCGACTTCAATGTTATAGGCTTAGCAATTTTCTCTCGAGGTGCATTTCTGTTCATAACTCCAAAGATCCTCGACAGATCCACACCAATTATGGCACTAATCGGAAAGTAGGTAGGTACCATAATACCCTACTAAACAAAAAAATAGTTTTCCAAATCGGTCCAGGCATCTTTGAGTAATCGGTAAACAAGATCCATAAAAAAAATCTGACGAATTGAGAACCATTGAAAACTCTTTTCAAAATTTTCAATTCCAATTGAGAACATCCTTCTTTTATTGAAGTCAGTTAAAAAGGAGAACCGTAAATTAAAGACATGAGATTGAATACAAAAAAAAAACACAAAACCTAGTTCCAAATTATTTCAAAGAAAATTCAGAAAAAAATAATTCTGACCATCGCATCATCACCAGGGGCGTATTTACCCTTAGGCCAAGAGGGCCATGGCCCGGGGCGGCAGGTTGAGAGGGGCGGCGCAAGCCGCCCCTCTCAGCCGGCACACAATTTCTTCAGGCATATAAGGACAAAAAAAAAGGCCCAAGACATGAAGGTGAGAGCGAGAGGCGGCGCAAGCCGCCCCTCGTTCTCAGCTTCTTGCGCTTTTTTTCTTTAAATGCCTAAATAAATTTAAAAAAGCCAATCTAATTAACAACTTAAACTCATTTAGAGGGCGGTACAAGCCGCCCTTAGCTCTCAGCTTCGTACGCTTTTCTTTTTGTCCCGTGCCTGAAGAAATTAAAAAAGCCTATCTAATTAACAACAACTAAAACTCATTTGGCTGAGAGCGAAGGGCGGCTCGCGCCGCCCTTCGCTCTCAGCTTCATGCGCTTCTCTCTTTGTCCTTAAATGCCTGAAGAAATTTAAGAAATACCTACCTAATTAACAATTAACTAAAACACATTTGGGTGAGAGCGAGGGGCGGCTAGCTTCATGCGCTTTTCTTTTTGTCCTTGTATGCATAAAGAAATTTAAGAAAAGCTTACCTAATTAACAACAATTAAAATCACTATCGTATTACTGACCGGCTATTTTCAGCAATTTTCAGAGACTGACCTTGCGATTTTTAACTTGACAGGAAACTGTAGGTAGGTACCTATTCTTTTAAACTTGAAGGGATAAATCCGTTACAATATAAATCCTCGAGGCGATTTTAGGCAAACATTGTCTTGAGTATCACATGTTGCATTTGTCTTAAAAAAAATCGGCTCGCTTCGCTCGCATATAAGCTTCATGTCATAAGTGTTTTGCAAGCAAAGTGAGTTGTGTCTGACCGCAGAATAGGAACCGACAAAAAGCCATCCTTTTCTTTGAGCACGTTAGTAAAATCAAGCGTCACATGTTGCATTTGTTTTGTTATGAAAAAATTAGGGTCGCTTCGCTCGCATATAAATAAATGTTGGTGGACATTTCACACAGCACTATCTAGCCCCAAACTAAGCAAAGCTTGTACCATGTTGTTGTTATCTGGGAACCAGATAAGTAACTGATATAATACTTATGTACCTACCTATATACTTTTTTTTGTTTTGTTTTTTTTTTTGTTGTAAATACATACTTATAATACTTTATAACACCCAGACACAGAACAAACCAGTGGTGTAACTATAGGGTGGCAGGGCTGGCCAAATGCCACGGGCCCCCGACCCAAGAGAGCCCCGGCAGTGGCGGATTATCCTTAAGGCAAACTAGGCAATCCGAAGCGCGTCCCGTCTTCTTGATTATTTCTACGTCACCCGATTCGATTTAATTATGACAAAATTGCGATGTTAGGGTGCAGGGCGCCCCGACGGCAGCCGGCACTGCTACGCGGAGGGCGCGGGTCTTGAAATTTGTCATAAAAAAATCTGCTCGCTTCGCTCGCATTTATCTTCATAAGTAAATACATTGCGAGTAAAGTGAGTTATGTCTAACCACAGCATAAGAACCGACATGCAGCGAGCCTTTTCTTTGATTACCGCAAACAAAATCAAGTGCCACATGTTGCATTTGACTTAAAAAAATTTGCTCGCTTCGCTCGCATTTAACTTCATAAGTAGATATATTGCGAGTACAAAGTGAGTTATGTCTGACCACAGAATAAGAACCGAGAAGCGGCGAGCTTTTTGTAGGATCAATGCAAACAAAATCAAGTGCCACATGTTACATTTTCCTTACAAAAATTCGGCTCGCTTCGCTCGCATTTTTACTTTATGAGTAGGTATATTGCGAGTAAAGTGAGTTATGTCTGACCGCACCGCCAGCCTTTTCTTTGATTACCATAAGAAAAATAAAGTGTCAGTTGTTGTTTTTGTCTTAAAAAAAATCGGCTCGCTTCGCTCGCATATAAGCTCATCATGAGTATTTTGCGAGCAGAATGCAAACCAAGTTTCAAGCCCGAGACAAATATTTGCAAATCATACAAACATTTGTCCCGTGATGGGAATCGAAGTCGTTAAATGCGTTACGCGTGTGGTACCTAATCATAACGCTTACGAAGTCGCGGTCACAGCTAGTAGATATTGAACCTAACTATTGCCTCTTTTTGTTTTTTCATTCACTAGGTAGGTAGGTACTTATCTGATTTTGCATTTTCCGCTAATTTATGGGGCGGCAAACCTTACAGGCCCAGGGCGCCAAATTTTTAAATACGCCTCTGATCATCACATCACAAACAAGATGAAACCTTGATTAGTGGATGCTCAGATAGCAAAACAACGTGAGTTTAAGTTCATTAACGTTAACTTTTAGGGTTCCGTATCTTATCTTTTATAAATAAAAATGAATGTTTGTATGTTTGTCCTTTAGGCGTTCCATTGATCAGGGGGGCTAAATTGGCCATTTTTGATGTTTCATAAATTATCCTATTCTATTAAACGAGCAAAAATTGTTTGTTTGTTTTTACTCACGTTCTCGAAAACGGCTCTAACGGAGGATTTTAACGGTTCTAATTGATCACCGAAAGCTAGACCCCATACCGTGTTTGTTGCCCTGATTCTTCATTGTGTTGGTCGCGAAAGAACAGGAGTAGAATCACCTAGCTCTTAAGACGTTTCAAAGTGGTCATAGGGGTCCTACTGAATAAATTATATTTGAATTTGTTTAAGGGGGCGAAACATTGATCTAGGCTAGGACTCATATCTGCGAAAATTCATTTTCTCGGCATTTTCACGCAAAAAGATTTACCTACCAGTGCAATGTGGTTCGTATTTTCACGGAATTTGTTGAGACCAGCTGCGAGTTTATTTTTTGTTTTGTAAGTTTTTTTTCTTTTTTTTTTCTTTCTCTTTTTTCTTTTTTTTCTATTTGCACCCGAGCTCGGTCACCCAAATATTGTTTCATAAATTATGTATACAGGGTGTGGCAAATTCTTGGTCATTGAAGGGTAGCTACCTTTTCTCTTGTAGTTAGAAAGTTTTGTTCTTAGGAAACTTCGGTTTTATTTTGAAGAAAAAAATAGTTGCATTTTTAGATTTTTGAAAAAAAGTACAGTTAGCCTAAAAAATTACATTTGTCAAAAAAAACAAGTTGGTCTTAATCGACTCTATTTCCCACTAGGAACACTTCTCCCAAAGTAACTTATCAAATCAAATCGTAAGTTTTTGCAATAATTCAAAAAAACACATCCCATACATTTTCTATGAAATTAGTAGTTGTAAACATTATAGTGCCACTTATTCGATGGTTATTAATTAAAATTCGTAACTGCTTCAGCATGCTGGGAGGCTATTGTAAAGCCTTAGGCGCCTCAGACAGAGCCGCAAAAGACAATGGTATGCATGGAGCATACCATTAGTACATCTGCAGGGAAGCACTTTGTTCTAAATTTAAATACGCGCTTTACAATAGCCTCCCAGCTTGCCGGAGCAGTTATGAAATTAAATTAAGAACGATCGAATAAGTGGCACTGTAATGTTTACAACTCCTGATTTCATAGAAAATGTATGGGATGTGTTTTTTTGAATTTTTGCAAAAACTTACGACTTGATTTGATAAGTTACTTTGGAAGAAGTGTTCCTGGTGGGAAATAGAGTCGATTAAGACCAACTTGTTTTTTTTGACAAATGTAATTTTTTAGGCTAACTGTACTTTTTTTCAAAAATCTAAAAATGCAATTATTTTTTTCTTCAAAATAAAACCGAAGTTTCCTCAGAACAAAACTTTCTAACTACAAGAGAAAAGGTAGCTACCCTTCAGTGACCAAGAATTTGCCACACCCTGTATATGTCATAGTGGCCATTCTTAGCCCCACAGAACCATCATAATTGAGTCTGGCTCACACTTGCTCGTTCCATTTTTGTTAAAACTAAACTTCTAAAACAAAAGTTCCCACGACAATGATGTGATGATACACTTAAAAATTAAATATTCTCTGGGAACGACCTTGAATCGGATTAAATAACATAACTACCAATAAAATGGCATCAATATTTGAATAATTTATTTCTATTCGGCGTTGCATAATTTCTCGATCATCTGCCAGAAATATATTAAGTACTAGCTGCTGCGCGCGGCTTCGCTCGCGTGGTACCCGGGTAAAAAGTAGCCTATGTTCTATTCCCGATCATTATCTATCTATATTTTAAATTTCAGGCAAATCGGTTCAGTGGTTGTCGAGTTATATAGGAACAAACATACATCCATCCAAACATCTAAACATTCGCATTTATAATATTAAGTGTGATGTGTGTGATGATTTAGTTTTATTTCCTGTAAGCTTTACATTTTTATCAGTTACTCAATTTTCATCTTATCCATATTTTAATAAGTGGCTAAATTTAAAATTAATAGGTACTTAAATAAAACGTCTTCAATGTTATCAGCTGAGCAATTTTCTGCACTCTCGAGGTGCATTTCTGTTCATAACTCAGATCCTCAACAGATCCTCACCTTTTTAGGGCACTAATCAGAAAGACAAACCTTTTATTAAAACAAAAAAAGAATTTTGAAATCGGTTAAGTAAGACGTGTTCGAGTAATCGGTGAATTCTTAAAAATATCCGACGAATTTAGAAATTAAGAATCGAATGCTTTTTAACCGACTTCAAAAAAGGAGGAGGCCTTTTTTGAAGTCAAAATCAAAAATCAAAATCAAATATCATTTATTCAGTAGGACCGTTATGACCACTTTGAAACGTCTTAAGAGCTAGGTGATTCTACTCCTGTTCTTTCGCGACCAACACCGTGAAGAATCAGGGCAACAAACACGGTATGGGGCCTAGCTTTCTTTTCGGTGATCCATCCGCTTAAAATCTAAATAGTCAAGTTCCAGTGTGGAGCCAGTCGAACAATGTGAGTCTCGTCAAAGTCGTCAAAAGAAAAAAAGGAGGATTAATACCTCAACAAAAGTCAAGTCGGTTAAAAAGCATTCTTACAAGGCGAGAGTTGCAGGTAAATTGTTGTTCCTAAACGTAGAAGGAAAACCAATAGCGGAAAGTGAAATGTCCTAGAATTAGCAATTCAAGGCGTGTGTGTAACATTCATCAATTGCGCACTGTGTCATTACTTGTTACATACACAAATATCTTCATTGTATCACTTAGGTCTTTACCTACATCTTTACTAGGTAGATGATTTAATGTAACGGATTTTATGTAAGGACTAGCAGCGCCATCGCGGCGTTGATGATGATGATGAAAAGTAGCCTATAACCTTCCTCAATAGTTAAACTATCAAATGCAGAAAGAATTTTTCAAATCGGACTGGTAGTTCTTGAGATTAGCGCTTTAAAAAAAAACAAACAAACTCTTCCGCTTTATATTATTAGTATAGAAGAAGTATAGATTGCTTTGCATACACCTAACGGGACACTGTAATGCCTGGGACATTGTTGAGATGGAGTAAACTTGTCCAGCAGCCAAACCATCATGTAACGACCATATCCACAGGAAAGACAGTCAATACGGTGTACTAAGTGACAGGTTTCCTCGCGATGTTTTCCTTCACCGCTTAGACCTCGTGTTATTACATTTCCGAAACAAAAATTTCGTTGTTGCACGGACAGTATTGGCATCCACCGACCTAATCTGTCCGTATTTGGCAAAAAGCCTCATTTACCCGACTGCGTGAACCGAGGGTTCTACTCTTCATCCAGCTACAGCTACATAATGCGCATGCGCAGTCGCGCGCAACGTTATATCATAATGTTGGGCAACAGTTAATTACCGCCACTCAAATAGACCAAAATGAACGAGAGAACAATAGCTTAGAATTGGGTTTATTGAAAGTATAAATTGGCACTTAGATGTCTCCGTATTGGCAAAATTGGTTTAGGAAATGGTTATGTATCTTAGTTAGTGTGAAAGTAATACCTACACTCCATTAACCGACTTCAAAAAATGGAGGAGTAGGTATCTCAATTCGTCGAAATGATTTCTTTGTGCTCTTGTTTATCGATTACTCAAAGACGCCTGAACCGATTTGGAAAATTCTTAAGTAAGTAAGTATTTTGTTTTCCAATTGGTGCCCTAAAAATTTGGTGAGGATCTGTCGACCCTTACGGTTGGTTTGGACTGAATGTCAAAATGTACTGATCTGCATAATGTATTTATTCCAAAAAGAACTTTTCCCAAAATGACTGATTTTCTCTATGCCTTCATTTTGAAATGTCGGAAATCCGTAAAGTCTGACACAAAAGGTACATTCAGCTACATTACAACGATCATACGTTTCCTCTTACTCCTACTTGGTTCTCCTACTGGTAGGAGCACGAGGACCAATATGTCCTTATGCTCCTACCGTGACCTTAGTGCAATTAAGTACAAAATAAATAAAAAAATATACAATCAAAATTTCTGTATAAATAAATAAATAAATAAATAAATAAATAATAAATAATAGCAGCTGTCAAATTGACAGATCATGTCAAAATGACAGATTATGTCAAATTGACATTTGAAGTGACAGCTGTCAAACTTCAAACGGCCATATCTCGGGAACTACTCGTCCTAGACTCCCCGTTCTCAGTTCAAATGAAAGCTATGGCCAAGATCTTCATTTGAAGTGACAGCTGTCAAACTTCAAACGGCCATATCTCGGAAACTACTCGTCCTAGACTCCCCGTTCCCAGTTCAAATGAAAGCTATGGCCAAGATCTTCATTTGAAGTGACAGCTGTCCAACTTCAAACGGCCATATCTCGGGAACTACTCGTCCTAGACTCCCCGTTCCCAGTTCAAACGAAAGCTAAGGCCAAGATCTTCATTTGAAGTGACAGCTGTCAAAATGACATCTGTCATCTGAAATGTAGATCTTGGTCATAGCTTTCATTTGAACTGAGAACGGGGAGTCTAGGACGAGTAGTTTCCGAGATATGGCTGTTTGAAGTTTGACAGCTGTCACTTCAAATGAAGATCTTGGCCATAGCTTTCATTTGAACTGGGAACGGGGAGTCTAGGACGAGTAGTTTCCGAGATATGGCCGTTTGAAGTTTGACAGCTGTCACTTCAAATGAAGATCTTGGCCATAGCTTTCATTTGAACTGGGAACGGGGAGTCTAGGACGAGTAGTTTCCGAGATATGGCCGTTTGAAGTTTGACAGCTGTCACTTCAAATGAAGATCTTGGCCATAGCTTTCATTTGAACTGGGAACGGGGAGTCTAGGACGAGTAGTTCCCGAGATATGGCCGTTTGAAGTTTGACAGCTGTCACTTCAAATATTCAAGACTTTAGTTTTCAGATTCAAGAATCAAGGATCGAAATCAAGGATCGAAACCGAGGATCGAAATCAAGGATCGAAATCAAGGATCGAATTCAAGGATCGAAACCAAGGATCAAAATCAAGGATCAAAATTGCATCAGTATTTTAATTGAAAAATCATGCCCTGAAATCACGTGTCATGTAAATCAGAAAATGATGTAAAAGACCCCCTATGGACTAGGAATGTTTAGTTTATAAATTATGGTCACCCTTTAGAAAGAGACACACCGCCCAAGTTTTATCTCTCAAGCGGACCGCGTTTTCCAGTTACGTATGTATAATATAACTTCTTTGGTTTAAGGATATGTTTTTTTATTTCGTTTGCACCTATAGAATGTGATTTATTTTATTACTTATTTTAAAAATAAAGAGAGTGACTAATGCCGACTGTACATACATTTGACAGTTTCATTTCCGACATTTTATAATGAAGACCTATAGAAAATCAGTCATTTTGGGAAAAGTTCTTTTTAGAATAAATACATTATGCAGATCAGTACATTTTGACATTCAGTCCAAACCAACCGTAAGGCTGTCGACGATCTTCGGAGTTATGAACAGAAATGCACCTCGAGAGTGCAGAAAATTGCTCAGCTTAGGTATAATCACAATCACATTGAAGTCGGTTTTTTTTAATTTTAATTTAGCCACTTGTTTTTGGTCAAAGCTCAACTATCAGAATATATAAGGATTACTTACTTTGTATCCTTTTGTGACTGTATTCTGGAAGAAGGTTTTAAATGTAGATGCCTCCTTGCGTCGTTTCCCCAATGCTGGGGGTCGTGACCCATCACAAAAGCATCTTCTCCCGCACGATGTTGCACCATCTGCTCCGACTTTCAGCGACATGGACAGCTTCTGGCATGCTGAGGTCGAGTGTGTTGCGAATCTGGTCTGACCAACGCAACGGGCTCCTTCCTCTCGGCCTTCTTTCCTCAACTTTCCCCGTAACTATAAGTTTTTGGAGATTGTCTCCGGGTTTGCGAGCTATATGGCCAAATATCGATGATGATGCGGTAAAAACGAACCAAAGAAAAGATGGATGTATGAAAAATGACATGAGTAGAAGAGTATGTAGGTAAATACAAAGATGACGGCAAATAGAGTGTAGTGAAAGAGGAAATTGTGGCATATCAACCTCATATTAAAAGTAAAAAAAAGAAATGGTATATGACCGTTGTAGTACCTAACACAAAGGACTCACGTAAAGATATCGTCGATTTGGATACCGACAATGTTTCGATTCATCCGGAGAATCTTCATCTGGGTAAGGAGGGAGTTGCGGCAAGATTACTTCCTAGCGGTCGCGTCTCACACTGATTCATTAGATTTATGATTTTGAAAACTAAAATTGTACGTGAATGATCTTGCTTTGCCTGTCGTCTTGAGTCCAATTGCGGAAAAGGGAGTCCCCATACATACATACATACATACATTTGCCTGTCGTCCTCTCGATTCTCGATTAAACAGCAGAGTCAAATGTGCGAAAATTATGGACTTGCTATTGACTTTAAAGTCAATTTAGATAACAAACTCGTATGAAGATAATGACGTTAAAGCGTTTATATTTGAATAAACTTTAGGCAGTAGGTAAATGTATTCCTTCGGTTGTATTTTGCTACTTATAATAAAATATATTGTTATTAGTTATTTTCTGATAAACTTTCGGATCTAATTGATTGTTGTTACTGCTAGTAATCCATAGGTAATGTAGGTACGTATGCCTCTTTAATTCTATTTTATTTTATGACTCGTCATCTCATAATCAATCATATATGTCAGCTATTATCTTTCTCAAAGAGACACAAACACACATGTTTAAATTGGCTATCCTCTTCATAGAAATGATCTATTTTAAACTCAGAAAAGACATAGGTAGCATATAACGTTTCAAATTGATTTTTCCTGTGCCATTGAATAAACTATTGACTTTGTATTAGGTACCATAAACAAGCAAACCCACTTCACACGTTTAATTGTTTGTTTTTATATCAATGAACTAATAAACGTGAAGTCCAAATCAATTGACATTTTCAATGAATGCTGATGAAACGCTTTTGACAAAGTTGAATTGATTCGTCTCAGAGACCAAGGTCACCTACTTTCCTCCTTCAAGGTCAAAACGTTCAAAATTGAAACACTCAAATCCAAAATACTTAATTTAATAATATAATTACAATTACAGAGGTACGGAAAGCAAAGTACATTGTGCCAAGCAAAAAACCTCCGTTAAAATAAATTATCTTAACTTATTCAACAAAAACATCACAACTTACAAAAAAATACTTACAAATTTACAAAATTGAGAAATGAAATGGCGCGATTGACTTATATTACTTATAACTAAGTTAAGTTTAACTTTAGAAACTCTGGTTTACAAAACATATTTTAACCTTGATAAACCTATAAATATAAGACATGGGACCATCAAAAAAATATTTTGCTCTGTATTCTTAGGACACAAAATTATGTATATCACTTTTATGTCCTAACTTACTAAAAAACTAGTAACCTATGAACAACTTCACCCAAGAAAGGAATAAAATATGTTGAAAAAAGCATAAAACGCGATATCCAGAGCTTCTCAAGATTCCGTTCGGAATGACATGAAAACATGAGTAATACAATTAGATAGTTGGCGCGCCAATCGCTGCCGTTCCAGTTCGAAGCGAAACTGGTACTTTTACTAGCCTTATGTAATGAGGCTTGCGTAGGAAGCAGGCTGTCGGCTTTATCGGTTTACCGGTAGATCCACCAGTGGGCAAAGGTAGTGTTTATTTTTTTTAGTAAATATTTGGAATTATTTCATTAGAAATGAAAAATCTTACCAAAATTTTCAATTCCGACGGGATTCGAACCCGCAATGATACAAACGATCCTCCTTAAGCCGGAGTGTGAGAGTGTGGTTTAACACTATAAAAATTAAAAAAAAAAAAACTTATAATATTTGGAATGTTTAAAAACAATCTGAAATGTTTGCCAATTGAAATGTGCCTGAAGTTAGAAAAAGGATGAAAAACGTCGATTGAAATTTTATCTGATATGTCGACAGGTATTATGATCGAATGATGTGTCATCCAAGATGACCGATATAGTGATACAATTGACAACAAGAACAAATGTTGAAAAATGTGACAAAATTCTCACAATAAAGAATTGTTTGAAGACTTTACAGTCTTCGTTGTTGTTTAGTGGATCTTGTCCGATTGAACGATGTGCCAGAAGGTGCCAGATAACATCGTAAAGTAAAGCCAGGTACAACAGCGCGTTTCGTACGTGATGTAAGATTTCGCTGAACAATTTCGCGGAGTCTTGTCACAAACAATGTCGATTTTGTCTATTCATTTTGTGCTCTCAACAACTCAAACAAAATAGGACGAATACTCGACTATGCGAGCGCGCGCAATACTTCAATAAATTACTAATAAGTTACTACAATAAATAAAACTAACACAGCTTTCTGCGATTACACTAAATGAGCTATCATCACAATATACGAAACCGAAATTCACAGACTCAAGGATGTCCCTAAAGATGATGTTATTTACATTTGTTGCTATAACTGTGTCCAGAAATAACTCTGCTATTATCACAGCGTCGTCTCTGGCACAGTTCACTAAAATTATCCAAAACAATATCTTACAGTCTGTGACTTTCGGAATCAACTAGAAAAGGAAACGAATGTGCGGAACGCACGCTACACGCTTCCTCAAAAATAGATTAAAAATAAAAACTGCGGACAACGTGAAAGGCGGTTATCCAATAGAAAGGTGTCACGGTCCGTGGCCGCTTTCTACCGCGAGTACAGCGCGAGGTCTGAGATCCGACGCTGGCGCGCCGCGGCGTGGAAGCCACGGGTTCCATCGGGCACCAGCGGAGCCCGGGGCTCCATTCGAGGCGCGCAGGACACCCGCCGCTGCCCCGGCATCGGCCCGCACTCCGTCCCGCTCAAAGAGCACCCGGACAACCTCCTAGCTAACCAACCCTCACCGCTCCCGTTGCTGCCCGTGCTCGCCTGCGACGTGCGTCTCGAGTTACAGTAGAAAGACACTCCCGAATCTGAGCTGTGACTGCACGTGGACACTCTCCGCGGAACCCAAGTCTGGATCTCGGGCGATCGCGGTGCGAAGAATCCACTCGAACTGCGACGATAGAACGGCTGCGTGTACCTGTACTCGTACTCGGCTTCGGATCCGCTGCAGCACGAGGAGTACTCGCACTCGTGGCGGCGCGGCGTCGGCCGGCGCGCGCCGGTCTTCCGCTTCGGCTCCCTCGGCACACCGTTCAACTCGTAAACCTTCATCCCTTCGTCTTCGGGACCCTGCAGCCGCATCGCTTCCCTGGCAAACTCCGATTCGGTGAACTCTACCAAAGCACACACACAGTTAACCAAACTCGGGTTCTTGTTCAGGAACTGGCGCACGTCGGCCGGCACCGGGTTCCCGGGCCGGAGCACGCGGACCAGCGCGATCTCTCCGCAGCCGGCGAAGAGACGGGAGACGTTCTCCACCGAAGGCTTGTCGATCGGCATCCGGACCGCCACCACCGTACGCGACGGTGTCGTCTCATCGTACGCCGGCAGCGGATCGATCCTCCTCAATTTGGTTCCTAAATCGTTGATCTCCAGCTTCGTCGATCGCTTCAGCGCCTCCGCGACCACCCTCCAGTCCTTCGTCAGGTGCTTGACGCGCTTGAAGCTAGATATAAGCTTGAGGGACACGTATCCTTCCTTATTCCTTCTCACATGCTTGAGCAGAAAAGCGTCTTTTGTGATGTTCGCGTCGGAGAAGTAGAACTCGACCTGTGCGACGATGCGCGCCGACAGCTCCTCATCCGGCGGGGAGTAAGGCGGGTCCGGGGCGTCGGTGGCGTCCGGGGCCACCTCGCAGCCGGAGTCCTTGCCGCCTCCAGAGCCCGCGTCGGACGCGGAGTCCGAGTCTTGCTCGTGGTCGGAGGGTCTCCTCTCGCGGTCGGCGGCGATGCCCTCGTCGGGTTCTGGCAGGGTCCCCTCCATGTTAGCGCGTGGGGACTGAGAGACGCGGCGAGACGTGTGTGTCGCTCGAGTGCGCGGTCTAGACTGCGGGCGCGCGGCGGAATGACCTCTCTCTTATAATGTCGGGGGGATGCACGAGTAAAAGGTATTCGGAAACGAGATGACATTGGTGACGCGGCATCTGCGATATTACGGTTACCCTTGCACCTACTTGCTGCGCTGCCACAGCGCTGCGTGCGCCCCGGTAACTGGGTGCGTTTTTCGTTTTTGCCTAACATGCTAGTTACGGCACGAAATCTGTTTAATTTTATGCAATTATCGTACAACTAGCTGCGCCATGCAGTTTTACCCTTCTAAATCCGGATCACATAGAAATATAGGAACGATAAAAAACCTTTTTCCGCTCTCAAAATAGTGTAGCATTTTTTAGAGGAAGAATTTTCGGAATCGGTTCACTAGTTCAAGAAATAAGTTCCAACAAACATACAAAGTTAAAACATAATATTTTATAACAAGTGGGCGTGTGCAGTTTCGTTTTCAAGAATGATAAATAGATTGTTACAATGATACGCAATGTACTTCGATTAACATATTCGATGGAGCTCTATTGTCTTATTCGACAAATTAACTTTGGCGAAGCGTTGGAGCGTGCCGAAAGTACACGAAAGAAGTTTGTTGTACTGAATATACCTTCCTATTGTAATATTTATTTGATAGGTATTTTAATGAGTAATTAAAACACAATTTCAGGTAATTAATCTGTAAGGTCATGGATATCAGCTTTTTCTTTTAGCGAAGGCAACCCACTGAAATTAAGATACCTATCAAATATATCATCTCTCAGTGATAATGATAATAAAATATACTTATGATGATAACATATAAAAAAGAAGAAGAAAAAAGAAGTACCTATTTACCTAGTCAATTTGTTGGATTCGAAAATGAAATATATTCAGATTAGCTGATTTGCAAGATCTCTATATATTCACTCAGTAAATACTTACCTGATTTTGTAATTAATTAGGTAAGTATTAAGTACCAAATTATTGATGTTTATTACTCTACAATAGCTGAATCGCAAAACATATTTCTCGGATTATACTTTTCTAGAGAGATTGATAATAAAAGTCATTAATATAACCTCCTCCGAAGTCATAAAATATTTCTGAAAGTAAAGTCCCACCAAAAACATTTTCATGAAAAATATTGCCAAGACGAGAGTGTGAAAAAGTTACCAGATCTCATGTAGAGCCAAGCTTCTAACTCTACACGCCCTAACTCTACACGCCCTAACTCTACACGTCCTAACTCTACAAGAACTATAAACCTTAGTCGAAAAATTCGAGATATAAGCAAAATCTGAAAATGTACCACCCCTTACACCCCTAGCACACCCCCCACCCTTGAGGACTTTTAGTATGTTCTTCTGGATTCCGCAAGGTAGCATGTACCATTTTACAAAACTACACGAATGAATTATTTCCTGATTTTTTCTTAAACTATTCGTGGCTTGGCAGTTTCGTTACAACAAGAACTATTGTTCAGCAGAAAAGTAATGAATAGTGAATACATTTTTCACCTTACGCCCATGTGACGTAGCGAATCGTCCAAGCCACATATTTTGTCTAAGGTGTAGGTAGAGTTTATGAAGTTAGGGCTTGTAGAGTTAAGGTCGCTGCATACGTAACGTGATTTTTCTCGTCCCGGACGGAACGTGACGATTTCTTGACATCGTTTCATATAAAAATACACGTAACAAGAAATCGGACGGGACGGGCTGTTTGGTGAAAAATCATCGTTAAGGACCTTAGTGTTCTGTGTTAAGGACGATGTTATGTCACGTCTCCGTCCCGTCCGAGGTTTTATCCGTTACGTATGCAGCGACCTTTAGATACTTTTTTCTGAAATTAAAATATCAGTTACATCTGATATTGATCTCTCATTAACATGACGGGTGGCGAACCTCGCGTCTTCCAATTACATAACAGTCCAAATTGTGTTATTCAATACTTATTTTAGTTGGTTTAGGTTAATCCAATTAGTTAAAGAATGAGGTGAGGTGACCGGCCTATAGATGGGTAATCCTGTTTGCTTAAGACTGTTTTGTCGATAATAACCAAGTATTGGTAAGTTTTTGGGTGGTAACTAGCATTATAAATTGTACGCCCAAAATTAATAAACTGTACGCCCAAAATGGGTAGACTGTTGGAACTAATATTTTGTACTACATACATACATACATAAACTCACGCCTGTATCCCATCATAGGGGTAGGCAGAGACCACAGATCGCCACTTGCTACGATCCTGACACACTTCTTTCGCTTCATTCACTCTCATCACATTCTTCATGCAAGCTCGTCGGTTTAGGGTACTCTTGACCTGGCCTTTTTCCAATAATTCGCCAATTTGGTCTAGGAATGTGCGCCTAGGTCTTCCTAGTCTTCATATTTTGTACTTACTCCTTTAAACACAGTTTTACAATAAATGATTCTTATTCTTATTCTTATAATCATGTCATAATAATAATTCATATTTTACCGTTTTTCCGCGCTGGCCAAGTGGGAAGTACCTCGACTTTCGCTCCGAAGGTGGGTTCTAATCCTGGCATCAATGATTTTTCCTTTCGAAAAATTTATAATAAATCTACATTTTTAGAAAGGAAAAATCATTAAATAAATAAATAATGCTGGACATTTCACACAGCATCATGTAGCTAAGCAGAGCTTGTGTTATGACTGATATACTACTTAAATACATTTTTTTTGTAAATACATATTTATGCGTATATTATGCGCAGTAACACGTGCTCTAAACGGTAAAGAAAAACATCGTGATGTGTCAAAAATGTTATGTTGTTGTTAAGATAGTTAGGTACCTACTTACCTAATTAGGCGCTCCTTAAAAAAATATTCGCAAAAACTGGTGTTTACAAACAGTCTCTGTTTTAGTAAACACGTTTTTCTGTTATGTAGGCTTTATACAAGAGATTCCAGTTATGGAAATATTATGAATATTATGCAAATATTTAAAAACATGGTTGATAAGAGGAAGCTCGCGGATATAAGATTCATCAAATCAGGAAGTTATTGAAATCAACAATAAGTGTTTTTGTTATAAACAGATATTAATTACATTTTAATATTTATTTCTAAGCTAGTTTTTAATTTGTTTTTACGGATTAGTAATAAACAAAAACCCAAATGCAAAAAGAATGATGATATAATTTAAATCTAAATATCTACTAGGTAATCAAAACTGTTAAAATCTATTTTTAATCGACTTCCAAAAAGGTGGAGGTTCTATGTTCGGCTGTATCTATGTTTTTTTTTTTGCTTGGTGTATATGTTACGGGCAATGTGATAAATCCGGTCATTATGAATAATGACCGGTCCGTATGCATAATGACCGGGTCAATTGGGCAATGTGATAAAAACTGCATGATTAATCACTTTGCCCGGTCATTATGAATAATGACCACCCTATCTTGGGCAATGTAATAAATGAGATGAATTGCGGTGTTTTAATTGATTTACTACATTTCTGGCGCTTCGACGGCCGCTACCGCGGCACGCTTCGCTCGCCTCGCGCGTAGTTTTTTTACTAACCTAACATAACCTAACCTACAGATTTTAACCCAATTTATCACATTGCCCGGCTAGAAGTAGGGCACTATTCATACTGCCCGGTCTAAGTGATAAATTCAAGCCTTGATTTATTAAATGGACCACGGGCCGTCGGGCATTATGAATATGGACCGGTCAAAGTAATAAATTTATCAAACTGCCCGACGCTCTTGGTCATTATGCATAATGACCGGTCCATATGAATACTGCCCGATTAATCAAGTTGCCCGTAACATATATAAAGTGTTCATTCATTCATTGAAAACTTACTTATTTTTAATCTTACTTCTTACCTACTTCTTTCTTACTAAATGTTTAGAAGTTGAATGTTTGTTGAATGTGACAACCACGCAAAACTACAGAACGGATTTTAATGAAACTTGGAACATACATAGTTTAAGACCTGGAATAATACATTAGGCTACATTTTATCTGAGTCACAACGCGAGTGAAACCACGGGCGGAAGCTAGCCTATACTATTATTTTAAAGATGTAAAAGTTTGTTTATTTATGTAGGAGGTAATCTCCGAAACTACTCATCCTATTTCAAAAATTCTTCACCAGTATTTAGAATGTACTTTCAGGATGAACATAGGCTATATGTTATGTAGGTACCTCGCGGGCAACGCCGCGGGCGGAAGATAGTATATTATATTTTCGTAAATTAAATGATAAATCATATAATAAATAGGTAGGTAATCATGAAAATAATAACCAAAAATAACTTGAAAAATACACAATTACAGTGAAGTCTTACTGTAGATGATATTGATGTTTATCGTCACTAATGAGTTCAAGTCGGAAGACAACTTCTTTATTATTGCACCAGCAATTGTATAAAACGTTTAGCAATGCGGAAATGATACTATTTTTGCACTACAAGTAGATAACTACACATTGCATCCTTGCGCTATCTTTGTTACTTGGGTCATTCTGCGTCGAAGATTTTTCCTATACAAATACAAATTAATTTATTTAGGTACCAACACTTTTGTGTTCTAATTTCAAAAAACAAAGTCATTAGCGGCCTTTACACGTAGAGATCGGACCGCGGGAAATAGCACGCGCCATTCCAACCTTCGCTAAAAACCTTACGTGTAGATGCGTGACGCCGACAGTTCGATCTGGCATCTGGCAGTTTTTAGCACAGTTTTTGTGACAGTTTTTTGCACGCATCACCGTTCATAATCGTACCACGCGCCAGTCTAAACTGTGACAATAATTAGCACGACAGTTTTAACCGCGGTTAAATCTGTACAGATTTATCCACGGTTTGGAACGCAGTCCAGATGCGCGGTTAAAACTCTACCGTGTAAAGGCCGCTATTTTCTCCATATACCTGTTGTAATGGTCTTATCATACTTACGTAGGTAGACTTATTCGTTATGCTCAATGTGGGTATGTCGTAATAAAGTTAGTTGCTTTTCACTACATGAACAGAGTGTTTGATTTAACTGCAAACCTACCTATCATAAATACTACATGGTGTCAGGTGTTAAATAGTGGTGATAACGGTTTACGGACAAAGGTTTTTGCGTGAAAAACATGTCGTTGAAATCGGAAGCAACTCAATCGAGGCAGAAAGGCATTTACACAGCGCTTCAACAGCCGGCCGCCATGAGCGAGGAAGGGAACATGGCTACCAATTGGCGGGAATGGAAATTAGCGTTTGACTATTATTTAATAGCGGCGGGCAAGGAAAATGCAGCATCGAAAGAGAAGTGCGCATTATTTCTTCATGTTATCGGGAAAAATGGCCGAGACATTTTAGAGGAGCTAGATTTGGAGGAAGAGGACAAAATTGATTACGAAAAGTTGGTGTCAAAGTTCGCAACTCATTGTGATCCAACTCGTAACGTGAATTACGAGCGGCATGTTTTTTTCGAAACATATCAACGAGAAGATAGCTTCGACAAATTTTTAAGTGCACTGAAGTACAAGAGTAAGTCATGTGAATTTGGCCAATTACGTCAAAGTCTAATTTTGACTCAGATTCTTCGTGGCCTCAAAGACTCCGGTATGCGTGAGCGATTATTAGCGAAGTCCAAGCTGAACTTAGAGGAGGCGGTGACATGGTGTCGAGCGGCTGAGAGTGCCAGGAAACAATCGGCGGTGTGCGGAGGAGCGCGCGCTGCTGCTGGCGCCAGCGCCGACAGCGCGGCGGCGGCGCCCGAGTTGGCGCTGGAGGCGGTCCGCGGCACGCGCCCCTTCGGAGCAGCGCGTCACCAACGGATGCAGCACCAGTTTGATCATAAGCGTGACAATGCGGGTGATTCGTGTGGTTATTGTGGTCGTAAACATAGAGCAGGAGACCGGTGTTCAGCACGTAGTGTGAAGTGTTACAGATGTGATCGTGTAGGACATTTTGCAAGATTATGTCGAGCGAAATTTGTAGGGGAAGTCGAAGATGACGATGAAGACGAGGACTGCGCCATGATACGTGAGTCGTTATTGTGTAGCTTGTCCATTGATGAAGTTGGTGGAGCTTCCGAGTCTTGGTTCGAAGAGGTGTTAATAGATAATGTAAAAGTAAACTTTAAGTTAGACAGTGGCGCTGAAGCTTCCATCATGTCGTTAAGGTCGTTCAGAGAGTCAGGTTTTGATGAAAAAATTTTGAGAAAGAATAATTGTATTCTTAGAGAAGTGAGTAAAGCTAAATTACCTGTGGTTGGATATTTCGAGCCCATGTTGAGTTATAATAACATTCAAACTAGACAAAAAATGTATGTCCTAAATTTGAACTGTACTAATTTACTTGGAATTAGAGCTTGTCGTGAACTGAAGCTAATTATGCGTAATAAAAATGTAAATCAAATTTCGGAAGCCGTAATTGATGAGTCCATATTTGAGGGACTAGGTTGCCTACCAAATGTTTATAAAATTCAAGTGGATAAAAGTGTGCCACCAGTAGTAAATGCTTCACGAAAAGTACCTATTAAAATTATGCCTAGACTCAAACAGGAACTAGAAAATATGGAAAAGTTAAATGTTATTGTAAGGGAGGATTCTCCGACTGAATGGGTGTCTAACATAGTGATAGTTGAGAAACCTGACAAGTTACGGATTTGTTTAGATCCTTATCATTTAAATAAAGCCGTCCGCCGATGTCACTTTCAACTCCCAACGCTGGAGGAGATTACTAGTAACTTGTCTGAGGCAAAGGTCTTTTCAAAACTTGATGCAAAGAATGGGTTTTGGATGTTAAGATTAGACGAGGAAAGTTCTAAGCTATGTACATTCTCTACGCCATTCGGTAGGTTTAGATGGCTTAGATATCCTTTTGGCATAAATTGCGCACCAGAAGTATTTCATCATGAGATGTGTAAAATATTTTCTATGCCGGGCGTAGAAGTATTCGCGGATGATATTTTAGTATGGGGTCGTAATAGAACCGAGCATGATAGCAGACTGAGAGAAGTAATAAAACGAGCTATAGATCACGGGGTAAAATTCAATAAGAAAAAATGTGTATTCTCTGCGTCTGAAGTAGATTTTCTGGGTCATACTTTAAACAGTTCAGGAATCAGTCCCATGTCGAGTCGTATTAGTGCCATTAATAAAATTCCTAAGCCTAAAGACAAAAAAGAACTCGAACGTTTCCTAGGAATGGTTAATTATTTATCAAGGTTTATTTCGAACTATTCCACGATTGCATCACCTTTGCGCACATTATTAAAGAAAAATGTCGAGTTTGAATGGTTACACGTGCACGAAGAAGCGTTTGAAAAATTGAAGGCAGCCATAAGCACTGCCCCCGTCCTACGTTATTACTCTCCGGATGAGCCGGTGACGGTATCGGTGGACGCGAGCCCGCACGGACTGGGCGCATGTCTACTGCAGGGGGGACGGCCGGTAGCGTACGCCGCACGCACGCTCACCCCGACCGAGCAGAGGTGGGCGCAAATTGAAAAGGAAATGCTCGCTATTTATTTTGGGTGTATCAGGTTCCATCAATACATATATGGTCACAGTGAGATTACAGTAGAAAGTGACCATAAGCCTCTCGAGATTATATTTCGCAAAGCGCTTAACGAAACTCCGCCTAGACTTCAGCGTATGTTGTTAAAATTGCAATCGTACAGTTTGAACGTTGTCTATAAGCCGGGCAGGTTTATGCATATAGCTGACGCGTTATCTCGCGCGGCGGTCGAGCGCGGCTCGAGCGCTGAGAGCTGTGAAGGTGACGTCACCGTGCATGTTAATGCGATGTATGAAAGTTTGGATGCGACGAGTGAACGATTAGAAAAAATTAGATCTGAGACAGCTAAAGACGCCGTGTTGTCGTCTGTAATAAATTATTATTTTCAAGGGTGGCCAAATGATAAGAATCGAGTTGCGCCGATAGCTAGACCCTATTGGACGTTTAAAAACGAGTTGCATGCTATCAACGGCATAATGTTTCGTAAGGATAGGGTAGTAATTCCGGGAAGCCTGCGTAGGGAAATGCTAAGCCGGATACATGAAGGACATCTAGGAATCGAAAAGTGTAAGAAACGCGCCCGTGAGGCAATATGGTGGCCTGGCATGGGCGCCGAGATTGAGCAATGTGTGCAGCGCTGCGAGCCCTGTCAGCGGCACCGCGCCGCGCCGCCGCGCGAGCCGCTAGCGCCGCACCCTGTGCCGCACCTGCCCTGGGAGGTCCTGGCCGCAGATTTATTCGAGTTGGATAGGCGACATTACCTACTTCTTGTGGATTATTACTCTAAGTTCGTAGAAGTTGTTTATGTACCCAACTTGAGAAGCGATACCATCATAACAAAAATTAAAAGTATATTTGCCCGTTTTGGTATACCTAAAAAGTTTGTAACCGACAACGGAACGCAATTCACATCTGCAGAGTTTGCAGAATTTGCTAAAAAATGGGAGTTCAACCATGTTACCAGTTCTCCTTTGTATCCGCGTTCGAACGGGCTCGCCGAGCGGAACGTACAAACAATAAAACGCATATTAAAGAAAGCCACAGAAGATGGGACTGAGTGGCAGTTAGCTTTACTAAATTTCAGAAATACACCGGTTACGGGCGAAGAATATTCTCCCGCTCAGTTGCTAATGGGTAGATCACTAAACACTAGGTTGCCAGTCGCTTCTCAAGTTCTGGTGCCTAAATTGATTATACCTAATCAAATTCGCGAAGTAAGACACAGGAAAAATAGTAAAGCTAAAGGATATTACGATAGGGGTACCAAATTGTTAAGCCCGTTGGCCCCGGGCGACCAAGTTCGCACGAGAGAAGGTAACGTTTGGAGTAAAGCGCGAGTATTGAATCAAGCGGATACAGATCGCTCGTATTGGGTGAAAGTTGACAACGGTGGGACCTATCGTCGTAATAGGACACACATTCTAAAACCGAATATTAAAACTGCTGCATCTAACAGTAACTTGTCAGGTGGCTACGATTATCTACCAAATGATAGTAGTTGCTATTTGGATAGCCCCTCAGACACTCCGCCACGAGTTTCGTTGCCAGGAGAGAATCTCAGAGGGAATGAGAGAACCTCAGTGTCGGCGTCGGCGTCGGCTGCGCCCGCGGCGGCGCCGCCGCTCAAAGTCACTCGTAGCGGAAGAGTGGTTAATCCTCCTGATAGATATGTAAATCATTAGTTAATGTAAATTAAATAGGCGCATAAAGGTGTTAAAAAAGACACGTCTTAGTAGATTATATTCTTTATTCATAATAAACTTATGTACGCATAGTAATGTAGTAGATGTACTTATATCTAGATTGTGTACTGAATTTAACATTTAGTTTTTTGAGAAGAAGGGAGATGTTGTAATGGTCTTATCATACTTACGTAGGTAGACTTATTCGTTATGCTCAATGTGGGTATGTCGTAATAAAGTTAGTTGCTTTTCACTACATGAACAGAGTGTTTGATTTAACTGCAAACCTACCTATCATAAATACTACAATACCTATGCCTTTTCAAAGTTGGAATGTAAAAGTTTAGATGACGAGTGAAAAAGGAAAACCAGTTGCGATGGCGGAAATATAGTTCTTTACTCGCAACTGGTTGTGGCAGAAGAATCTTTAACCGCAACCAGTTGCAAAGCGGATGAGTTTTTTTGTTTGTTTGTTTGAATGCGCTAATCTCAAGAACTACAAGTCGGATTTGAAAGATTATTTCTGCATTTGATAGCTTAATTATATTTCGTCGCTTCATTCTTCAGTTATAAAACATGGTAGTATCGTTTCATGCTACTGGCAACTTCGCACATTTAAAAATAAAAAAGTCAGAGTTGTCAATTCCTACCTGCGGTCCGGCCTGCGGCAGCTCGTCATTATTTTTTCGTGCGCGGCAACAAGCACACGCTTTTACCTACCGTGTAAAAATTAAACAAAATGCCGAAACGTAGTGCCGAAGAAAAGTTAGAATATTATAATAAGAAAATTAAAAAACTTCAAAAGCAAAATACCGCTAAAAAGCGTCGCGTGATTGTGTATTCTTCATCATCGGATTCCGATGAAAATCCAGGTGAGTTTTTACAATGTGTATTACCTAAGTGAAGTGATACTGTCTCATGCCATATCAGCATCTCTAAGCTTCCCTGGAGGATTAACTGCGGGTTATCACGATGGGTTAGCATGATGCTTAAAAATTGCCTGGAGGTTCGACTGCGGGTCAACACGAAGGTTTTAATCTGTCCGAAAATATAATTGCATTTTATTTTCTTAAGAAATTAATTTTGAAATTATTTTTTTTAACTACCCTCAAAATAATAAAAACATTTTTTTCGTTTGCTCAGATAACGGAACGCAATTAATGGAAGAAGGCAATAATGTCGATGGTGAAACGCCACCTGTACCGGCGCTCCTCACGGCATCAGACGAGGCCTCAGTGCTTCCGCAAGAGACTACTGAAACTGTGCCTGAACTCGATCCAGAGTTATTACAGGCTTTGGGCGATGCTTCAGATGACCTTCCAGTTTATGGCCCTGATATACATGACAAGCTGGCCCAACTTTGGCTACCAATCCTTAAAAAAGGATTACAAAAGGAAGTAAAAGAAAAGCTTTTAAAAGACTATTCTATCCCCAGTAATTGCAAACTACTGAAAGCACCCACATTAAACGCGGAAATATCCGCTGCGGTCTCTGATATAGTGAGAACCAGAGATAAGAAAATTCAGCTCAAACAGGACCAGCTGGGCCTAGGCATATCGGCAATAAACAAAGCAATGAGTCTGCTGCTGACCAGCGATGATAAGGTACAAGCCGTAAAAATATTATCTGACGGCTGCCGTTTACTAACCGACATCCACCACACCGAATCTCAAGTGAGAACCAAGCTCATCACTCCAGGATTGGAGAAAGCGTTCCTTACTTTAATACAGGACCAAGAAAGAGACGAAACTCTCTTCGGTAGCAAACTGCCTGAAAAAATTAAGGCCTCAAAGGCTATCGAAAAACAAGGGTTGCAGATCAAAAAGACTCCTAATCCGAAGCCTTCTTCTTCGGGTACTCAGTCGTCAGCTGGACGTTTTCAACACCAGGGAAACTGGTCAGGCCCCCCTCGCTACCCGCCATCGAGAAGGGGGGGGCGGACAGCTGCATACAAGACGACAACGCAGCAACCGTATCGCAGAGCCCAACCAATGACGTCGGCGCAGTCCACGCGTCCTTCGACGAACACGAGCTACAACAAACATGCCCCAACGAAACAGTAACGCAGGTACATGCCGGTAGATTACAATTTTATTATAATTGCTGGATTGGTATTACTAATAATCAAGTTATTTTGGATCTGATTCGTAACGGTTATAGTATACCATTTAATCGTAAGGTAGAACAATTAGTACAGAAGTTTTCGCGACTACCTGTTTGTACTATTAGGGAGTTCGCTCACTTGCTAGGGGTCCTTACATCAGCTTGTCCAGCTGTAAAGTATGGGTGGCTCTATACTAAAGAGTTAGAGAGACAAAAATATTTAGCTCTTGTAAAACATCAAAAATATGAAGCTAAATTCAAACCATCTTCTTCTATATTACCAGATTTGGAATGGTGGTTAAAAAATATTCATTCCACAGCATTCCCTCTTCAAACTCCTAATTTCATTCTAGAAATTTTTACTGATGCGTCTAGAACAGGGTGGGGCGCATATTGTAACAGCAAGCGCGTAAACGGTGGATGGAAAGATAGTGAACTAGATTTCCATATCAATTATCTCGAGTTACTTGCTGTTTTTCTCGGCTTAAAATGTTTTGCTCGCGAATACACTAATTGTAGCATTCTGTTACGCGTTGATAACACAACCGCAATAAGTTACATTAATAGGATGGGAGGGATCCAATTCCCTCATCTGACAGACCTAACAAGAACTATTTGGCAGTGGTGCGAGAAGCGAAACATCTGGCTGTTCGCTTCATATATTAATACAAAAGACAACACAGAAGCAGATCAGGAGTCTAGAAAAGTTAATCCTGATATTGAATGGTATCTTTCTGTCTCTGAATATCAAAGAGTAGTAACAGCTTTTGGCGAACCAGAGATAGATCTATTCGCTTCTCGCACCAACGCAAAATGTGAAACCTATGTCTCGTGGAAGCCAGATCCAGACGCCATAGCAGTTGACGCATTTACTATGAGCTGGAAACGGATGTACTTCTATGCATTTCCACCGTTTTCACTTGTTTTGAAATGCATACAGAAAATCATTATTGATGAAGCTGAAGGTATCCTAATATTCCCTAACTGGCCGTCCCAGCCTTGGTTTCCTCTGCTTAAGAGACTGATTCGGTCTGATATTATATATTTTGACCCAAATCATTTGTCCTTTTCCAGGACTCCTCCACCTCCGAGACAGTTTACCCTGGCTGCGGCAGTGCTCTCCGGGCTGCCTTTGAAGCAAGAGGATCACCAAGCCTATCACTCGACTTAATAATGGCTTCCCTTTCCAAAAACACTCTACTTCAGTACAATGGAACCTATAAACTGTGGTGGCAGTTCTGTTATACTCGCAATCAAAATCCGTATGTATGTTCGCTATCAAACATAATGTTATTTCTTACTGAACAGTTTAACAATGGGGCAGCTTACGGATCCTTGAACAGTCATCGTTCAGCTCTATCTCTACTGTTAGGTAGTAACATAACCTCCGATGACCAAGTGAAACGCCTTCTCAAAGGTGTCTACAAGCTTAGACCAGCTATGCCGAAATATACTTCTACTTGGGATCCTCAGGTAGTTTTAAATTATGTCGCGGATTGGATGCCCAATAAAGATCTACCCTTAGAAAAGATCACCAAAAAATTGGCTGTCCTTTTAGCATTAAGTACGGGACATAGAGTGCAAACACTCTCATTAATAAAATTAGAGAACATTTTTGTTGATTCCACCGGCGTTAAGATAGGTATTTCTGATGTGATCAAAACATCTGGCGTAGGTCGTGAGCAACCAGTACTGATTTTACCTTATTTTCATGAAAATAAAGCAATATGTCCCGCAACTATAGTAGAGAACTACATACATATCACAAAAGATATTAGATCTGAGGCTAATAGTCATAATTTAATATTAACCCACAAGCGACCACATAAGCCAGCAACTGCTCAATCGATTAGTAGATGGATTAAGCAGGTGCTGGAGGCGAGCGGCGTAGACGTGTCGACGTTCAGCGCGCATAGTACGCGGCACGCCGCCACGTCTGCGGCACGCGCCTCTGGTCTCTCGTTGGATACTATTAGGAAAGCGGCTGGTTGGACCAGTACATCGCAGTCCTTTGCAAAATTTTACCATCGACCAATATTAGACGAGGGTAACTTTGCAAGATCTGTATTATTACCTACCTAATCATACAGGGTGATTGATTGTGAGTAAAACATAAAAAATATATGTCAAATAATCTTTAATTTTTATAATAAGGTTAGAATTGTATTAGTTTCGGAATTTATTACTTACTAAGATTATGATTAAGTATAACCTGTTATAAATAGGTAAATATAATTCTATGTTCTGTTAAACCTGCTTTTACTTTCACAAAATTTTCATCTCTAAACATCTACCATGTTTTATAACTGAAGAATGAAGCGACGAAATATAATAGATGATCAAACGAACTTGCAAAGTGAAGTTCGATCGATATTATATGAGTACGCTTCATTCGAAGTTATATACACCCTCCCACCCAATACCCAAAGAAAAATTTTGTGGTTCTTCTCTAAAATAATGACGAGCTGCCGCAGGCCGGACCGCAGGTAGGAATTGACAACTCTGACTTTTTTATTTTTAAATGTGCGAAGTTGCCAGTAGCATGAAACGATACTACCATGTTTTATAACTTCGAATGAAGCGTACTCATATAATATCGATCGAACTTCACTTTGCAAGTTCGTTTGATCATCTATTATTGAGGAAGCTTATAGGCTACTTCTCATCATCATCCTCATCACCACCAACAATAGATGATCAAACGAACTTGCAAAGTGAAGTTCGATCGATATTATATGAGTACGCTTCATTCGAAGTTATAAAACATGGTAGTATCGTTTCATGCTACTGGCAACTTCGCACATTTAAAAATAAAAAAGTCAGAGTTGTCAATTCCTACCTGCGGTCCGGCCTGCGGCAGCTCGTCATTATTTTAGAGAAGAACCACAAAATTTTTCTTTGGGTATTGGGTGGGAGGGTGTATATAACTTCGAATGAAGCGTACTCATATAATATCGATCGAACTTCACTTTGCAAGTTCGTTTGATCATCTATTATATTTCGTCGCTTCATTCTTCAGTTATAAAACATGGTAGATGTTTAGAGATGAAAATTTTGTGAAAGTAAAAGCAGGTTTAACAGAACATAGAATTATATTTACCTATTTATAACAGGTTATACTTAATCATAATCTTAGTAAGTAATAAATTCCGAAACTAATACAATTCTAACCTTATTATAAAAATTAAAGATTATTTGACATATATTTTTTATGTTTTACTCACAATCAATCACCCTGTATGATTAGGTAGGTAATAATACAGATCTTGCAAAGTTACCCTCGTCTAATATTGGTCGATGGTAAAATTTTGCAAAGGACTGCGATGTACTGGTCCAACCAGCCGCTTTCCTAATAGTATCCAACGAGAGACCAGAGGCGCGTGCCGCAGACGTGGCGGCGTGCCGCGTACTATGCGCGCTGAACGTCGACACGTCTACGCCGCTCGCCTCCAGCACCTGCTTAATCCATCTACTAATCGATTGAGCAGTTGCTGGCTTATGTGGTCGCTTGTGGGTTAATATTAAATTATGACTATTAGCCTCAGATCTAATATCTTTTGTGATATGTATGTAGTCCTCTACTATAGTTGCGGGACATATTGCTTTATTTTCATGAAAATAAGGTAAAATCAGTACTGGTTGCTCACGACCTACGCCAGATGTTTTGATCACATCAGAAATACCTATCTTAACGCCGGTGGAATCAACAAAAATGTTCTCTAATTTTATTAATGAGAGTGTTTGCACTCTATGTCCCGTACTTAAGGTTGCGGTGAGTGGAGCTCGGAACTTCTCTTCCAACGTATCTATCTAAATTGTTCGTCCTTGTCACGCAAAAAACTCTATGTAGTATAGTATAGGTGTACTACTCAGTCTACTATGAGCAATCACAGCCCCGATTGGCAGTATTACCTCTACCTAATCTGTGATTGGCAGATATGAGTCTGACATGAGGCCCGCCCTTTTTAGCGCGATGCAGGACGCATTACGCGCAGTTACTGTTCAATAATTTCAAATACAAATGCATCAGGACGTTTGGCTCAGCGGTTGTGAGCTCCGCTTGCAGCGCGGTAAGTACTTGCGGAATGGAGATCAATTCCTGTTGATATTGAGTTTTTGCATCTTTGGAGAGGCCAAAAATGTTATATTGTCAGTCACTAATGAATAATGTTCATTTTATTTCATGGAATCGTTAGATAAATGTATGGTAAAAATGCTTTTTTTGGAAATTTATCTACAATATCTAGGTAATTACCTACCCATCTTACTCTCAAGATTTTTAGGGAGGGATGAGATCGATATTATGACGCTAGACAGAATATGTGGGTTGTTACCTATATAAGTCGGTACACAATTACCTAAATTTTCAAAGGGAAGTAGGTACCTAAGTAGGTACTTACCTATGTTTTTTTCTGTCCAATGTCTACTTACCTAACCTACCTAACTACTGAAGTCACAACGGATGTTTGTCCCTCTGAAATTAGGGGGCGTCCATTAATTAGAATTAAAGAATAAAAATTAAAGGTGATTTTTGCGATTTTTCAACCCCCGCACCCCCTCCCCCCTTGGTGAGATGTCCTGAGATTTGGCTCGATCCCCTCCCCCACCCCCTAATCTCACGTGAGAATAAAAAAAATAATCTTAAACAGGTACCTACCTACCTAGATTTGCCGAGACCTCCCTTTCATTTTTAATCCCACATGGGATTAGGTGCGATTTGGCTCAACCCCCTCCCGCCCCCTAAAAGCCTGACGTAATTAATGGATGCCCCCATAAGTGCAACAAAGGATAACGCATATTTAGGTACTTATGACGTGGCGAATCAATTGGTGGTACCAATAGGCTGAGAAGGCTGGAGCCTAGGGCGGCAGATTTTAGGGGCGGCAAATAGGGAACAATTTTTTTTGTGTTACAGAAAAATAATATTTACCTATATTTATTGATAATGCTATGTTATTATGTACACACAAACAATTCAACATGTAAGTAATGTTTTAAAAATTGTTAGAGTGAGAGCTTTTCTTGCTTAAAACTTTTTTCCATAATTGGATTGGAAACGAGCGATAAAGGCGGTGCGTTTAGATGGGCCCGCGAATTACAGTAGTATCCCGAAAATTTCCAACAGTTTACCTGTTGATCATGTTTGTTTCTGTAGCTGTAATCAGCACGTGTGTTACACACTCGCTCTACATAGGAATTGCAGAGTTGCATTCACAATTGGAGCGCCTCGTGGAAGCCGTGGCGTACGTGACGCCAAGTCAGCATAACGTGCCGCCCCGCTTCGCCGGCCGGTCATCGGACACTCCACGTTTCATCAATTCTTGACTGACTCTCATATCGATCAGACTAGATTATTTTTAGTTAATACTTTGAATGTAACTTTTTACATTAATTAAACTTTTAAGATTATAAAAGCATTTTTTTAAAAGCGACTTCCAGGCGCACTCGACTTAATTGGCGCAGCCTAACGGATATTCCTGTAATCGCGCGCGTCACAGGACCCTCGCGCGACTCCTTACGGAAACCACGAATCAAGAACCTACGACGGGAGCAGCCTGGAGGAGATCCAAAAATCGATCTAGCTGATACCAAAATGCTTATGTAAGTACTTTAGTTCTATCTAGAGTTGCTTTCCTTTTTATCCTAAGTGTTTCCTTAAGTTTTCCAAAATTTTCCATCCTAGGCAAATTCGGACCCATAGGTTAACTAGTAGTAATAGAATTTTATTGCAAGACGCAAGTAGGAATATATCATTAGATTTGATTAGTGAAGAGGCAGGAATAATGTCAGACGGCGTAGACCAAATTTATAAGGCCCTCCGCCTTCTGCCCGAGTTTGACGGTAACGTTAATGTCCTTACAAGGTTTATTAAGTTGTGTGATCAGTTAGTAGAGCAATTCGTAAAGGACGATCCCGCGTACGCTCTTACAAATCTAGCCTTGATAAATGGCATCTTGAATAAGGTGACAGGCCCAGCGGCCCGCCTCATAAATTCCAATGGAATTCCAGAGAACTGGACTGGCATTCGTAGCGCATTGATTAATACTTTCGCCGATCAGCGAGACGAAACTTCGCTATATAACGACCTTGCTTTACTGGGCCAAGGCTCCTCCAGCCCTCAGGAATTCTACGAAAAATGTCAAAACATTTTCAGCACTGTAATGACTTACATCAGCCTGCATGAAACGGTTACGAGTACTATTGAATCTAAAAGGTCACTCTATAAAAAACTGACCCTTCAATCGTACTTGCGCGGACTCCGCGATCCATTGGGGTCTCGTATCCGGTGCATGCGGCCTGATACGATTGAAAAGGCTTTAGAGTTTGTGCACGAGGAGGAGAATACTTTGTATCTGCAGCAGCGCAACGAACGTCTTCCTGAGAGAAGGCAGATGCAGCCTCAGGTAAGTCAGTCGAAATTTAATTTTGGCAGCGCTATGCAACCCCCGGTCGCCATGCTACCCCCGCGACCATTCGCTTGGCAGTCTATGCAGACCCCTCGTCCATTTAACATGCCTGGACCGTCACATCAGATGACTGCACAGCCCCAAAGGCCTCTGCAAGGGTTCAAGCCACCGCAACCCCAATTTAGAGGACCAACGAGGACTCAGCAGATCTTTGGTGCGACCCCACCAAACTACCGGCCACAGAGTAATGTATTTAGGTTAAATCCACGAAACGCGTCCACAGGTCCACAGGCCATGAGCGGAGTTAGCCACTACGCGAATAAATCGTTCCCCGCTCCGCGTCAGACACATGATTGGAGTAAGTTCGGTAACCCGCCGCCTTCAAATTATTTTAAGACCCGGGAGGCTAATTTTAATGAATACTGTGACCAACCATATTATGATGACCCTCAGACCGATTACTATGACTACTACTCTGACTATTACTATCCCGACTTTTCCTATGAGTGTTCGTACGATCAACCCCAAAATTCAGAGAGTTACTGTGTAGAGGAAATTCAGGAAGTTGCCCCAGAGACTGATAGGGATGAGGATTTTCAGAAATCCACCAAATCAGACAAGTTAAAGTAGAAATTAACTTACAGACACAACGACAATTACCTTATGTGCAAATATCTAATCCCCCACTAAAACTACTAATTGACACAGGTGCAAATCAATCCTTTCTTAGCCCTGAAGTAGCTGAAAATTTCTATTCGCACATAAAGCCTAATTATGACCCTATTAAAATATCAGGCATACATTCTACCACCCAGAGTAACTACTCTTTGACTATCCCGTGTTTCGGAGAAATTAATGAAAAGGATGACATAACTTTGTTCATTTATAAATTTCATAATTTTTTCGATGGACTGATCGGACTGGACTTATTAGAAAAATGGGAATCGAACATTGACTTAAAAAATAAGAAGTTAGTGACTAGACAATCGATTAACCCATTACTAATGTACGACTCGCGTAATTGCAATTTATACGAAGATATTATACCAGCGAATTCTTCTAAGTTAGTTAACATCCCAATTAACTTTCATGACGGGGAAGTGTTTGTTCCAGAACAATCACTGTCTAATTGCAATATAGGAAACTGTGTTACAACGGTTAAAAATAGCCGTGGTATCGTAGAAGTCACCAATACTACGCGTCACGATTTGATTTTTTCAATGGACCGCCCTGTGAGTGCAGAAATATTTAATATCCAGTGCACGCGCACCGAGCCTATATCAAACCGCGCGAAAGAAGTTCTGTCGCGTTTACGTATGGATCATTTGAATCCAGAGGAGCGAGCTAATTTAGAAATTCTCTGCTCTCGGTACGCTGACGTATTTTATTTAGAGGGTGAGCCATTAACTTTCACTAACCGGATTAAACACACCATTCGCACCACAGATGAGAAACCAGTATACACCAAAAGTTATCGATATCCATTCATCCATCGACAGGAAGTTAAAGATCAAATCTCTAAGATGTTAGAACAAGGGATAATCCGCCCTTCAGAATCTGCTTGGAATTCCCCTGTATGGATTGTTCCCAAGAAAGTAGACGCTTCTGGGAAAACTAAATGGCGTTTGGTGATAGACTTTAGGAAACTGAATGACAAGACCATAGACGACAAATATCCCATACCTAACATAGCCGACGTTCTTGACAAATTAGGCAACTGTCAGTATTTTACCACCTTAGATCTTGCCAGTGGGTTCTATCAGGTAGAAATGGACCCCCAAGACGTACAAAAAACCGCTTTTAACGTTGAGCACGGCCATTTTGAGTTTTTACGTATGCCAATGGGACTCAAGAACTCCCCATCAACGTTCCAACGCGTTATGGATAACGTCCTTAGGGACCTCCAAAATGTAGTATGTCTTGTGTACTTAGACGATATAATCGTGTTCAGTACTTCACTACAAGAGCACATGGTTAACTTAGAAAAGGTATTTGACAGACTCCGATCATCCAATTTTAAGATCCAAATGGATAAATCAGAGTTCCTAAAATTAGAAACCGCTTATCTTGGACACATCATTACTAAAGACGGAATTAAGCCAAATCCAGATAAAATCAGAGCTATTGAAAAATACCCCATTCCAACAACTACCACCGAAATAAAAAGATTTCTTGGCTTAATAGGTTATTACCGCAAGTTTATACCTGACTTTGCCCGCATAACGAAACCAATGACACAATGTCTTAAGAAAGGACAGAAAATAAATCCTGATGACATGAACTACATAAACTGTTTCGAAAAATGTAAAACCTTACTGACTAATGACCCTATTCTACAATACCCCGACTTTAACAAGGACTTTGTACTGACTACCGACGCCTCTAACTTCGCTATCGGTGCCGTATTATCACAAGGCCCCTTAGGAAGCGAAAGACCTATAGCTTATGCATCGAGGACCCTTAACTCTAGTGAAATTAACTATAGCACTATAGAAAAGGAGCTCCTAGCTATAGTATGGGGAACAAAATATTTCCGCCCATATTTATTTGGTAGAAAGTTTAAAGTCATAACAGATCATAAACCACTTCAATGGGTTATGAATATTAAGGAGCCTAACTCCAGATTAACGAGATGGAGATTAAAACTTAGCGAGTTTAATTTTGAACCTATTTACAAGCAGGGTAAAAATAACACCAATGCCGATGCCCTATCTCGCATTGAGATACATAATGAGGAGACCAGTTCTATCATGGTTAATCCCTCAGGATCTCAAAAGCAACCTTCAGTTGCAGATCAATCTGCCACACTCACAGCTCACACTAGTGAAGAAAATCCGATTTTAGAAATTCCCATCTCAGACGACCCATTAAATAAATTTCACCGACAGATCGTTTTTGTGGTAGTAGGGGACATAAAAAAACGACCGACTGTGACAAAACCTTTCGAGACTCACACTAGAACGACGATACAACTGTCAGAGTCGAATTTAGAAGACGATGTTATAAATGCAATCAAGGAGTATGTGAATCCTAAAGTAAAAACAGGAATTCTCATAAATCCACCCTTAGCAATGTACAAAATAATCCCGATTATTCAAAGTCAATTCAGAAGTTCAGCCATGAATTTAGTCTTAACTAAAGTTGAATTAGAGAACATCAAAGATTACTTACGACAGCAAGAAATCATAAGGAACTATCACGAAGGTAAAACCAACCATCGCGGTATTACCGAATGTTTCTTAGCTTTATCTCGCAAATATTATTGGCCCAAAATGAAAGACTCAGTCACAAAATACATTAATGAGTGTAGTATCTGCGGTCAAGCTAAGTACGACCGGAACCCAATAAAACAAAGGTTTTCTATTGTACCACCTCCTACGAAACCCTTTGAAACTGTTCATATTGATCTTTTTACAGCCCAAAATGAAAAATTCCTCACGCTAGTCGATGCCTTCTCTAAATACGCTCAAGCGTATCTTCTGAGGGACGGCACCGCCCTAAGCGTAGTCCAAGCTCTTCTCATCTTTTGTACCCACCATGGCGTACCCATGACTATCGTGACTGACCAAGGACCTGAATTTACTAACGCATTATTTTCAGAATTTGTTCGACTTCATAAAATTCAACACCATAAAATACTTGCCCATACTCCCAACGATAACGGCATAGTAGAGCGCTTTCATTCCACCATCTTAGAGCACCTTAGAATTTTTAAAGTTAAACAAAAAAATGAACCTGCTGTTAATCTCATGCCTTACGCAGTTTTAGCCTATAATAGCTCCATACACAGTTTCACGAAATGTCGACCTATAGATCTTATCACTGGTCATTTTGACCCACGTGACCCAATAGACATTGACATGACTGAACATTTATTTCAACAGTACCTTCAAGACCACCGTGAACGTATGACTAAAGTGTATGACGTTATTAATGAGACATCCTTGCATAATCGGACTGAGCTAACTGAAAATAGGAATAAAGACCGTGAACCCGAAAAGGAATATACCCCTGACCAACAAGTATTCGTACGGAACCCTATGGCGAACCGACAAAAACTGGCACCGCGTTATACGCAGGACACAGTCCTAGCGGACCTTCCTATCCACATCTATACGAAAAAGAAACGTGGCCCTGTCGCTAAGTCTCGCCTTAAGCGAAGTCATAAGGATCCTGTTTTGTTGCAGGACACTACTATCACTTTCGCTACTGCTACATCTGACGCAAGGACAAGATGTAACGATTGATTCCCTGCAAGATGGCCCTGGTTTACTCCCATTCAAGTTAGGCCCAACTAAGGTCGTATCCCACTATCATTCCTTCTTAAATTATATAAATCTAAATGCTATCTCTTCTCAAATTATCCTAGTAAAATCTCAATTATCTGAACTTAGACCTCAGTTGAATAATAAAACTCTATCTCTTTACGAGCCCCACATTGAATATCTTAGTGCTAAATTAGAGAGAATCTCTGATCAATTGCGAACATTTGAGCCTAATAATCGTAAGAAAAGAGGTTTGATTGACGGGCTTGGTTCAGTAATCAAGAGTATTTCCGGTAACTTAGATTATACCGACGCGATTAAATATAACAATGCCATTAAAGTTCTTAAGGATAACGAGTATAAATTGGAAACAGAAATTAAAAGTCATATAAGTTTAAATAAAGAATGGATTTTGCAAAATACTAAAATATTAAAAAATATAACAATAAATCAGAATAAAATAGATAAAATTCTTAATCTAATAATGGAACAGGATAGTACTAGGGAAACTGACTTAATTAAATATGCCCATATGGCTCAAAATCTTATTATTTTAGGTGACAATATCGATAGTTTATCTGAAGAACTATTTAGACTCGAAAATACTTTGGCTTTCATCAAGTTAACGGGGGTTCCTCACTCAATATTAAATATAGCAGACTTGAAGACGTTTTTAGATAAGCTTAGGTTAATATACGCAAAGGACGAGATCCTTGACGTAGACATTAGGTACTTTTATGATATAATTAAAGTAGGATACTTTTATATGGGTAGTGAATTAGTTATAGTTTTTAAGGTACCGATTGCCTCTCCAGATACCTTTGATCTTTATAAGTTGTCCATTATCCCTAACAAAAACCAACAAGCCCTTATACCCTACCAACCCTTCATAGCAATATCTGGAGAAAACTCTATGTACATGGAGACAGAATGTCCGAAGGTAAAATCATGGTATCTCTGCGAAAAGAAGTCCAACTACAGAGTTACAGATAACTCTGACTGCATTCACCAACTCATTACCAAGCAGGACCTCCACACCAACTGCAAACTGACTACGGTTATCCTGACGAGAGAAGCTATGGAACGCCTGGACGATATACATTATACATTGAGCTTTCCCAACCAGACTAAGGTCAAGACATCCTGTGGACAAGAGCAGTATAGAATCCTTCAAGGAAGCTATTTAGCCGCCATCCCGCTCAACTGTTATCTCAAGACCGCTGGAATCTCTATATATAACACAGATGACCGAATCAGAGGACACCCGCTAAAAATCATGAATTTATTCTCAATCAAGGATCAACAAATCGCTAAGGATTCACCAATCATCCTTAATTCAATCAACCTTGGAGATCTTCATGACATCAATGAAAAAATTTCTCTTCAAACGCCAATCCACTTGGAAGAAATTTCAGATAGCAGTATTTATCACACCACCATTCCGATCTACACGATTTTATTATTCAGTGCAGCCGCACTTGCACTCAGCCTCGCATATCGACGTCATCGAGCTAGAAATCATCAAGAACATCCAATTGAAGAAAATAGTACTCCGTCACCAACAGGAGTTTATGCTGAAATAGGAGAAAGAAGACGTCACCCTTATGAAATCAAGATGGATCACAGCAGCATCTCAGCGACTCCTCCGAAAAATATTTCGCAATAGTCACTGAACTACGGGGGGAGGTGTTACACACTCGCTCTACATAGGAATTGCAGAGTTGCATTCACAATTGGAGCGCCTCGTGGAAGCCGTGGCGTACGTGACGCCAAGTCAGCATAACGTGCCGCCCCGCTTCGCCGGCCGGTCATCGGACACTCCACGTTTCATCAATTCTTGACTGACTCTCATATCGATCAGACTAGATTATTTTTAGTTAATACTTTGAATGTAACTTTTTACATTAATTAAACTTTTAAGATTATAAAAGCATTTTTTTAAAAGCGACTTCCAGGCGCACTCGACTTAATTCGTGTAAGGTCGTCATGTACGAAAAATCCCTATGTGTACCGAAGAATTTTTATTTTCATTAATCATTAAATTTCACATCATCAATCATCAACCAATCAAACATCAATAGGTATCCTTACCCCTATTATAAATGTGAAAGTGTGTTTGTTTGTTTGTTTATTTGTAGTTGAATCACGTCAAAACGGAGCGACGGATTGACGTGATTTTTTGTGTGGAGATAGTTGGAGGGCTGGAGAGTAACATAGGCTACTTTTTATCCGGGTACAACTCGAGCGAAGCCGCGGGCAGCAGCTAGTTTATAATAAAACTGTAACAGGTCAAATTCTGTACATTGAAGATATTTTGAAATTTTTTTTGGAGGGCTCTCTATTGTCGATACTGAAGCCAAAACTGTAATTTTTTTCATTCATGTCTGTCTGTCCGTATCATGGCCGCGCATTACGTCGAAACTACTGGTTGGATTTAAATGAAACCTGGTATTATTTGAGTGCATACTACGAGGTCTAATATAAAATACTTTTAATCCTGAAATTCAGCACGGTTCCCTAGGGAGAGGGGATGAAAGTCAAAATAAGTATCTGGTTGTAATTCATGAGCGCGTAGTCCGATTTCATTGATTCTTTTTAGGGTTCCGTACCTTAAAAGGTAAAAAAAGGAACCCTTATAAGATCACTTTCTTGTCCGTCTGTCTGTCTGTCTGTCACCATCGATTATCTCAGGAACGGGTGGAGCTAGCAAGTTGAAATTCATACCATATACTGAGGTCTATAGTCCCTATTGTGAGTATAAAAATCAAGGTCCTGAGTCAACACTATAAAAAGATATAGGCAAATTTAGGTTTTCGTGAAAACTTGTAAGTACCAAAACTTACCTTAATTATCAACTTTTTTTATTTTTCGGAATTTTCCCTTTACTTGTGCTGTAAGGCCTTGCTTGTAACCAAAATTGACAATTCTAGGTCAACCGGAAGTACCCTAGAGGTTTTGGGTCGAAAACCTAAATGGTAGTTCCCGTTGACCTAGAATCACGAAATTTGGCAAAAAGCAAGGCCTTATAGCAGAAATAAAGGAAAAATTCCAAAAAATTACAAAAGTTGAAAGTTAAAGGGTGTTCCCATACATACATACATACATAGTTGACGCCAATTAAGATTGTCTTCTGAGTTGTATGAGCGCTCATACAATTAAGCGAACTAGCTTAATTGGCACCATCCTCAAATAAGGTAAATAAATAAAATTGTGCTATTGTGTGAAAGTAAATAAAAGAAAATATTTATTGCAATATTATGCTCGTGTGCGCAGAACATTTGCGGCGCTGCTATCGCAGAACTAGGATATGTACAAAAAAATTACTAATTGTTCAATAACTTAATGGGTATAATGGGTAGGTACGGAACCCTCGGTGTACGAGTTCGACTCGCACTTGACCGGTTTTTACTTTGTTTGAAAGTAAGTACTTTATATATTGTTCCGTAAAAATTTCAAGGTCATCGGTTTTGTAGTTCCGAAATTACAAACAGCCGGAATCCTTGACACCCGGAATGCACAGGAACCGTTGAATGTACGGCTCATCTTAAGCTGGTGTGCAAACAACTCCAAACGAGCTGTCGGTGCTGGTTGTTGTTGTTGGTGCTGGTTGTTGTTGTTGGTGCTGAGGTAATTGTCTGGGGGTCTAAAGTGGCCACTTTTGATGAAAAATCAGATGTTTCATAGATGCTTCATCTATGAAACATCTGATGAAACATCAAATGCTTCATAAATGCTTCATATATATGCTTCTTAAATGAAGCATCGATGCTTCATCAATGCTTCATCGATGCTTTATAGATGCTTCATATATGAAGCATCGATGAAGCATCTATGAAACATCTATGAAGCATTTCACAAAACATCTTTTTTGACAGAACTATGTGCGAGGTTAAATTTATTTTTAGAAAGTAAATAGGTTGAATGGAAAACGGATGGCTGAATGCAAAACCCATGCGAAGCCAAATTTAAGAAAAAAAAACAGACCCGCTCCCGCGACAATTTACCTTTTTTATTTATTCGTGTGCCTCAAAAATATTTCCATATGTCCATCAGGGTGCGCAGTGCAATCATTTCTATAAAAAAACTAAGTAGGTACCTACCTATTTAATTTATAAAAATAAATTTAACCTCGCACATAGATCTGTCAAAAAAGATGTTTTGTGAAATGCTTCATAGATGCTTCATATATGAAGCATTTATGAAACATCTATGAAGCATCGATGCTTCATAGATGAAGCATATGAAGCATTTATGAAGCATTTGATGAAAAGTCAGATGTTTTTAGACCCCCTGTATTTGGTAGGATCAGAAGAATCTCATCTATTTTGAACTGTTAAAACCTAGTGAAACGATCACGGGAGGCCGAAAACAGCCACAATATGCGACATGTTATGAATCCATTATTATTCATCATGACAACAATGTTCTGTGGTGCTGAGGGCGAAGGCCCGCCTGAAACACAGAAGGTTGCAAATTTAATTCCCTTTGCCTGCCTGTGAGACAAATGTATGTGTGATCTACGAATCTCTGTCTCAAAATGATTCTCTCAAGAAGGCAAAAAGTCGTAGATTCTGACGAAAACTTTGAATAAAATACCTACGTTGTAGCACAGAATTATGCGACAAAGTTCAATTCAGCTCGCGTAAGCGTTCTTTGCCTAGTGCAATATGCACTGACACGTGCCTACACAAATTCTCTCTTTCTAACGCATAACTCTGTCACTGTCTGGCGCGGAGTGACGCGGAAGGGTTGTCGAGTTGTCACGCGATGGGTATTAGAGCCGAGTGGCAAGTGGGAACCCTGCCAAGGCCCGCCCGGGCGGGCCCACCAATGTACTTGTAGCTTCGTACCTAAAGTGCGGAGTGCGCGTAATTAGTAATTAGGTAAATAAATCTGTTTATATTCTTATGTTTTGCTTTTTAGTGCAAGTATGTTTTAAAGTCGGTTAAGTATTTTATTTTTTATTTTTTCATTTTAGTGTTTATTTTTTATTAAGAATGATGTCATCTTACCTACTTATTGTGTTTCGCTCATCAAGCCCTTTCATTTGATATCCATGTCACTACTACTATACTACTAAAAACTAAGATACTGAAAACCAGCGCTCTAACAGCCATGGCGCTGCTGGAGCAAATGCTGAAGGGTAACCTTATTTTCTTGTCACTGTAATGTAGCATTTCTGATTTGTGTTGTATGTATCGTAGTGGCGAAAATAAAACTTATTTCTATTTCTATTTTACTAAAAAGTTCCATGGAACAGGTCCTGACTCCATCATCAGATCAGATCGCTGTCACCATATTATTATATTACATTGTGTCGGAACTTCACAGATATGCTGTGGTTTTACTCAATCGGCCAATTTATTGAGGAGTTCTGTTGAGCAGCTCTTGACTCCATCATCAAATCAGCTCGTTGTCACCATATTATTAAATTGTAATTGAAACTTGATAGATATACCGAGTTTCGACTCAATCGGCCTATTCACTGAGGAGTTCTGTTGAACAGCTCTTGACTCCATCATCAGATAAGCTTGATTGATACCATAATATTTCATTGTCACCGAGAATATATAAGTGTGCAAAATTTCAGCCCGATAGTTCTACAAACACAATAAATAACCATAAAATTTGAGAGTTCCCCTCGATTTCCATGGGATCCCCTCATCAGATCCTCCACTTCTGGAGTATATCCTTTGTAACCAAAAAAAAAATAATTGTCAAAATCGGTCCACAATTGACGGAGAAATGGCGTAACACACACACAAAAAACTAAAAAAAATATATACCTAAAATAAAAAAAAACACGCAGTCGACTTGAGAGCCTCCTCCTTTTTGAAGTCGGTTAAAAATAATATTACACAAATCATAAAAGTTACAATTTCATTAACAAAAAAAATGTAATTAATATGATTGTGATGTGGTATCGAGTGTAGGGGCGGCAAAAGTTGAATAGCCTACTGGCGGCAAATTTGGAAATCCGCCACTGTTATAGGCAGTAGAGTAGGTAGGTATCTATGTAAGCGAGATAAAACATAATACCTACCTAACAGCCAACATCAGAGAGACAAATGTAAAATATACTAGGTTCCGCCCGCGGCTTCTCTCGCGTGATACCTACCCGGATAAAAAGTAGCCTATGTTTTATTCCAGGTCATAAATTATGGTAAGTATAGGTACCTACCTATATGTATTCCAAGTTTCATTAAAATCCGTTCAGTAGCACTGGCGGTCGCAGACTTTGATCTTGGGGGGGGGGGGGGGGGTCACTAGTTTTGGTAGTGCGTACCTACCTCTCTTTTTGCTGGATGTTACAGGTTTCTCAAGGATTTTGAGGGGTGGGGGGGGTCATGACCCCCATGACCCCCCCCTCGAACCGCGCGTGTATCAGTAGTTTTTGCTTGAAAGAGTAACAAACATACAAACATCCCTAGATAGCGGTACATCTATACATCCATACATCCTCACAAACTTTCACACTGTAAAATTATTAGTAGGATGGAAAAGCCCCTCTTGGCAGATTCAAATGGCCCGCCGTCATTTTGTGACGTCATTACAAAACTACTACTGTTCTATTTATAGACTTTGAAGTTTAAAAACATAACTTCAACTTCATAACTTTAGTATAAAAATTACTTTCTTTTTAACCGACATCAAAAACAGGAGGAGATTCTCAATTCATAGGAATATTTTTTTATGTAGGTAGGTATGTTTTTGGAATTTTTTTGATTTGGATAATTCTTTTTTGTTTGAAAGGGTCCCAGGTGGTGCCATGGTCATCAGATCAGGTCAGGATCTGATGATGGCGTCAGGAGCTGTTCAACAGAACACATCAGTACCTACCTAAATCTAAATAGGCCGATGGAGCTGAAACTCGTCATCATCATCACCAGCACCATTTTTTGAACAGCTTCTGATTCCATCATCAGGTCAGCTCGCAGTCACCATAGGTACGCATAGGTATTACATATTACATGACATTGTAGTCGGAACGAAACGGAACAAGACAGCTTACATTATGCCGAGTTTAAACTCAATCAGCCTATTTACTGAGGAGTTCTGTTGAACAGTTCCTGACTCCATTATCAGATCCTGACCTGATCTGATGACCATAGCTCCACCTGGTACCCTTTCAAACAAAAAAATAATTTTCCAAATCGGTCCAGGCTCACCTATTCAAGTAGATACTCGAGAAACATACCTACCTACATAAAAAAATATTCCTATGACTTGAGAATCTCCTCCTTTTTTTGAAGTCGGTTAAAAAGAAAGTAATTTTCATAAAAGGGTCTACAAAACCTACCTACCTACATACCATTTAAAATTGAAATAATTGTTCAAAGTAAAAATCAATTCTAATCTACGCTAGGTACACCTATCTAGTTAGTGTGTATACTACCTACACCTATACCTACATACCTATACATCGAGCGAGCTAAAAATGCTAAAAATTATAAAAAGCGGTGGTCGTTGCAAACCAATTTTGCGTTAGTGTGAGTGTCGAAACTCCGCCTCCGGGACTATACACACACATTGAAGACATCCGAGCAACGCGTACGGCAATACTCGAGTTCAGAATTTACAAGAATTTACGATGTATTCCGTAATACCAAAAATGATGAATGAAAAGTTAATGATTTCGCAATTTTTTTTGTATGGCCTGTAACTAGACACTCTAAGCTGTGTTCCTATTAAAAGGATATTACAATCATTGTTGTTTATCATACAGAACAAATGCAACGAAAACACGATATTTTTGCTGTAAAAATGTTAGAAATACAATTTGGTTACATTTTGTTTCAGGTAAGTTTTTTAGATCAAAAGTTTAACAGGAACCTAGATTAATACTTCCTTAATCTAAATAAGTGCATAAAGTGGTGAAAATACGCTCAAATTTTAAATGATTTCGGTAGTACGTTTGTATGGAGAATTCGTTCGTCGCTGCCCTCTTAATGCTAAAAGGACAGCCAATTTTTTGGTGATCTTTTCTAAGGGTAGATCTTTATTGGGCATCCAATCCGCGACATAATTTAAAACTACCTGAGGATCCCAAGTAGAAGTATATTTCGGCATAGCTGGTCTAAGCTTGTAGACACCTTTGAGAAGGCGTTTCACTTGGTCATCGGAGGTTATGTTACTACCTAACAGTAGAGATAGAGCTGAACGATGACTGTTCAAGGATCCGTAAGCTGCCCCATTGTTAAACTGTTCAGTAAGAAATAACATTATGTTTGATAGCGAACATACATACGGATTTTGATTGCGAGTATAACAGAACTGCCACCACAGTTTATAGGTTCCATTGTACTGAAGTAGAGTGTTTTTGGAAAGGGAAGCCATTATTAAGTCGAGTGATAGGCTTGGTGATCCTCTTGCTTCAAAGGCAGCCCGGAGAGCACTGCCGCAGCCAGGGTAAACTGTCTCGGAGGTGGAGGAGTCCTGGAAAAGGACAAATGATTTGGGTCAAAATATATAATATCAGACCGAATCAGTCTCTTAAGCAGAGGAAACCAAGGCTGGGACGGCCAGTTAGGGAATATTAGGATACCTTCAGCTTCATCAATAATGATTTTCTGTATGCATTTCAAAACAAGTGAAAACGGTGGAAATGCATAGAAGTACATCCGTTTCCAGCTCATAGTAAATGCGTCAACTGCTATGGCGTCTGGATCTGGCTTCCACGAGACATAGGTTTCACATTTTGCGTTGGTGCGAGAAGCGAATAGATCTATCTCTGGTTCGCCAAAAGCTGTTACTACTCTTTGATATTCAGAGACAGAAAGATACCATTCAATATCAGGATTAACTTTTCTAGACTCCTGATCTGCTTCTGTGTTGTCTTTTGTATTAATATATGAAGCGAACAGCCAGATGTTTCGCTTCTCGCACCACTGCCAAATAGTTCTTGTTAGGTCTGTCAGATGAGGGAATTGGATCCCTCCCATCCTATTAATGTAACTTATTGCGGTTGTGTTATCAACGCGTAACAGAATGCTACAATTAGTGTATTCGCGAGCAAAACATTTTAAGCCGAGAAAAACAGCAAGTAACTCGAGATAATTGATATGGAAATCTAGTTCACTATCTTTCCATCCACCGTTTACGCGCTTGCTGTTACAATATGCGCCCCACCCTGTTCTAGACGCATCAGTAAAAATTTCTAGAATGAAATTAGGAGTTTGAAGAGGGAATGCTGTGGAATGAATATTTTTTAACCACCATTCCAAATCTGGTAATATAGAAGAAGATGGTTTGAATTTAGCTTCATATTTTTGATGTTTTACAAGAGCTAAATATTTTTGTCTCTCTAACTCTTTAGTATAGAGCCACCCATACTTTACAGCTGGACAAGCTGATGTAAGGACCCCTAGCAAGTGAGCGAACTCCCTAATAGTACAAACAGGTAGTCGCGAAAACTTCTGTACTAATTGTAGTATTTTGTGTCGCTTGTCTAATGGCAGAGATAATGACATATCCACAGAGTTGTAAATAAATCCTAAAAATTTGCAACATTGTTGAGGATGTAAACAACTTTTATCAAAATTGACCACGAAACCTAAACAGTTAAGTAACTTAAGAGTTTCAGTAACATTTCTTTGGCACTCATCATAACTATCTCCTAGACAGAGCCAATCATCGAGATATATTACGGATCTATATCCGCGATGTCTCAGATAACCTACAACTTCTTTCATTATCTTTGTGAAAGTTCTAGGACCCGAGCATAGACCATAGGGCATGGCACTAAATTCATACGTAGTTTTATCAAATTGAAATCTTAAATACTTGCGATCAGACTTAGCTACTGGAACAAGTAAGTAAGATTCTTTGAGATCGATAGTCGCCATGAATCCATGGCTAGGTATCATTTTCGATGCAGTCCTATGGTCTTCCATTTTGAAATGGGCATTAGAAACAAATTTATTTAACTGTTTAAGGTTTAGTATAAATCTATGGCCGCCATTAGGCTTTGGTGCTAAAAAGATATTTGACAGAAATTGATCTTTTTGTGGTTTACATTTAGTAATAGCGCCTAAGTCTATCAGGTTCTGGATGGCTAACCTCATTTCATTCTTTTCTTTGATCGAATTAAAATTATTAGAATAATAACTTTGTTCTACCTTACGATTAAATGGTATACTATAACCGTTACGAATCAGATCCAAAATAACTTGATTATTAGTAATACCAATCCAGCAATTATAATAAAATTGTAATCTACCGGCATGTACCTGCGTTACTGTTTCGTTGGGGCATGTTTGTTGTAGCTCGTGTTCGTCGAAGGACGCGTGGACTGCGCCGACGTCATTGGTTGGGCTCTGCGATACGGTTGCTGCGTTGTCGTCTTGTATGCAGCTGTCCGCCCCCCCCTTCTCGATGGCGGGTAGCGAGGGGGGCCTGACCAGTTTCCCTGGTGTTGAAAACGTCCAGCTGACGACTGAGTACCCGAAGAAGAAGGCTTCGGATTAGGAGTCTTTTTGATCTGCAACCCTTGTTTTTCGATAGCCTTTGAGGCCTTAATTTTTTCAGGCAGTTTGCTACCGAAGAGAGTTTCGTCTCTTTCTTGGTCCTGTATTAAAGTAAGGAACGCTTTCTCCAATCCTGGAGTGATGAGCTTGGTTCTCACTTGAGATTCGGTGTGGTGGATGTCGGTTAGTAAACGGCAGCCGTCAGATAATATTTTTACGGCTTGTACCTTATCATCGCTGGTCAGCAGCAGACTCATTGCTTTGTTTATTGCCGATATGCCTAGGCCCAGCTGGTCCTGTTTGAGCTGAATTTTCTTATCTCTGGTTCTCACTATATCAGAGACCGCAGCGGATATTTCCGCGTTTAATGTGGGTGCTTTCAGTAGTTTGCAATTACTGGGGATAGAATAGCTTTTCTTTTACTTCCTTTTGTAATCCTTTTTTAAGGATTGGTAGCCAAAGTTGGGCCAGCTTGTCATGTATATCAGGGCCATAAACTGGAAGGTCATCTGAAGCATCGCCCAAAGCCTGTAATAACTCTGGATCGAGTTCAGGCACAGTTTCAGTAGTCTCTTGCGGAAGCACTGAGGCCTCGTCTGATGCCGTGAGGAGCGCCGGTACAGGTGGCGTTTCACCATCGACATTATTGCCTTCTTCCATTAATTGCGTTCCGTTATCTGAGCAAACGAAAAAAATGTTTTTATTATTTTGAGGGTAGTTAAAAAAAATAATTTCAAAATTAATTTCTTAAGAAAATAAAATGCAATTATATTTTCGGACAGATTAAAACCTTCGTGTTGACCCGCAGTCGAACCTCCAGGCAATTTTTAAGCATCATGCTAACCCATCGTGATAACCCGCAGTTAATCCTCCAGGGAAGCTTAGAGATGCTGATATGGCATGAGACAGTATCACTTCACTTAGGTAATACACATTGTAAAAACTCACCTGGATTTTCATCGGAATCCGATGATGAAGAATACACAATCACGCGACGCTTTTTAGCGGTATTTTGCTTTTGAAGTTTTTTAATTTTCTTATTATAATATTCTAACTTTTCTTCGGCACTACGTTTCGGCATTTTGTTTAATTTTTACACGGTAGGTAAAAGCGTGTGCTTGTTGCCGCGCACGAAAAAATAATGACGAGCTGCCGCAGGCCGGACCGCAGGTAGGAATTGACAACTCTGACTTTTTTATTTTTAAATGTGCGAAGTTGCCAGTAGCATGAAACGATACTACCATGTTTTATAACTGAAGAATGAAGCGACGAAATATAATATGAGTGTAACGCCGCGAGGGTGAAGAATATCAATTGCTTTACAAGTGCTATGCAACCAAAACCACAATTTATCTAACAAAAATAAACATTCCGACGAATTGAGAACCTCCTTTTTTTGAAGTCGGTTAAAAACTATTTAACATCAGAATGACACCGAAAATAGATTGCAACTATTACAAGTGCAAACCTGATAATAACAATAAGACGCATCTACTTCCTGTTGTCTGATCGTCACGAGCGGCCTTCACCTTACTGCAATCAGTCTAAGTAAACTCACGGATAAGTAACTGTAGGGCAACGGTGCGACTACTTTGTATTTGTGGAGAATCGTAAAATGGCCACAATATGGCCACAATATATATCTGTTCACACAAATATTGTTTGTTTTACTCCTATAATAAGAGTTTGGAACATGGAACAGAGACGTGGTCCTTCACTATTGGCCTCATGAGTAAACTCAGAGCCGCGAGCTATGGAGAGGGCTATGCTCGGGGTTTCTCTACGGGATCGAATCAGAAATGAGGAGATACGTAGAAGAACTCGGGTCACCGACATAGTCAAACGGATTAGCACGTTGAAGTGGCAATGGGCAAGCCATATAGCACGCAGACCAGATGGCCGATGGGGCCGAAAAGTTCTCGAGTGGAGGCCACGGACCGGCAAGCGCAGTGTTGGACGTCCACCGACAAGATGGACAGACGACCTTGTAAAAACTGCAGGTTGGCAGTGGATGCAGGCCGCTTCCAACCGCAACACATGGAAATTTTTGAGGGAGGTATATGTCCAACAGTGGACGCCCAACGGCTGAGATGATGACGATGAATAAGAGTTTATATTTTAATGTTTGGTTGATGGCTAAGGCACCAACCTCCCATACAAAATCGGCATGGCATAGGTATGGTTTGTTTGCAAAACCTTTTGCTCTCGCTGGGGACAGCGGGACAGACAGCCTGAAAGCGGGACAATCCCGCCCAAAGCTGGACGTATGGTCAAGTTTAATAATACCTATACACAATTTATGACCTGGAATAACACATTGGCTACTTTTTATTAGAGTGGGTATCACACGAGCGAAGCCGCGGGCGGAAGCTAGTCCTACTAATATTATAAAGGCGAAAGTCCGTGTGTGTGTGTGTGTGTGAATGTTTGTTGCCACGTATCTCCATAACTACTAAACTGATTTTGATGAAATTTGGAATGTAGATAGATAATAACCGGGAATAGGACATAGGCTACTTTTTATTCCGAAAAATTGCTGGGTTCCCGTGGGATAAGAAAAAGAGTAGTCCACGCGGGCGAAGCCGCGGGCGTCCGCTAGTTAAAAATATGAATTGAAAACCAACAAACAAAAACCTTGGTTTCTGGACAGATTTTTTTGTAAAAAAATATTCCTTCTGCCCTCCAATTAGCTAAACAGATGAGCCTTTTTTCCCCGAAGGTTCTATAGCTCAGTCAGTTACTGTTATCGACAATTGGCTTAGTAGTAGTTAAAATAACCGTGACATAAGAGGCCCTAATATTTGGGTTACGGAAATATGGCTTCAGTTGAAACTGTCAGGTCAAAGGTGAATCTGCCAAGGAACTTCTATTTGGGACTCTGCACTTGTACCTTAGTAGTACAAAAGAACCTTCAAAGTCATTTCTAAAATTTCTGAATGGAATCCAAGAAATCTGCTACCTACTTTATTGTTTTATACCTAATCAAAGTCAATGACTTGGTGGTAGAATAGGTTTTATTTTAATTTAAATTAAAAATGATTACTTAATCAGTTAGCCGTAGGTCCTCTTACGTTTATTGAGAAGAGAATCACCTAGCTCGCAAAACATTTTAAAAGTGATCATAATTTTTTACGCAAACATTAAAACAGTTGCACAATCAATTTGACGTTATACATTGGCTATTCTAATTCGAATAACATACGAGCGAAACAGTGGGCGGAAGCCAAACTAAAATATAGAACACGTCATTTATAACCGCGCGATCCACCAACGCCTTTTAAAATGAAAAATAATTGCAGTTCGAATCCCGACCTCAGTGCATCTGTGCATCAATAGATTTTTGTTTCGATAATATTAAATGTTTTATAGCTTAATCTGTAAGGGAAGCTAGTTCGATCAATAATCTTCATTAGCTAAACTAAAAAAACTGTGTTTGCTGAGTGGGTTAAAGGTATAGCTGACCGGTCGCCTCCGCACCCGAACCTCACCGCATCGCCTCGGTATTCTTTATATGGAATTCTATGGACCAACGCTCACTCCACCAACTTCGTAACATCACCGGATCGCCGCAACGCAATCCAAAAGTGAAGGACTAAGTGAACGCCGAAAAGGCGATGCGGTGCGGGGCAACTGGTCAGCAAAACCTTAATAGTGCCTCGACTTTAAAAAAAATCAAAATCAGTCTAGAATTGACGGAGAAATCGATGAACACGGCGAACATACATAACAGACATACAGGCAAACATAGAACTTCTTTTTTTGAAGTCGGTTAAAAACTAAGTCCATCGTATGGTCATGGCCATCACTGATATAAATCTTGCATGATGTACTTCTTAAGTATTTGCGTCCATTCATTTCTAACGCATTGTTTAGAAGGTCATTACCAAAGGTGGTGCTACTGCGAAATGTTTTGGCTTCACGCTAAAGCCTGCTTGGCGCAGGCTCGCCGAGTGAACGCCAATGCCAACGTGTGGACAGCACCATTTACCTTGCCATCGCTCGCCTAGCTGGCCGAGTGAATACAAGACCAACTTGCATTGGTTTGCATAGACTCGCCAAACGTCTGGACGGTAGCACTCGCCTTGCATCAATTCGCCTTGGCTCGCGCTGGCTTAGGCTCGCCCAACATGTATAGGCGGCATTACGGTACAACAGTTTATTTTACTTTTTGAGTCACTCGATGCTACCCGATTAAATTATTGCCTTGTCTTTCAGGATTTTAGCCTCATACCAGAACAAAAAAAACATTTTTTTCCTAAATTTTTCAAAAACAACTGCTGTTGCTACGAAAGCCTACGAAGCTCTACGAGTTACTACGAAATAGACGGAAAAAAATTATTTCTGATTATAAATCTTTTTTAAAACCTCTATAACGAGAGATTTCTTATCATCTTTGATCGATCGATTTGAGGGCTAATATCGGCTCCGGCTTTTATGTCGCTAAGCCATGACGGAGGCCTTAAAACTCCATAGACAGACACTGTCTCATACGAAATTACTGTAACATATTGTTTAGTTTCACGGTAGCCCTTCTGGCTAGCGAACTTCGCGACCTTACGACCATACAAGCATACACAATTAGTTGTTATGTTTACATCGGAAGTGGGGAAAACCTACGCCCCTATGACAGAATGCTACTCAAGTTCGAATCGAGCCTGTAGCTTCGCAGTTCTCGATTGAAATTATGTAGAAATGAATCAAACTAAACTCTACTTTCATCTCTAGCAGACCTAATCTTTGTAAGGGTGTTACCACACTTATCGATCGATCGTCGATCGATGCTATCGATCGATGCGAGAAAACTACACCGAATTTAGTAAATCAGCTCGATAGGACGAGTTCTAGTCGAATTCATCATTGATTAAGCATCGATCGATGAATACATTTTAAAAGATACTGGTGGTAAGCCCACTGGGTGTTAATATAACAATCGATCGACGTCGATCCAACATCGATCGGTGTTGATCCATACGGACAATCAAACATCGATGTTTTATCGATCCGTATTCTTCGATCTGCTAAAACTACTCACCAATTGTTTTAAGGCTGGATTTTACCAAACTGGAATAAGTTTTATCTGGAGATTAAACCACAGATAAACTGTTGTTAGTATGAATCAAGGAATTTCTATACTACGTACCTGGAACACTGACTGAGACAGAAAACAAGGTCCGCTTGAGAAAGAAAACTTGGGCGGTGTGTCTCTTTCTAAAGGGTGACCATAAACTAAACATTCCTAGTCCCTAAGGGGCCTTTTCCATCATTTTCTGATTTACGTGATGTTTCAGGGCATGATTTTTGAATTAAAATACTGATACAATTTTGATCCTTCATTTTGATTCTTGAATCTTGAATCTTGATTCTTGAATCTGAAAACTGAAATTTTGAATCTTGAATCTTTGAAGTGACAGCTGTCAAACTTAAAACCGCCATATCTCGGGAACTACTCGTCCTAGACTCCCCGTTCTCAGTTCAAATGAAAGCTAAGACCAAGATCTTCATATGAAGTGACAGCTGTCAAACTTCAAATGGCCATATCTCGGGAACTACTCGTCCTAGACTCCCCGTTCTCAGTTCAAATGAAAGCTATGACCAAGATCTTCATTTGAAGTGACAGCTGTCAAACTTCAAACGGCCATATCTTGGAAACTACTCGTCCTAGACTCCCCGTTCAAAGTTTAAATGAAAGCTATGACCAAGATCTTCATTTGAAGTGACAGCTGTCAAACTTCAAACGGCCATATCTTGGAAACTACTCGTCCTAGACTCCCCGTTCCCAGTTCAAATGAAAGCTATGACCAAGATCTTCATTTGAAGTGACAGCTGTCAAACTTCAAATGGCCATATCTCGGGAACTACTCATCCTAGACTCTTCCTTTTTAGCTCAAATGAAAGCTATGACCAAGATCTACATTTTCAATAACAGCTGTCAAAATGACATCTGTCATCTGAAATGTAGGTCTTGGTCATAGCTTTCATTTGAACTGAGAACGGGGAGTCTAGGAAGAGTAGTTCCCGAGATATGGCCGTTTGAAGTTTGACAGCTGTCACTTCAAATGAAGATCTTGGTCATAGCTTTCATTTGAACTGGGAACGGGGAGTCTAGGACGAGTAGTTTCCAAGATATGGCCGTTTGAAGTATGACAGCTGTCACTTCAAATGAAGATCTTGGTCATAGCTTTCATTTGAACTGAGAACGGGGAGTCTAGGACGAGTAGTTCCCGAGATATGGCCATTTGAAGTTTGACAGCTGTCACTTCAAATGAAGATCTTGGTTTTAGCTTTCATTTGAAGTGGGAACGGGGAGTCTAGGACGAGTAGTTTCCGAGATATGGCGGTTTGAAGTTTGACAGCTGTCACTTCAAATGAAGATCTTGGTCATAGCTTTCATTTGAACTTTGAACGGGGAGTCTAGGACGAGTAGTTTCCAAGATATGGCCGTTTGAAGTTTGACAGCTGTCACTTCAAATGAAGATCTTGGTCATAGCTTTCATTTGAACTAAGAATGAGGAGTCTAGGATGAGTAGTTTCCGAGATATGGCGGTTTGAAGTTTGACAGCTGTCACTTCAAATGAAGATCTTGGTCATAGCTTTCATTTGAACTGAGAACGGGGAGTCTAGGACGAGTAGTTCCCGAGATATGGCCATTTGAAGTTTGACAGCTGTCACTTCAAAGATTCAAGATTCAAGATTTCAGATTCAAGGTTCAAAATTCAAGAATCAAGGATCGAAATCCAAGATCGAAACCAAGGATCGAAATCAAGGATCGAAATCAAAATCGAAATCAACATCAAGGATCAAAATCAAGGATCGAATTCAAGGATCGAAACCATGGATCGAAATCAAGCGCTGATTTTGTCGAGCGCAATAAGGTAAAAATATCCTGAAATTTAAATGACTCATGGGCACACTACTAATCCAACAACGAGTGTGAAAGAGACAAAGCACCCAAGAAAGCCTCTCAACAAGACCAACAATCCTTATAACCAAGATTAAATGATAATAGATCGTTGTGTGGTCGTGATAAGGTTCAAAATCCTTTGTACATTAAATGTCAGTCAGCATTCTACTATGTATACAATTTCTTTGGTATGAATATTTTGACATTGTAAAGTTGACACCTTATAACCAGGATAATTTTAATGCACCTAATAATGTTCGGTTGCGCTTTCTAAACAAATGTATTTCGAATTCTGTCGGCTAATGGAATAACTACTCTGGGAGTAAGATGACAGTTTGGTAGAATCCTCCCTTATGGTAAGCGTCCACTGGCCCGCATCGCACGCAGCGGACGGATCGCATCAAACGGATTATCTGTGAAATGCGATGCGTACGATGCGGACATGTGGACGCACTTATATGAGTTTCTATACAAATAATACTACGATCCGTTGCGTGCGATGCGTCCGAAGCGTACGATACCGACATGTGGACGCTTACCATTAGACGTCGATCGACGTAAATCAATTGGTGAGTAGTTTTTGGCATTTCGTGGTTTATCAGTCAATGCTATGAAATAAGGTGTCGCCGTCATAAGCTGAACCAACTGCTATAATTCCAAGACGCTTACAAGAGTAGGCCTACTGGTTTTGAAATATTATTATGCCCCTAACTACCCCTTAGCAAAGGATCTCTTGATCAAGACTAAAGGCTCCCACGCGGTAAATATAGCTCGTTAGTGTGTACCGATCAATGTACCTATAATATTATTTTCTTGTAAGCTAAATGTACTTACCTATAATTAAGTTAAATGATTTTCATATTTCCGGTATCGTAGCCTTTCTTATACATAATAAGGAAGTGAGTTTAATAGATTTCACCTTCAACCTAAGTCTATCTATAGATAAACATACAATTAGTGCCCATGTAGCATGCCTAGGTACTAAGGATATCAGGAAATATGTCAATTGACTAATACATCAATCAAGTTACTAAAGATAGCACGGAGGACATTTTTTTCCCGACTGTCTAATCTTTGCTTGTTTATTTACAATACAATAGAAGAAATTATACCTAAGTTTATTTCACTTATATATCACCGAGAAGAATAATTGAGTAGGTAGTAAAAACTGTACATTATTTCGTAAAACAATGTATAACGTTAGTAATTATCATTTGTGGTAAAGAGAGAGAGCAAAAATGAGAAAAATTGTGGTTTGTAATGTGGTTGCCACATTTTTTTATTCTTAAAAAACAAAGTTTATTACGGACTAGGCGCTTGTAGTAGGGTAAGAACGGGTATTGCCGGTCACTTAAGCAAGAATCACTACTATTCATTCAAATATTGATGTTTATTAAAAAAACTCTTATTAAAGGTAGCTTTAGGTATTCTTCTAACATAATCACAACCATTAAGATCAGAAATATTCAAATTTTGGCAAAAAAAAAAACACTTTCAAAATAAAATGGCTTTGACCGCCATTGCCCGACATGGCGGGTAATACCGGTCAGTAGGTTGGCAATGCCGGTCAAGGTTTTTAGCGACACAAATCGCACACTTTGGTGCTTTATGGCTCCATTTCCCCTTCGAGACTTAAGTATTACTTTAATTCTTGATATCCTGTAAAAGAAAACAAGCAAAAATTATTAATTTAAACGAAAAACCTAACATAACAAAATTTGACGTATTTTTATAACCTAAATAACATTATTAAAAGCACTCCCACAACGAAGCCAAATCTAATGACACCTCAATACGTTAAAATAAATTGAACTGTTTAGGCTGTAGAGCGGCACAAAGAAATAGACATTTATGTATACATACCTAAGAAAATACTTACTTAAATACATACAAACACTCGAAAAATATAACCATCCTTTCTGCGTGCAGTCGGGTAATAATAATATTAGGTACAAAAGATAAAAAAGTCAAAAATATCATCTAGATACTTGCAAAATTAACTTGCTGGAAATACCGGTCAGCATGACCGGCATTAGCCGCACGTATACTTTTCAGATTAAATACATTTTTAACGAAAACCTGGTGCAAAGTGCTCGAATCTTGTGATTACATGGGTAGATAAATAGCTACTTGGCTATAATCACTACTGAAAATAAATGAAACATGAGAATCAAAATACTCACCTCTTATGTTCCGCGACCAAAAAGTTACAACGATACTTCGCGAAACATACTAACGTATGGTACTCCCAAACGCGTGCTCGGAACTGAGCGGGGGCAAAGGCGTTGGCGCAGGGAATACTCACGCCACCCTCTATGTATGCGTATGTGAGAATATACGCTATATTTTGGAAGATAATGAGGTGACCGGCATTATCACCTGACCGGGGATACCCGCTTTTACCCTATTGTCTTACTAAATTAAGGAATTTTATATCTTTCGTTATTTTACTTGTAAAAATACTAAATCTACTTTCTGGATTGTTTTGTAGAGCGTTTGCAATAGTAGAGCTGCTTTTTTTTTTATTGTTTTGAGTAGGTACCTACTAACTTAGTGAATCCACTAATTTGCTCGCGAGTATATTTAAACAAACATACCTACTTACTGCATCTTAGTGCAAATGTCATGGCCTTTTATTCAAAACGTATAGATATTTACACAATAAATCATAATGATATCGATTTTGATATTAATGGTAAACCTTTTGATTGATTAAATGATGAATAAGTTTAGACAAACAATCATAACTGTTTTGATGTGGGTATCAACTCCTGGGTTATTCTAACTAATCATAAGTCTACTATACTTATTTGTACTAATAATCAACTCCTAGATTTCAAACTTTGCACTAAACCGTATTTGTAGCAAGTAATTTTGTAATTTTACTAAAGCTTTGTTTAAATTCAAAAATTCTGCTAAATTGACTATACTGACAGATTGACAGAAAAGCAAAAATATGCCCCGGGTGAGGATCGAACTCACGACCTTAAGATTATGAGACTTACGCGCTGCCTACTGCGCCACCGAGGCAATGAAATGTTGTGTGAAAATAGGTCACTGTAAAACTTCCTGCAAAAAGCGGGCATGGTATCTAAATGGTATCTAATAGGGAATATTTTGAACATACCTTTGGCTACCCCTTCCGACATCTTCAAAGGATTATAAAAATGTCTACAAATCTGAGGGAATGTCTACCGCACTTTGGGGATACAGTTGTAAAAAAATAAATTATTGTAAGTTGTGATCAAGTGTCGCTTTTTTCCGCTTAACTAGACTATAATAAATGTACTTGTCTTCAAAAACCTTCAATACAGTTAAGTATCTATTAAATTATGCAGTAAATGTCATTTACCTTAGCTTCAACTTAAGTACGAGTAAATAGGTACTAAAACCCCTTGTTCCTCGTACATTACCGAGTTACATTATAAATAAATAAATATTGCTGGACATTTCACACAGCGCCATCTAGCCCAAACTAAACAAAGCTTGTTGTATGGGATCCTGAAAACTGATAGAATACTTATATCCTTTTTTTTGTAAATACGTACCTACATATAATACTTTATGACACCCAGACACAGAACAAACATCTATGTTCATCACAGAAATGTTTGTCCTGAGTGAGAATCGAACCCACGACCCACAGCGCAGAAGGCAGATCCGAGCTACTACCAACTGAGCTAAGAGGCCAGTCAAACATTACCAGCAATGTACAAGGAAAAATATTCTTTGCACAGAACCGGGTAATTTATTAAGTCTTTCCTTCCTGTAGGTAGTAATTTTAATATAGCTGAATAATTATCGTTATCAGTGCCTAGGGTATTATTATCTATTCTATGCCTAGGGTCAATGCTACTGATAGCAGTTTCCAGAGCTGTTCCGATTCGGATGTGTCAATGTGTGGGATTACATCCTTCCTGTTTTTGTGCTACTCACATATCGATAATATAGATTGTTTCTAAGCAAAACCCATTACTTATAGGAGAGGAGTAGGCTTGCCCAGCACCTAAACCATCCTCTCAGCTTAACCGAACATATCTACAGGAATAAATGCGCATATAAATTTTTCGAAACGAAAAATCCATTGATGCACGGCCAAGATTTGAACCCACGATCTTCCGATCGAAAGTCGAGGTACTAGTAACCAACTAGGCTCTCTCCCATCAATGACAATGATAATGTGATGACCACTTAGGACATCACTTAACTTGTTGAGTGCCACAGCATTCTTCTTTGGAGGACACCGCATTGGTTTAGGAGGGAACGCTTTAACTTTCAGGAGGACTTTTCTGATTCTGAAGACGAATTGGGGGTAGTCGTGGATCCTACTCTCAATTCTCGGCGGTAGCTCCAGTACTTCAGTCATCCCGTGACCACGAACGCTGCAACGTGTTCGAAACTTCGGGAAACAAAATAAATAAAAGGTACGCGATAAAATCCCGTAATAATAATTATCATAACGCTTTAACTTTGTCAATTGATCAATACTCATCAATACAACAAGGATATTACACCAGCCTATCGGGACAATAGTGAATCTGACATTATCACATTTATCACCTTACAACACGGCACCATAATTACTTATTCTTCCTGATTGCAAACGTTACAATAGTTTACACCTCGGTACAGTCAGTTTCATTGGTAAATTACGATTTCTGAGTTTAGTTCTTCCTAAAAACAGTCTTTGACTACCCCCTTAGACATCTTTTACATATTTTTATCCCCCCCATTCCCACGCATACACACCTACACACTCATTCACACACACACACACACATACACACACACACACATACACACACACACATACACACACACACATACACACACACACTCACGCACTCTCACTCACTGGTACCCACTATTGTCGTTTTCTTTTCTTTAGTCTGTCCTCTGTGGTTTGCCTTGTCTTGTGTTATCCTCTCTGTATTGTAGTAGGTAATCGTTTTTGATTTTCGGTCTCCCGCGATACAGGCTCGCCCTAGTGCGGGGACCATCAGTGATATTTGTATGTGTTGTATTCTCTTTTGGTAAATAAATGTATTTGTATTTGTATTTGTATCTTCAAGTGATCATGAAATGTAAATATCTGTAAGAATGTCTACCTACTGCATCTATTTTTTCAAACATTTTCAAAAACCGACTTCAATGTTTCAATTTGCAATTTTCTGCACTCTCGAGGTGCATTTCTGTTCATAACTCTGAAGACCCTCGACAGATCCTCACCAAATTTTTATGGCACTAATCAAAAAGACCCTTTCAAACAAACTAAAAATTTTCCAAATCGGTCCAGGCGTCTTCGAATAATCAGTGAAGTAAAAAAAAAGATTCCGACGAATCGACAACCTCCTCCGTTTTTGAAGTCGGTTAAAAATATGCCGCCACGAATGTCTTATTTAATTTCATGGTCGACTTTACCTTAGTAGTACTATTTCTAGCCTTTGTCCTGGTAGGACGATTATAGACTTGCAATCACACGACCATCTGTTTTCTACGTGTGGACCTTGTGTCTTCTGTGTTTCCGCAAACGTTTCCTAGATCTAGGCAAGTATAGGGTCTCTAGGACACGGACACAATACAATATGTTGTGATGAGTGCCATGTTGGCCGAGGGAAAAAGTACCTCGCCTTTCGATCCGAAGAGAAAGTTTGGATGGATGATTGTTCCTCTATAACTCGACAAACACTGAACCGATTTGGATGAAATTTAAAACATAGATAGATAATGACCGGGAATAGGACATAGGCTACTTTTTATTTGGGTACCACGCGAGCGAAGCCGCGGGAAGCAGCTAGTAGATTATAATATGTTAATCAAAGTAATGAGTTTTTTTAACGTGTTTTTGTTTTTGCATATTACGACAGACACGATCCGAAGGTCGTGGGTTTGAATCCTGGCCGTGCATCAATGGATTTTTCGTTTCGAAAAATGTATATGCGCATTAACACAAGCTCTGAACGGTGAAGGAAAACATAGGCTTAGTCAGCCCCACACGTATTGACCATGTCTTTCCTGTGGATATGGCCGGTTAAGCTGAGAGGATGGTGTATTTGCTGGGCAAGCCTACTCCATCTCAACATTGTCCCAGGCACTACAGTGTCCCGTTAAGTGTAGGCAAAAATTGCCTCCTGACACTGTAAAAATCATCTAGTAAAAGATGTAAAGGCCTAAGTTTATTACGACAGTAATATAACGGTTGTGGATTCACGGAGAATTTAAAGGGTGTTAGTGATCAGGGTTGGATTAAAGCGTTATCAGCTTTCACTCGTTTCCTATATGAGGATTATCTACAGTGTTGTTGATTCGATTACGAATGTTATGCTTAAGTTATGTTATGTTATCGTTCTACTCAGCGAGTCTGTGGGTCAACTACACGCAAAAAGCTTACCTACAATGCTCTGCGGGTCCAATACAATAACGCGTTTAGGATGCTGTTGCGGCTGCCGCGATTCTGCAGTGCCTCGGGAATGTTCACCCATTCCCGAGTCGATACCTTCGACTCTATCTGGAGGAGAAAGACAGCCTCTCTCCTCAGCAGAACCCGTGCCGGCAGCAACTCCATCCTAAGCGTAATAGCTGAAAAATTTTATAGTCCTCTGATGTTCAAGCTAATTCAGAGGACCAAATCCCCATTACATATTAAGTACTAACTTACCCTTTAGGTTTAAGCTTACTAACAAAATGGACTGTCTAAATTGTCTGAATAAACAAATTAGGTATAATATTATTATTATTATTAAGTATATACAGTGTGAACTTTTGAGACGGGTCAGTAAGGGCAGAAGAATGTAGACAAAGGATCCAGGACATCAGATTCTGATAACGGCATTTCATCTGATGAATCGATGAGATTAGGGGAAAATGCTAGCAGTATTGGAGGACAGTGGATGGCAGTAGCCGCACCATTTTATTGAAACCAAAAAGTCTTTGATGCTTGGCAGGTACTCGATCCAACGACCCTCAGATCGAACGTCGAGGCATAATCCTAATTGGCCAACAGGTTTTAGTGTCATATCAAAATTTTTCAATTCCGACGGGATTCGAACCCGCATTGATACAAAAGAATATAAAAAAAAATTGGTTAACACTTTTCGTTTTTAATGAAATATTGCCTAAGTGTGGATTAACACTATAAAAATCATAGGTTTTAGTGCAACTGAAGATTTCAACGATTATGGTGATGACGATGATGATGTTGATGGCCTAAGTCCCTCCCTGGACAACATGTCTATAGTTAGCCTAGGTCACGCCCGCGGCCTTGCTTGCAACAATTGCCACTGGTTTGTTGATCTCAGCAACTATTAATAGAATGCAAATAAAGTTTATGCGTCAAGAGATTCTAGTCGGTGCATCTTCAATTATATGTGTTTGTATAAATATTATATAAATTATAGTTAAAGTCAATAGGCATTTAGAAGACCATTAGGATCACTGAATCGTCGTCACAGAAGGTTGTCTCGAAGAAATCGCTCATAGCGATAAGACCGCCCATTGTACTTCACTCCTTTATGTTCTGTGTGTCTGTAATTTGTTTTAATGTTCATGTAGTGTACAATAAAGTGTTATTCCATCTATCTATAGTCTGAAGTAAGACATCTGTCGTAGATGATTCTCGTCGACCAATACCGTAAAGAATCGGAGCAACAAACACGGATAGCGTGGGCGAAGCCGCGGGAAACGCTAGTTACATCATTTAAAAAAATAGAAAAGGTAATGTTGCAAGTTTTTTGGGCACGCTTCCGACTCGCCGTGACTCGGATTAGCTGAGCTATCTAAAGATCTTCTGCAACGATCCTTCAATTCTTTTTGATTTTTGATATTTTTTCTTCAGTTCTACATCTGTTCATTAAATAATGTTTGTCATATCGTGTAGCGACATCTACCTGTCGCTAGATGATACTACATAGACATACTACGAGCTTCAGCAAAGATGGCGACACAACATCATAAGTCTAGATCGCGCAAGCAACAAATTCGCGGGCGATCCAAATTACAACCAACCAACAACAACTGTCGGTCGAAAGACCACGGGCAAGTGGGCCAGATGGGCCGACCCTTCTCTTCCTTTGGGAAACAATTCCACCATATTCTTCAAATTGGTGACCCAAACGATGTTTTTACAAAAAAAAGTAAGAAGTATATCAGTCAATAGTTACCATAACACAAGCTCTGGGGCTAGATGATGCTGCGTAAAATGTCCATTATTTATTTAATGATTAATTTATCAAGTAAGTCTGCATCATCGCTGTATGGTTGTCATACAAAAACGGACACCAATGAGTCACAGCCATCACTCAAAAGGTTAAGTAATATTTTTTCTGATAAACACCGCGAAGGTCAAAAACCGCAATAAATGTATGTCAATCGTTTGTGAGAATATAGTTTTCCTTATCAAAGTATTAAATAAAAAAAATATAAAAATCATACAGTGGTTGGGTGGCTTTAGCGTGAAAATGACGAAACTTTTTTGGTATAGATTAGCGAAGGAGTACTTACTAGATATTTTGGTATTTTCAAAAAAATCTACATACAGTCCAATTGAGAACCTCCTCCTTTTTTGAAGTCGGTTAAAAACTTGATAAAAAGACCTACAACACCCCAAGGTACTGTAACGATCCCTATTTTTAAACTATAATTTTAATCAAGGAATTTATATTTATTTTCATCACTCATATTTCAGTCTTACTTGAGAAAGAGCCCTTGAGCTTAATTTATTGAAATATTTTTGTTTGGTGTAAATTTTAAAGTTCACATATCCATAAATTATAATCATTTAGATTGTGCTGGCGACAATATTTTTACAACTCTTGGAACTCATGGGCATCATATTTTTTGTACGTCTGGAAACAGAAAGCAAAGAAATAGTTCCTTATTAACTAAACAAATACGCATAAAGCACATTTATCAGACCACATAAATTAGAGTTTTATCACACACTTATTGGTGTGTTTAAATAAATTTAAACCTGAGTTGACATCTTGAAGTATACTAGGCGATAAGTTAGTTTAAAATATTAGAAATTTGAAGGACTAGAGTTTTTGTGCGTCTATGGCCCGTGAGAACCGAAATAACCAAATAGGTTACGCCTCACATTTTTTCTCAATGATCGAAAAGTAGGATTCTATTGGAGGATTTTAGTTGAAGCCAGTTTGGCAACACCCTCTTTGGTAGAAGGGATGATTGGGAACAAAACTCGTATGCACGGACACAAGAGACAGTCGGAGGGACCATCGGGAGAACGAGAAAGTCAGAGCAGATTGCTTGGTAGTTCAGACCCTAGAATCAGTGTTGTTTAATTTTAGTAGTCGTAAATTAGATTCAGTGTAATTTGAAATAATCTAAGTATTTACAATATCCACGTTTAATTAAAATTTAATTTATAAATTCAGTGAGCAGTCTTTGGTAATGTATCTAGAATAAGATAGCAATATAGGATTAGAGGATTAGAGAAGTTTTACATTTCTTAACATGTGCGGAATCACTATTTTAATTCACCAGTTAATATAATTTAGACGTTCAGATTATGTTCGGCGTTAATATAATTTTGTGTGCATGGTAATTAAGATTCCATACAGATTTGGTGGTTGCTGAAATCGAGACAACTTATTAGGTTTAAAATAATCTATGCACGTTATTTTCTATAGTTATCCACAGTGAAGCTGAGACCGAGTTGATCACTCGTAACACTGACTTTAGCTGACGCTTACTTGACTTATCCTCTCCTATCCTACTCTTAAAATAATTGGCGCAACAACTTAATTCAATAAGCGCTAAATTATTAAATTTACTAAGATGTTCTAATCTGACTGAATCTAGATAACTACAAGTGTAACAAATCAACTCAACAAACACTTAAGGTTATCCACAACTCCATTTTTATGATCTGTAAATTAAGTAAATGCTTTTGATTTATACTGTTCTGCAATCAAGGTGCCGAATTTCGATCAGTGGTGAACCCTTGCTAACGCTCGTGTGGAAACCCCGACTTTCAACCTTGGTTACAGAAGAGCGCGTTTATGGTATTTCTGGTGGTGTTGACAAGCAGTTGTGAGTGTAGTGGCCGATTTTCCGATCACGGTGGTCACTAGCTGAAAACGTGGTCGTGGCTGGCCCGCTAGCAAACCATCCGGAAGTCGCGCCTCTATGCACACAATCAAGTTGTTAGACATTGTTAGATCACCCATTCATTTGGTCTAGAATCATTCGGATTCTAAACAGAGCAGTTGAAATCATTAGGGTTTCAAACAAGAGTTGTGTTGTAGGGCCAAGGCATGCCTTTCCTTTCCTTTCCTGACAGACGCGGTAGGGTAAAGCTGGGTCGCGCCAGCACGTTAGGGCAAAATCTAGATCTATTCCTCATCCCTAACATCGGGAACAAGTCATTGTTCAAGTGGAAAGCTTTTTATGTGCGTCGACATGGCTTGTCCCCGGTTTAAGAAAGATTCTAGTCGCATAGGTTTTAAATCAAATTTATTTTGGTTTCTAAACTATGTGAGGGTCGGGGTGTTCGTATCTTCTTTTGAACTTGATTTTGAAACCGAACGACGGCATTACTTTTGTTTGACATGACATTGTTCAACACGACTTTTGTTTTTGACTGATGTTTATTTACGTTGCATGAAAATTAAAATAATCTTGATTCTTTTGATCTAGGTTTCCCCACATGATGAAATGACTAATTTAACCATTGCCCCTAACTGATCTTTTGTGCTACATGCTACCTATTCATTTATTTGACAATTTCACTAATGCAATCAATTTGTTTCCCTTACAGCTACTCCGGGTTCCATGCGTCCATTTAGAATTTAAGATTCTTATTTTAACTTGTATTATAATTTAGATTAAAATACCTTAGTCATTGCCTTGTCTATTGTAAGTAATTCAAACATTTTCGGTAACGAGATTATTTTATGTAACAAAATTGCATCAGTATTAAATGTGTGTGCAACTTAAAGTATGTTTTATCTCACCCCTTGACAATTCACATTTCATTAGGAATATTATTTTAGACAATCAAATCAGGGTGACTGATTAGCAGATACTCTTTAGCTACAGTTTTACATTTATACTTAGGTCAGGCTAGAGAATTCGTTACAGTGGTGCCGTAGTGACCAGGATATAGGCCATTAAATATTGAATTATTAATTTAATTCAATAGCCTATAAAAAGATTTTGGGTTACTACAAAATTAAATCACAACGTAATCTAGACGAGATCATGTGCCAAACAAATTTAAAATGTGAATTCAATGGGTGAGATAAAAAAAAATATAACAAACAATAGACAAGGGCAAGTCATAAAACCATTGCGTTAATGGTGGGTATTTTTTTTGTATACTGCGTTCGTAGGTAGATTTTTGTTTCAAACGGTTTTATAAAAGGTTGGGTCATTGGTAGAAAAACGAATGCGCCACACGTGCGACTTCGGTTTGTTTTTGTATGAATAGACTTAGAATTTTGAGACGGTTTAAGCAATAAAAAAAGGATACTTTCAATAGAGTAGGTAGGTACTTTTTGGCGTTCGCTAGTAAATGACTCTTTATAACAGGAAAATAATAACAAAACTAGGGGCGTCATAAAATAAATTACTAGTGCAGGCCTAGTTAGTTGAATGATTATTAGGTAGATTAATCATGTTTTAGGGATGGTATGAAGTTAGTAATAAGCTTTATTTGTTTGGATGTTTGAAATATCATCAGGTTCTCACTTAATTGCATTAAAAAGTTTGGTTTTTGGATGTTTGTTAAGAAAATATTGTACTTTAAGATAAAGATCAATATTTTGTCGGTTGGTTTACGTTGGAATATTTTCCTATTTATATAGAAAGTTAAGTTCGTATGAGCAAGTGGAAAACTCTGGTGACGGAGTTTAAGGCCGCTTAAAGGCCTCCGTCATGGCTTAACGACTTAAAAGCTGCAAATTAACTTATAAAATAAAATAAAAAAAGGTTGTAGGGGCGAGCAGATAAAAATATTCTAATTCATGTAACATGTTGCATTGTAGCAGGTATAACTACGAATCGTAGGGGCGTGTCCGACCTTTTTTTTTTTGTGTGAATGTCTTAGATTTAGAAAGCGAATGAGTGTGACAGTTAGATTAGACAAGAGTCATAGGGGCGTAGGTGTTACCTATCAATTAATTAATGTTTATTCACAAATGGTAATTTTAAATTCCAGTGTTTCGATGACAACGCTGAAACATCCTGAGGACCGTATGCTTCGTCTCCGTCTACACTTCGTGGGGAGCCGTTGGTTTCTACGTCCTGAGCATCCGTTGGTTCATACACCATGCGAGAGCCGTCTCGTTTCGCGGTGCAGGTTGAGCCGAGTGAACTGCTCCGAAACAATGCCCCGAGCTAAGTAGTCTTGTATTTATATTTTAGGTTTACACCATTTATTTTAGGCCCACTTGTTTGAATGTTATCTGTGTTGATCCATTAAATCAATATCATCAACATTTTAGATACTTTTAAGACCTTTAATGAAACTATAGAGGCATTGACAGTTTAACGCCTTACGTTTAGTTTTTTCTTGTCTATTCGATTGCCTGCAGAAGGGAGGGTTATGTTTTCCGAGTGTATGTATGCATGTGTGTCTATTTATTTGTAAAACTCTGCAGCCTAAATGGCTCTACAGATTTCAACGTATGAGGTGTCATTAGATTTGGTTTGATTATGGGAGTACTAGGCTTTAATTTCGTCAGAATAATGAGGACTCGAAGTCGAGTTTTGTTTAGTTAATCTATACTATAACTACTAATATTATAAAGCGAAAGAGTTTGTTTGGTTGTTTGGTTCTTTGTTTGTTGTTTGTTTGAACGCGCTAATCTCAGAAACTACCAGTAGGACTTACTTAGGCAACGCCACGAGGATGGAAACTAGTCAAATAAAATCGATTTATATCTGGTTTAATTACTTTCGTGGTTCGCCAATATTTTTATCAGATGTATTTACTCCTAAATTTATCAATTCCAGAGCTTAGTCATCCGACTACAAATGCAGAGGACACGCGAGGACCGTAGAGGCTCGTTTTAGAACATCGGTTGGTCGAGACATCACGACACAGGGGCGTCTCGTGTTAAGGGTGCCTACGCGGGTGGAGCTAGGGCGGAATAGCTTCATAATAATATCCTGAGCTAAGTAGTTTATTTTATTTGATAAGATTATCATCATCTTTTAAATAGGTACTGTTTTCCGCTGCTACACAAAGACGCCGCTTATAATTATGATTGAATGAATGCATGGGTTGTTTTGATTTCGTTTTAGGATTTTTGGAAATAGCATTACTTGTGTATCTGATCTGGGTTCGATTCCTAGATGTATAAGCCATATTACGGTGAGATTGATTCTAGAGATAAATTTTCAAGTAGGTAACGTTATCAATAAACGCATTTTAAGTTCGATCTGGTATAGGTCTGGTTAAGATAATATTCAATAATCTCGGAAACGTTCATAAAAGCCTATCTAATTAGATTTTAGGGAGTAGAAACATCGTCAGCACAATCATTTGAGACATCATTTGGGTTTTATTCCCGCATGATTTGGATTAAATAAACAATAAGGGATGATAGGATATATTCATAGTTCATTTGCTGTTGAAAATAAGTGAACTTTAAGTAGTAATTTTACGAAAAATGTATCAAGTAGAAACTATTTTAGAGTGAATTTCTTTCAATTTTCTCGGTCTGCACCTTAAAACATCAATAAATTCAAGGGGCGACTGTAACGATCCCTATTTTTAAACTATAATTTTAATCAAGGAATTTATATTTATTTTCATCACTCATATTTCAGTCTTACTTGAGAAAGAGCCCTTGAGCTTAATTTATTGAAATATTTTTGTTTGGTGTAAATTTTAAAGTTCACATATCCATAAATTATAATCATTTAGATTGTGCTGGCGACAATATTTTTACAACTCTTGGAACTCATGGGCATCATATTTTTTGTACGTCTGGAAACAGAAAGCAAAGAAATAGTTCCTTATTAACTAAACAAATACGCATAAAGCACATTTATCAGACCACATAAATTAGAGTTTTATCACACACTTATTGGTGTGTTTAAATAAATTTAAACCTGAGTTGACATCTTGAAGTATACTAGGCGATAAGTTAGTTTAAAATATTAGAAATTTGAAGGACTAGAGTTTTTGTGCGTCTATGGCCCGTGAGAACCGAAATAACCAAATAGGTTACGCCTCACATTTTTTCTCAATGATCGAAAAGTAGGATTCTATTGGAGGATTTTAGTTGAAGCCAGTTTGGCAACACCCTCTTTGGTAGAAGGGATGATTGGGAACAAAACTCGTATGCACGGACACAAGAGACAGTCGGAGGGACCATCGGGAGAACGAGAAAGTCAGAGCAGATTGCTTGGTAGTTCAGACCCTAGAATCAGTGTTGTTTAATTTTAGTAGTCGTAAATTAGATTCAGTGTAATTTGAAATAATCTAAGTATTTACAATATCCACGTTTAATTAAAATTTAATTTATAAATTCAGTGAGCAGTCTTTGGTAATGTATCTAGAATAAGATAGCAATATAGGATTAGAGGATTAGAGAAGTTTTACATTTCTTAACATGTGCGGAATCACTATTTTAATTCACCAGTTAATATAATTTAGACGTTCAGATTATGTTCGGCGTTAATATAATTTTGTGTGCATGGTAATTAAGATTCCATACAGATTTGGTGGTTGCTGAAATCGAGACAACTTATTAGGTTTAAAATAATCTATGCACGTTATTTTCTATAGTTATCCACAGTGAAGCTGAGACCGAGTTGATCACTCGTAACACTGACTTTAGCTGACGCTTACTTGACTTATCCTCTCCTATCCTACTCTTAAAATAATTGGCGCAACAACTTAATTCAATAAGCGCTAAATTATTAAATTTACTAAGATGTTCTAATCTGACTGAATCTAGATAACTACAAGTGTAACAAATCAACTCAACAAACACTTAAGGTTATCCACAACTCCATTTTTATGATCTGTAAATTAAGTAAATGCTTTTGATTTATACTGTTCTGCAATCAAGGTGCCGAATTTCGATCAGTGGTGAACCCTTGCTAACGCTCGTGTGGAAACCCCGACTTTCAACCTTGGTTACAGAAGAGCGCGTTTATGGTATTTCTGGTGGTGTTGACAAGCAGTTGTGAGTGTAGTGGCCGATTTTCCGATCACGGTGGTCACTAGCTGAAAACGTGGTCGTGGCTGGCCCGCTAGCAAACCATCCGGAAGTCGCGCCTCTATGCACACAATCAAGTTGTTAGACATTGTTAGATCACCCATTCATTTGGTCTAGAATCATTCGGATTCTAAACAGAGCAGTTGAAATCATTAGGGTTTCAAACAAGAGTTGTGTTGTAGGGCCAAGGCATGCCTTTCCTTTCCTTTCCTGACAGACGCGGTAGGGTAAAGCTGGGTCGCGCCAGCACGTTAGGGCAAAATCTAGATCTATTCCTCATCCCTAACATCGGGAACAAGTCATTGTTCAAGTGGAAAGCTTTTTATGTGCGTCGACATGGCTTGTCCCCGGTTTAAGAAAGATTCTAGTCGCATAGGTTTTAAATCAAATTTATTTTGGTTTCTAAACTATGTGAGGGTCGGGGTGTTCGTATCTTCTTTTGAACTTGATTTTGAAACCGAACGACGGCATTACTTTTGTTTGACATGACATTGTTCAACACGACTTTTGTTTTTGACTGATGTTTATTTACGTTGCATGAAAATTAAAATAATCTTGATTCTTTTGATCTAGGTTTCCCCACATGATGAAATGACTAATTTAACCATTGCCCCTAACTGATCTTTTGTGCTACATGCTACCTATTCATTTATTTGACAATTTCACTAATGCAATCAATTTGTTTCCCTTACAGCTACTCCGGGTTCCATGCGTCCATTTAGAATTTAAGATTCTTATTTTAACTTGTATTATAATTTAGATTAAAATACCTTAGTCATTGCCTTGTCTATTGTAAGTAATTCAAACATTTTCGGTAACGAGATTATTTTATGTAACAAAATTGCATCAGTATTAAATGTGTGTGCAACTTAAAGTATGTTTTATCTCACCCCTTGACAATTCACATTTCATTAGGAATATTATTTTAGACAATCAAATCAGGGTGACTGATTAGCAGATACTCTTTAGCTACAGTTTTACATTTATACTTAGGTCAGGCTAGAGAATTCGTTACAGTACATTATCAGATGTTCAGGATCTTTTGAAGATTATCTAGGTAAAAAAACATTTTTTTTTTTAATGTAAACAGTATCATGTCTTTATGACTGTATCTCATATGCACGGTAGACATTAGATCTTCAGCTTATCCTTTAAGATATCGTAGGAAAAATCCTACTTACCTAACAAAAAAAATTATATTTTGTGATCCTAAAACCAGAAGAGAATGTTTACAATGTCGTGATCCTGTTATGATCCTATTTCCAGTGCCCATTAAATGTGTTATGATTCGTCTAATTATGGACATTTGCATAAGTTGTTAAGGCCATCAGTCTGCACGCTTGATTTAAAACCTACCTCACCTACCAATTAGCTAGCACACCCATATAGTTCCACAGAGGAATAACACATGGCTATAAAAGTGATAAAAATTTTCGAACTATGTAAGCTTGTCATTCAAACGGCTGCAAAATCTGTTGCCATCTTTTTTCAACGACAGGAGAGCGAAAGGAAAAGAATAATAAAATAATAATTTATTATAATTATTAATATTTCATAATGTTATGTAGGTAAATATGTAGTAGTTTAGTTTCTGTAAATAAATGTAACATAGCATAATTAATAATTTGAATAAATAAATCATAAAAATAAAAACAAAATGATGAAAAATTGTAAAAAATTATAAGCACACTAGTCCGGTCAAAATAGACCTCCCCATTCAAAAACTCCCAGAAAGCTAAAAATTGGTAGGAAAACCAGTGTAAAAAAACTGTGAAAAGTCCCCATCTATCAGCTTCAGCTTTCTGAGAATTTTTGCAAGGTTACCCTATTTTTTTTTGTGCTATTTTGACCGGGCTATTAGGAATACGTTCTAGAGACAATAAAAGTAAACTTGATCTCAACAACAGCACCGAAAACGAGTTCCACAGGAAGGTACCTAACCCAAAAGTAAATAAAGTAAACCATTAAAATCGATCATGTCATTTCATTTTATCATCTTTGCATATAAAATTCTTGTATACATGTGACACACAGGAATTTTATATGCAAAGATTGACATTTATTTTACCTTTTTGACTGCAACGGTGTGGTGCAACAGAGGTTCTTTGTAGTTAGCAGGTTCATACTCATTTTAGCATGAACTAAAGATAAGCACTATATTCTGCTTTATACCTCCGAGGTTACCTATTCGACCCTGTTGGATCCGGCGATTCGATCATGTTTAATATGTTTATTCCGAATGGCGAGCGTACACCCAAACATGGGCTAGATTATACAACACCCGCTAGTTCATGCTGGTGGATTCACTTGCATCTTTTTTTTTAAACTAAAACACAATTGCACATTTCAAACTTTCGCGATCAGTAGGCGCATTCTGTAAACTCACTTCGAACGTCGAAGCGCTGAATCCGCTGTGAGATTTCAAATTTCATATTCGAAATTTGAATCTTACCTACGAACACTTACAATACATTCTTGCGTATTTAGTGAGCTCGGTCACTTGAGTGAATTCGAAGTGAGTCTTGTACAGAATGACTCTGCAGTAGGGTTATTTTGTCTCACACGTAAAGTCGCTAACTCGGATTTCTTCGTACAAATTGTTTTTTTACGAACAATATTAAAGTTATAGAATGCAGAATTACTTTGAATATTTTACACAATATAAATGTCTATCACTTTTTTCAACCATCTTCTAAAATTGCAAAGTATTCATCGTAAAAAATCCGAAGTAATCCTAGTTAGACATATGTAATTTAAACGAACTAACGGGACTTTATTGCGTAATTATCGCGTATTAACGCTGACTGTCAAGCTACACAGTAAGCAATTTATAAAAATTAGTCAAATTAATACCATCGCTCACAAAAGTTTTTAATTACGAAATGGTTTTCCATACAAAAAACAAACAATAAAAAAAATAGGCCTAGTACTTTCGTGTGCAAGTCGCATGTAGTACTCATGCGCAAACATGGGGTATGTTTGCTCCAATGTATTTTTTTTTTTTAGCCAATCTTCTAAGTAGCGTTTTTTTTCGTAACGCGACCTATACCTTATTTTATTATTTCCCGACGTTTCGAGTGCGTTACGTGGGTCTTGTTTACGTTTCTTAAATATATTAGTGCTATTTGCAGTTATATGATTGTAACATATCTATTTAAATCTCAGTGACAGACAGTCATCGCGCTATTCTTGTATATAGAGATAAGCATAGGTTACACACCCGTTTATAATATAACACTTGATAACCTGCTGGGCAAAAACTTAAGCCTTTCAATTAATCGCTGCGTTCAAGGCATAGGCTTAAGCGATTTATAGATTTTGGAAGTCTTGGAATGCTATTTCATGGTAAAATACTGTAGTCTACTCTACCGAAATAATATACTCTCATCATATACTCTAATATTTTAACATACTCAGCAGTGCGATTCAGACTTCCGCAAATGCATCCGATTCGATGATTCTCTTCGAAAAGTTGACGATTTTTCAGCGAAGGAACGTCACTTTCCAAATTCTGAATTCATTTGCACTGCAAGTGGTCCCATAATTATTGTCAAACTAGCTGACGCCTGCGGCTTCGCTCGCGTGGACTACTACTTTTTTATCACACGGGAAACATGCATTTTTTCGAGATAAAAAGCAGCCTATGTCACTTCCCAGCCCTCCAACTATCTCCACACAAAAAAATCACGTCAATCCGTCGCTCTGTTTTAATGTGAAAGCAGGACAAATAAACAAACAAGCACAATTTTACATTTATAATATGGGTAGGTGTGGATATTATAGCTGTTTTATAATAAAAATTGGAAGCTATAACAAAAGTTAAAACCAAACTCATCCTTTCGTATCTTGAGACAACATTCTACTTTAAAACCATAAGTACACAAGGCTGTGCTTGGCCTTATTAAATTTCGGCATTGAGCGAGACAGCCTACACCTATACGGCACATATATAACTATACTACATATACACCTGCACAGTGCATAAGTAGATGCAGGTAGTGTTGCCAGGTGTCCCGAATTGACATCCCGATTTTCCGGGGTCTAAGGACACTTAACAGTCGTTTAAATCAGGTACATCTAGGAAATCTATTCTATTCTATTCTATTCTAAATCGGAAAATTTTGGAGGTACACCATAAAATAAATGACAAATCATTTTTTAATGCGAAACATGAGCTTGTTGAGTTGAGCTTATGGGGTCCTTTGGAGTAGCTTAACTGAGATAGGTAACCTTATTTGTTCCGAGGCACACCAACTAATGACCACGGTACACCAGTGTGCCGCGGCACACCCTTTGCGGAACACTGCACGCATGAAAAAGTGTCACGTTCCGCCTGAACCGAGTGTGCAAGCGAGAGCGCGGAACAAGCGATAGAGAGGCACGATCGTTCATCAATGTTTTCTTATGAAGTTATCACGTAAAATTATCGTCCGTAATACTTTACAGTTGTCGCAATGGATCTAGGCATTTGTGAAGCTTTTCGCTGCGCAGTAGAAAATTTTGTATGAAAAAGTTGCACTGCGCATCGAAACGGCTAACTTCACGAATGCCAAGATCCGTTGGAAGAAGTGTACAGAAAATCATTTTTTTTTTTCATTCTATAAGAATTGTCAAGCTGAAGACAGGGCGCGATGGCGCTCATAAGGGGAGGCCTATGTCCAGCAGGGAAAGTTGAAAAGGGTATTCAAATGCAAAAGGCTCAAACAATCCCTCAAAACTAAGGTCTTCAACCAATGTGTCCTTCCAGCAATGACTTATGGTTGCGAAACGTGGTCGTTAACGGTGAAAATGGTCCATAGGCTGAAAGTAACTCAGAGAGCCATGGAACGGAATATGCTCGGAATATCTCTACGAGACAAAGTACGCAACACCGCCATCCGAGAGCGCACCAAAGTGGTAGACGTCGGATACCGCTTTGCTAAACTTAAGTGGGCTTGGGCCGGACATGTGTGCAGACGTGGAGATGGCCGGTGGACCAAAAGCATCATGGAGTGGAGACCACGGCTCGGGAAGAGGAGCGCTGGCAAACCATCCGCCCGATGGTCCGACGACATTAAGGCATATGCCGGGACAAACTGGGCCAGGAAGACCAGCGACAGAGCAGTGTGGAGGAACATTGGAGAGGCATATGCCCTGCAGTGGGCAAATATATGCTGAGGAAGAAGAAGAAGAAGATGTCCAGCAGTGGACTGCTATAGGCTGATGATGATGATGATGATAAGAACTGGCAACACTATACACTTGCAGGTGTCAGGTCATATTGATCGGTGTATGGCAAGAAGATTCTAAACTACGTAACTGGAGTGCTGACTGACATTTAATGTACAAAGGATTTTGAACCTTATCACGACTACACAACGATCTATTATCATTTAATCTTGGTTATAAGGATTGTTGGTCTTGTTGAGAGGCTTTCTTGGGTGCTTTGTCTCTTTCACACTCGTTGTTGGATTAGTAGTGTGCCCATGTCATTTAAATTTCAGGATATTTTTACCTTATCGCGCTCGACAAAATCAGCGCTTGATTTCGATCCATGGTTTCGATCCTTGAATTAGATCCTTGAATTAGATCCTTGATTTTGATCCTTGATTTGGATTTCGATCCTTGATTTCGATCCTTGGTTTCGATCTTGGATTTCGATCCTGGATTTCGATCCTTGATTCTTGAATTTTGAACCTTGAATCTGAAATCTTGAATCTTGAATCTTTGAAATGACAGCTGTCAAACTTCAAATGACCATATCTCGGGAACTACTCGTCCTAGACTCCCCGTTCCCAGTTCAAATGAAAGCTATGACCAAGATCTTCATTTGAAGTGACAGCTGTCAAACTTCAAACGGCCATATCTTGGAAACTACTCGTCCTAGACTCCCCGTTCCCAGTTCAAATGAAAGCTAAGACCAAGATCTTCATTTGAAGTGACAGCTGTCAAACTTCAAACGGCCATATCTTGGAAACTACTCGTCCTAGACTCCCCGTTCTCAGTTCAAATGAAAGCTATGACCAAGATCTTCATTTGAAGTGACAGCTGTCAAACTTCAAATGGCCATATCTCGGGAACTGCTCGTCCTAGACTCCCCGTTCTCAGTTCAAATGAAAGCTATGACTAAGACCTACATTTCAGATGACAGATGTCATTTTGACAGCTGTTATTGAAAATGTAGATCTTGGTCATAACTTTCATTTGAGCTAAAAAGGAAGAGTCTAGGATGAGTAGATTTCGAGATATGGCTGATTGAAGTTTGACATCTGTCACTTTAAATGAAGATCTCTTCAATAGCTTTCATTTGAACTGAGAACGGGGAGTCTAGGACGAGTAGTTCCCGAGATATGGCCATTTGAAGTTTGACAGCTGTCACTTCAAATGAAGATCTTGGTCATAGCTTTCATTTGAACTGGTAACGGGGAGTCTAGGACGAGTAGTTTCCAAGATATGGCCGTTTGAAGTTTGACAGCTGTCACTTCAAATGAAGATCTTGGTCATAGCTTTCATTTGAACTGAGAACGGGGAGTCTAGGATGAGTAGTTCCCGAGATATGGCCATTTGAAGTTTGACAGCTGTCACTTCAAATGAAGATCTTGGTCATAGCTTTCATTTGAACTGAGAACGGGGAGTCTAGGACGAGTAGTTCCCGAGATATGGCCATTTGAAGTTTGACAGCTGTCACTTCAAATGAAGATCTTGGTCATAGCTTTCATTTAAACTTTGAACGGGGAGTCTAGGACGAGTAGTTTCCAAGATATGGCCGTTTGAAGTTTGACAGCTGTCACTTCAAATGAAGATCTTGGTCATAGCTTTCATTTGAACTGAGAACGGGGAGTCTAGGACGAGTAGTTCCCGAGATATGGCCATTTGAAGTTTGACAGCTGTCACTTCAAATGAAGATCTTGGTCTTAGCTTTCATTTGAACTGAGAACGGGGAGTCTAGGACGAGTAGTTCCCGAGATATGGCGGTTTTAAGTTTGACAGCTGTCACTTCAAAGATTCAAGATTCAAAATTTCAGTTTTCAGATTCAAGAATCAAGATTCAAGATTCAAGAATCAAAATGAAGGATCAAAATTGTATCAGTATTTTAATTCAAAAATCATGCCCTGAAACATCACGTAAATCAGAAAATGATGGAAAAGGTCCCTTAGGGACTAGGAATGTTTAGTTTATGGTCACCCTTTAGAAAGAGACACACCGCCCAAGTTTTCTTTCTCAAGCGGACCTTGTTTTCTGTCTCAGTCAGTGTTCCAGGTACGTAGTATAGAAATTCCTTGGTGTATGGTCAATGCCATAGATAAGAAATGTCACAAATAAATCTAATCTTATAAACGCCTATCGAATAAAACCTTGCCTAATACTCGAAGTGTGAAAGTAGTGGAATTTTTTTTGGTCTTTCAAAGTCAGGAGCCGTGCTAGCCTAGTGGGTTAGTACCTCGACTTCCGATTCGAAGGGCGTGGGTTCGAATCCGGCCTTGCATCAATACATTTTTTGAAAAATTATATGCGTATTAACACAAGCTCTAAACGGTGGAGGAAAACATCGTGAGGAAACCAGTCAGCTTTTTGATAGCGTCGACAGGCTTGCAAACTATTACGTATGAAATGCTAACTTCTGCAAAATAACTTGTTAAACTTTCGCGATTTGTTAACATAATGATAATTATTATTACGGGATTTTATCGCGTACCTTTTATTTATTTTGTTTCCCGACGTTTCGAACACGTTGCAGCGTTCGTGGTCACGAGATGACGAACGCTGCAACGTGTTCGAAACAAAATAAATAAAAGGTACGCGATAAAATCCCGTAATAATAATTATCATTCTGCAAAATATGTAAATACTTACCATAATTTTATTTGGACATACTTCTGACTACCCCCTTAGACGTTTTCAAATTTTTTCAAATGTCTAAAGATCTGAGAGAGCGTCTACCGCGCCTTGGAGATACAATCGTGATCATATTTTATTGTTTTCGTCATTTCATTTTTAAACTCCTAAAAATCCATACAAAAGACTTCAACGCGCTCCAAAACACTCTTTAAAAACAACTACGGAAGAACTTAAACTTAATAACTTTTTTTAATGAACCTATGTCGTCCCACTGCTGGGCAAAGGTCTCCCCCACATATCTCCCCAAGTCTCCTCAAGGGCATCGAGATCGTACCTCCAACGTTTTCTCGGCCGACCTAATATTTATCGTGGTCTCTGACGAACCGAATAGTTATAATAAGTAATGTTATAAATCGGTCTTGGTCACCCATTTGGTAACCGCAAAGAACGTTACATAAGAAGACATACTAGGCAAAATTGGTTTTCAATCTTTTTTTTATCAATGGATTGATTAATTATGGTGTAAAATGTGTTTTAAGAATTTCGTGCGCCATAGCGCTGTATATTATAAGAAACACATAAATTCACTATGAAACTGTTGAAACTATTATGGTTATAAACACTATAAACGGGATATTACCATGATTTTTTGATTTTAAATCCTTCATCTGAGGAATTTAACTCATGATACCAAACAATCATTTAACAAGAATTAAATAATTTACCTAGTTAAAGAAACAAACAGGGTTTCAATATATCCTTGTCGTCCATAATAAATAAAAATGTCAAAGCAATAAAGCTAATTACAGACGATTGTAAAAACATGTGGTCGTGTGCGCGCGGCCTTATTTCCTTCCGATCGACATTGGCCCCCATCGCGAATGGTAGTGCCACAGATACATCGAAAATAGCCACGACACTTTATTCGTTCATATTATTTAAATGAATGCATTCATTAATTTACATTCATATTAATTTTATTATTCGGAATTTATAGAATGTCATTGATAACTGAGCGCTTCGTAGGCCATGTTCAATTGTTAGTTCAACTATAAAGTTGTTAAGAATTTTTAAGCTTTTAATTACAATTATTATTAGAACTTAGTGCTTAAAAGTTAGAACTTTAATCATTTAATAATTTATATTTAATTTAAAATATAATACCTACAGAGAATCAAATTATTTAAAACGACAGTATGCAAGCATGAGCTTGCAGCAGCACTGCCAGTGTTTACTGAATAAAAAACAACACAATACATGTGTCATAATTATGTTTTTTGATCATAGATTTCTCTAAATTATCTATCCTATGATTTTTTATTTTTACATCTTAAAAGTTTAATCAACTGTATTTTCTGCTCTTAAAAAAAAACAGTTATGGTTTCTTTAACTCAAGGTCCTAGCTATTTTCTACGAGCTATGACAATACCCTTTTCATTGACCAGCATTCACCATTCCACATTCAACTTCAAACCTTACGTCACTCGTAACAAGGATTAAAATTTATTTCTCGCGCGAAGATACCGTAAATGGTAAAGCTGTTTATTATTGTCTGTGGCTCTCACAGACTCATAAGGGTCTCAGTAAAAAATATAGTTCTTTAACTTTAGATATTGGTATTCTTAGAATTGCACCTACGTTCATGGGAACGTAAGCATTGGTCATAGGAGTTGTACATAATCTCAAATTCTCAACTTCTCTAACAATTAAAAAAAACTTAGGCCCTTTACATCTTATCTAGATGATATAAACATGTTAGGAGGCAATCTTTACACTTACACGGGACACCGTAGTGCCTGAGATAATGTTCAGATGGAGTAGGCTTTTACCCAGCACCTACACCATCCTCTCAGCTTGTCCGGCCATAACCACAGGAAAGACATGCTTAATACGTGTGGGGCTGACTAAGCCGCGGGTTTCCTCACGATGTTTTCCTTCACCGTTTAGAGCTCGTGATAATGCGCATTATGAATGTCGAAAAGTAGGATCTCTGAATTCCATCCAAATCCATTCATCCGTTTTAGCGAGAAGGAAAAACAAACACACACTCATTTCTGTCTTTTTATAATATCAACCAAACATAGGTACTCAATTTACACTTGATTTCGATTTATAATATTAGTGATTATTAATGAACTAAAATCGAACTGTCAACCGGAAGTCATACGTTGCGGATAATGAATTGTCATGATATCAGTACTTTACTTGACTTGTGTAATGGCGGCATTTCCCCCGAGGCCGCTTCCTGCCCACCTTCAGGTCTAGGTCATGCGAATACGAGTGCAAGAGCTACCTTCAGAACTTCCAAACGATACGTATTTATTTGCAACCCACAGATATGGTTTCGAATTTATTATTAAAGATTTAAGCGGATGGATCACCGAAAAGAAAGCTAGGCCCCATACCGTGTTTGTTGCCCTGATTCTTCACGGTGTTGGTCGCGAAAGAACAGGAGTAGAATCACCTAGCTCTTAAGACGATTCAAAGTGGTCATAACGGTCCTACTGAATAAATGATGTTTGAATTTTGAATATAGCGGATATAGTCGTGACCTATTTTTTATATCTGACTAATATACTAGCGGACGCCCGTGGCTTCGCCCGCGTGGACAACTATGCTTTTTATCCCACCAGCATTTTTCCGGAATAAAAAGTAGCTTATGTCCTATTCCCGGTCATTATCTATCGTATATAATGTAATTAGTGTAAAATATTAGTGTGATAGTGTGATTAGTGTGATATAGTGTGATATTAGTATGATTAGTGTGATGTGATCTTTTTACGACCGTAATGTTACAGCAACTGCATTTTAGACCTTTAGAAGTTACTCGCAATGCTATAAAAGTTTTATGACATAACGTGTTTTCTTTAAATTAGGAAGTGATTGCAAGTTATATTACTTTCAATTTGATTATAACATCCGAGTTACGTCTATCTAGCTAGATACTAGCTGTAAATACTGCCTGCAAAACCAAGTAAGTATCACACTTTTAAAATTGCAATTAATTTTTATGTATCTCACAAGATATACTTTCGAAATAAAAAGGACTCGAAAAACAGTTTAATTTTGTATAAATGGTTTCAAAGAAAGCAGCGCCCTCGCTTCTTGCCCCCGTAATGATGGTAAATGGTGATGATGATGATGATGATTAAAGTAGCCAATAACCTGCTTCAAGAGTTAAGCTATCAAATACAGAAATAATTTTTCAAATCAGACTGGTAGTTCCTGAGATTATAAAATAAAAATAAAACATAAATAAAATCACGACTGGATTCCCAAGGTACGGTAAACATATTCTTTCAGATTTTTTAGGCATTTTTGATTCTTTGAAGATGTCTAAGGGAGCTTTCCTGAGATTAGCGCCTTCTTATAAACAAACCAACTCTACCGCTTAAAATATTGGTATAGATTTGAGACGGTGTTTATTTATGGTAGGTAGGTACTATTTGAATAAAGTCTTGATCTTGTTTCGTTATTCTGTTTTAGTTGACTAATTATACTAATTGTTACACTTCTTCAGCACATTAGCATAAACAAGTGACACAAAGGGAGAGCGACATTGACACACTGAGCGCTTCCTGCCCGCTTCGGTACGGAAGTTAACGGTACCGATCGCATAAAAAACATCTTATTTCTAAAAAGAAGCCTGCTTAATCCTATCCTCCCTACTATATCATTATCATATTATGTAACTTTAATTTTTACAAAACTACCCCTAGGGGGTGTGCAATAAAGTTCTAAAAGCATGAAAAAAAAATTCTGGTTCGATTCACTCAAAGTTGGTCAAATAAACTTTAACATAAATAATTAAATAGGTTTAAGTACTTTAAGTAGGTACTTATATATATATTTTTTTTCAAAATTACCCTTATGGTCTGTGCAATATTACTAAGGTCTCATTTTCTACATTTGTAAGTATAAAGTACTTAGAGTAAACATAAGGTACTGAAAAGTAAGTTCGTATGAGCGGCTGGTGACGGAGACCCATGGCGCATTCCTGGGTACTAGGCAATGATGTGGAACTGGGTATCTACTGGGCAACAAATGATGGGATGAACACTAAGCTTTAAAGTAGAACTAGGAACTGGGCACAGAGCATTTATTCTGGATTCTATTGGTCCAGAATTTTCCCTGTCTATTATTTTTTAGTTAAAGTTTAAGATTTGTTTAAGTATATATTTATTTCGGAGTGAATCTAAGCTAGATGCAGTTTTTGCAAAAAAGTTTGAAAATAGGAAGTGTTTGTGGTATCGGTACGGCCCGCACTGGCCTTTCTCAATGTCACTGGATAACATTTCACCCACATGCACATACTACTGCGAACTTAGCACTACTCATTTAAAACTACGTATACTACGTAGAATTAATTATATAATTACTAGTGATCGCCCGCGGCTTCGCTCGCATTGATTTTTTATCCCACGGGAACCATAAATTTTTCCAGGATAAAAAGTACTATTATGTGTTATTCCAAAACCTAAACTATCTACATTTCCAAATTTCATCAAAATCGATCTAGTAGGTAGTTATGTTACGTGGTTACAAACATTCACACACACACACACGCGGACTTTCGTCTTAAAATATTAGTAGGATTAGTAGGTTATAGATAGAGTCACTACTACTGCATACCAAAGATAGATACTTATACTTACTGAGATATCTTAGATAAAGTCTGATATTTTTAAAAAATATCAATAAAATAATTAGGTAACTTATCTATCTTCCAAACCATCTCTATAATGGCTCTTAATTACACACATAAATATTTTTATTACCATCTTAAGTTAATGTAAGTGCGATATGCAATAATATGTTACGAGCTAGGCTAGATATGCACGTGTGGTACAGGTTTGTGGAAGGTTTCACACGATCAACTTTCATTTTGTCAACTGTCAAACTGACAGTAAGGTCACCAATGTTGACCTTTGCCTCTCTTACAAAAAAATATTTGATACTGGTTTTTACAGTGGCTTCAAGCGAAATATAAGAAAGATTGTGTGCTGTTCCAGAATTTGTGTTTATTTTAAGTTTGATCCGAATTGATTCAGTATTCGTGATCAAAATACATTGATCCAAACAGATTTCAGATGAATAAGAAATTTGGAATGAGAAGAAATGGGAGATAGTTTTAAATATAACTTTTATTACTTAGGAATATTTTACTAGCAGAGAGACAAATTATGATAGGTAAAAGTAAGTAATAAAAAATGAGTCAAAATAGGACTACCGATGGTTATTTTATATACTTACCTATTTTTATAACTAAAGAAGCATTTAAAAGGAATTATTTAAAGTCAAAATTATTTTCAATCTTCCTTCAATTTAAAAAAGCAATACAAAATCAATCCGTCCAAAATCTTTAAGTACCTAGCTTTGAAATTACAAATAACTATAGATAAGTACCTACCTCCTTGATTTTGTTTTTTTTTATAAAATTGACAATTTTAACGAAACAAGAGATCAGTTTCGCAATGTAACTAAACTGTCTATCTGTTGGTGTGTCCCCTCACTTAGAGATGTATTTAGTCCACATAATCGCATTTACATACAATACCATACATTAGGTCACTAACTCATGTAGGTTTTTGTAGATAATTTGTAGTTACGAAATTAACTATGTAACTATTGTTTTTGTTACAATTTCGGGGATTTACCATTTTTTGAAGATCATTAGGGTGAGTATAAATAGAATTGTGTCTAGTAGATTTATTGTTAGTAATTTAGCTTATCTACAAAAGCGAATTAAACGCAAAAAAATGCAATTGCTCCGATTTATCCGGTTATAAAAAATTAAAAACTTTAATTTAGAGACTTCCGTGCTTCAGAAATCACGTTATTACCCTTTTAAGTCGCTTCAGAAAGCACGTAGTAGGTACCCGGTTTTTGGCCTTCGGGGGGCCTAAAAACACCGTCACCAGAGCCACTTGTTCATACGAACATACCGCTCATCCGGTGCAAGAATGAAGCAATTAGGTAACATTTTTTTTTTTCAAAATTTATTTAAATATGCTACATGCAAGAATGACGCAATTAACAATTTTTTTTAAATTTATTAAATAGGTCTGCTACATTTCTCAAAAACGTTTCCTTTTTTTTTCTTTTTTTTTTTTCTTTATTTTGGCTTCGCACGGTTGTGCATTCAGCCAGTGTCAAGTAATTAAATAAACTTCAAGTTTATAGCTACATAAGATTATAAATACATATTACCATACTTATATATAATATCCCACCCCTCTCCTTGTGCCTCAGTAACGATGTGGGGCTTTACTGAAACATCAACACGGACTTTTTGGGAGAACTTGAAAAGCAATGTTTTCCAATTTTGTTTCATTTCCCTACACTTATGCACGTTCACGAACACTTAACGGTTAATAATCCACCATTATTACACATTAACATTCGAAGAAACACAAGTTTTGGAAAATAAAACAAAAATGAAACTTGACTTCTCAAATTCCCGCCAAAAAGCCAACGTTTCCTTCATAAAATTTTGAAAAAAAATGTTAATTGCGTCGTTCTTGCATCGGATGAGCGATACATACAATAGAGCTCAATGCATATTTTTTCGATAATAAATCCGATTGATTCGTCTACCAGGCGATAGTTTTTCTTGTGATCCAAATAATACAAATTACCTCGCTAACGTGATAGCAAATCAAAACCTAGTCGTGATTGATCCAAATTAGGATCATTTTTGATGTATTGTGCTCTGCCCCTGAGGATTATCTACATCTGTGACAATGGCCAATTTGTCAATGGAGTTATAAGATTAATTGTCTTCATTCATACTACATTATTATTGCAACATTTCAACAGCTAACACATAATTGTTGGGTTAATATTTTACAGAGTAAACTTCGTAGGTACCGCTTCAGAAAAATATTGTAAGAAACCGTCCCATACAAAATGTAAGTACCTATAAGAGAAAAACAATATTTTTCATAATTTTTTTCGTAACTTTTCCGATGTTTTAATCATTATTCTGCCATATAATCAAAATGCTATAAAATATGCGCTGTGTGAAACGTCCGCCAAAATATAACTTCTTATTTATAAAAAAAATATAAATGTACCTATGTAAGTACCTACCTACAGTAAAATCAGGAAAAGAATGCGTTTCGGAAAACATCGGAAACAATCGCATAAAATTACAAAAACGATTGACGAAAAGAAAAGTCATTTGGAAATGAAAATTACTCATAATTTCAAAACCAATAAATCAATGTCATTTTTAAGAAAAGCAAATTAGTTGCAAGCCGTGCGAGCTGCGCTGCTAACGACGTGCACTTCTGTCGCATTCTGTTTTGTGAAATCATACACTGCTGTCGGACATATTCGGAAAACACGAAAATAACCGATGTCCATTAAAAAGCTACAAGTACTGTAATATGCATATTTTTGATTCCAAACCTATTTTACTCAACCTCATTAATATATGAGTCAACCTTCATTAAAACTTTTAGGTAAGTACGTACCTACATTTACCGTTTAATTATTTTATTACAAAAATAAATCAATTTACGAGGAACTACTTATTTAAACAATTTAAAGCTTCCTGTTTACCACCATAGCTTTATGGCTAATCTAACAACACAGGAACCGTACAGAACCATTTAATGGTATATGACCATAAATTACTTCATTTTCAAACTTGTTTTCTTAATTGTTGGTCAACATCACGATTTGTACGGAAAACATTTTACTCAGTGTTGCCAATTTAGCGATTTTGTCGCTAGAAAAATCAACTTTTGCTCAAGTGTTGGCGACTTAAAATCAGTTCTAGCGACAAAATATATATTTGGTGACTTTCTGGCGACTTTTGCAAGTACCTACCTAGTTAATATTCCACGAGACATATTATAAGCCCATCGTCTTTATTAGGTAAATACTAAATGGTTTGATAACTAGGTAAGTAAGTATGTTTTTCATGGATCGATAAATCCGTTTAGACAACGCGGCAACGTAAATACAATTATACTATTCAAAAAAATCTAACCTAACCTAAACTAAACTGTTGGTTAGTTTTAAAATCCGTGGCTGAGTTAGTAAATTTGATGGCGATGTATAAATCAGTAGGTCAAGTAAAAATAATTGTTGTTATTTACTTGACGCTTTCTTTGGAATATTTAGTTGATGCTGTAAAAAAGACGAGTTAGTTTATTAGAAGGTTTCTTATTTTCCCGTTGCTTAGTTATAAAATCAGAAGGTAGGTTCCGTGGCCGAAAAATAATTCTGCGGCTCGACTTATTATTCCCCAAAAATTAATGATCTGGATTCAAACCCACAGTCAAATCATCGTCACTACCACAAAGCCAAAAGCTCTTTGTACCTTCATTTTTAAATACCTTAGTATGGTACAACAAAAATTGTTCATTTTAAAATTATACAATCATACTAATTACGTTCCTTTCCAAAAAGTGCATTTAATTAGTTTGTAGGTAAGCACTTAATTAAAATAAGTGTACTTACTTACATACACTGCAAAATAACAGCAGAACAAGTACTTCAAAAACACATAAAATACGATAAAACTGTTTATAAAACAATTAAATTTTGGCGCACGAAAGTGACAAATAATTATCAGTACAGTCCACATCAAAAGATTGTTCCTTCTTTAACCTCCCTGACGAAAAAAGTGTCTTCTTAAGTTAGTAGTGTGTATCCTGTGTGTCTGTGACATCATAGCTCCTGAATGGATAAACCGATTTTCATGTTTTTTTTTTTAAATTGACGTGATCCTTATGGTTTTTTGTTATTATTTATGAAAATCTGTTCAGGCGTTGAAGATCATCAGCTCTTCTAGTTGATGAAGGAATATGTCAGGAGTTTCTCATTAAATTTTTATTTTAATTGCTTGTTATCAACCTCTGCTGTAGATTGTACCCACATATTTCGTAAAACATTACCCACAGGGTCGAAATAAGGTCAATGTTATACGGGCGAGTGGAGCAAGAAAGGAGACTCTACGATTAACTGTAACCTTTCAGCACACTGGTGCTCGAGTTCACTGTCTTTCTGTCCCCTGATTGTCTATCTTTGATAGCGACCAAAATCCTCAAACTGTCAAATATGACAGTTCAGTGACCATGCGCGTAGCTCTGTCACTCTCATCTCAACAAGACGCGAGAAAAGATACCTAGGTACATGATCGTTATGACAGTTTGAGGTTTAAGACAATTTAGACAATCAGCTTTCTGATCTATGTTCTTTGAAAGAGAGGGCCACACCAAATCAAGACAGTTCAATCGGTTGAGAATAACTTACTCCGCTAGCTAAGTGACCCGAAGTGTATCTTGGCCTCCGACAAAAGAAGACGCCATCTACTCCTATCTTGAGCTAGTTCGGGTCAATCCCCATTGTAGAGCTCTTGTAGGTCTCTACCATATCCCTCCAGCGATATCGGGGACGTCCAACGGGGCGGCGCCCTATAGGACAGCCAAAATTGCTATACAGATTAGCAAAGATAGATTTTTGACATTTTTAATGTTTTTCTTTACAGGTGAGCACCGCCCTTACGGGTTCTTCTTCTTCTTCTTCTATCGAGTCGATGTATATAGGTGGCTACATCCACGGCATTATTCGAACCAGTCATGAGGTCATTCATTGTACAGGTGTTGGGGCATGATGGACACTCAAGCACGTGTGGTATAGTCTGCACCTGGGCACCACACGGCATAGAGTGTTTTTTTCACCCTCATGGGTGACACCCCAGTATCCCTACCCAGGGGCAGCTGCTCCCGGCGTTGAAGCCAGATCAAAGCGACCGTGTGACGCCCTACCCGCCTACCCCACGGGATAGGAAGTAGGTAGACCAAACTAAAAGGCCAAGATAGCCAGCTCTCTGTAGAATGCGATCCCATCGATATTGGTACTTACAATACTACCTAGGTATTTGTGTATTCCTAATAATCATTAACCAATGAATACGATAACAAACCAACTACATAGATTTCTCTGAGTAATTAATCAGTTGTAAATGTTGTAAATGTAAGGATAGAGGCGAATGGCAAAAGCGAAGAGAAGCCTAAGCCCAGCAGTGGGATGAGAAGGGCTGATGATGATGATGATGATGATGAAATATTCACTGTATCCGCGCTGGAGTCGGATTTTCCGAAACATTGTTTTTTAGCATCGTTAGTTTGGTAGTAGGTACCTACTTACCTAATTATTCGCACTCATCAAAACAACATTAGAATTGCTAATGAAACCCTATATTTATGTAGGTATCCGTGTTGAGAACTTCAAAACACTTTTTATTTAGCTGTCTTCTAATTTATAAACTTCCTATCTCAAAAATCACAACAAGCTTCCTATCTCAACGGTGAAGGAAAACATCGTGAGGAAACTTGTGTATTAACCGGCCCTACACGTATTGACCGTTGTCTTTCCTATGGATATGGCCGGTTAAGCTGAGATGATGGTTTAGTTAGGTGCTGGGCAAGCCTACTCCATCTCAACAACAACGTCACAACGTCCTATTTTAGGTCACAATCCACATCCTTCATCTGATTCCTGGATCAAGCGTAAGTAATTGAAACACAAATAAATTAACATCATCATCATCATCAGCCTATAGCAGTCCACTGCTGGCCATAGGCCTCCCCTAATGAGCGCCATCGCGACCTGTCTTCAGCTTGACGCATCCAACTTGTGCCGGCAGCCTTTCGTAGATCGTCACTCCACCTGGCGGCAAATTAACATACTTACTGCCAAAATTTCACATTTATATATTAGTAGGATAACCCAAATTCATTTTGATAATAAATAAGTGGACTTCCTTTTAAATCTCCGTAGGCTACCGATGCCCTCTGGTACCAGTTAACCCTGCCATATAAAATAAAACCACAAATCGTAATTACAAAGCATTGATTTATTCGACGTGTGATACGACCTTTTCGGAATAACTTGAGTTGTGTAGCGTATGCGATTGGCGATAAAGTTTACTTTGACACGGTTGTTTATAAGTTTAAAAATCAGTTGAAGACCTTGACCTCGTTCCAGTGCGTTGTCACATGTGGACTAAAGCTCTGCCATATTTGCATTCATTGACAAGAACTGCCATGATTTATTATGGCAGCACTTGTCATTCGTCAGACTTCATTTGAATAGAATTTTATAGTGCCACTGTCGAAACTGTTTACGTGAATAAAATTAGAGCGAAAACTGTCGTATTATAAATTTTGACACTTGAAAAAAAATCATTTATTCAATATGACCTCTAGGATCACATTGAACTGTCCTAAGAGCTAGGTGATTCTTCCTTCTTTTTGGCTACGAGCCGTAGCAGCGTGTTAGTAGAAGTAAACGTTTTAAGTAGACTTTTCAGCTAAACACATAGGCTGATATCACTATACATACCTACTCAAAGAATAAACCTATACATACCCACCTACTTACCTATTCAAATCGTTCAGGGCCGATTTTTCAATGGTCAACATTTATTCTGAAAAACAAATATGGCGGTTTGACATAATTATCATACAATAGCTGTCAAATCGTTAAATTAATTTATCAGATAAAAGTTGACAATGATTCAATTCAAGCTTAAGTAATAAAAATGGATCATTAGTTTATATTTGAGTGTTACATTAAAAAGAAATACTCTGTTTATTTGTGATATAGTTTATATTTAAACATTAATTAAATCTAAAAAAGGGCATTTAATATTTTAGTTTAATTAATCACCTTGAGATTATTAAAAAATGTTTTACTTAAGTACATGTTTACTCAATTGTTTTTCAATAAAGTACAAAAAACATTAAAAAACAAATATTTCCGCTAAACAATAACTAATTATGACCTATTATAACATTTATAACATGACGTTATAATTAATAATGAGTCATTTGTTGACTAAAGATTATGGGAAGCGAACAGCAAACAAGACAATTTTCGGAAGTGGGTGACCTTTAACTTTTACGATCGAAACGAGATGTCTCGGGTGTTATGAATAATTTTGACAAATACATTACCATTAGCTGTCACTTTTTGACATACTGCTATTTTTAACCGACTTCAGAAAAGTCGGAGGTACTCAATTCGGCTGAACTTTTTTAATGATTTTTATCGAACTCATGTATGGAATCATGTATGAAATGATTAAAAAACTTTTTTTACGTGTTAACGTCTTATAAATCGATGAACACCGGCAGCACGCACGAAAAAGTGTCACGTTCCGCCTACGAGACGTAGCGAGAGCTACGGTTCTCGTAGCACTAGCTACTAAATAATTTATTTTGGTAAATAATCCGATCCGATCGTTTCGTTAGCAGTAAAATTATCGTCCGTAAACTGACTTTACAGGCAACCATTTTTTTTTATTTGACAGGAAGTGGACGGTGACTCACAAGTGGCTAAATTAAAATTCAAAAAACCGACTTCAATGTTATTAAGCAATTTTCTGCTCTCTCGAGGTGCATTTCTATTCATAACTCCAAAGATCCTCGACAAATCCTCACCAAATTTTTATAGCATTAATCGGAAAGTATTCTGCTTCAAAAAAAATCCAAATCTGTCGAGGCGTCTTCAAATAATCGGTAAACATAATATAAAAAAGCACAAAAAAAGATTCCGACGAATTGAGAACATCCTCCTATTTTTAGGGTTCCGTACCTTAAAAGGTAAAAAAAGGAACCCTTATAAGATCACTTTCTTGTCCGTCTGTCCGTCTGTCCGTCTGTCCGTCTGTCCGTTTGTCCGTCTGTCCGTCTGTCCGTCTGTCCGTCTGTCCGTCGGTCTGTCCGTGTGTCACCATCGATTATCTCAGGAACGGGTAGAGCTAGCAAGTTGAAATTTATACCATATACTAAGGTCTATAGTCCCTATTGTAAGTATAAAAATCAAGGTCCTGAGTCAACACTATAAAAAGATATAGGCAAATTTAGGTTTTCGTGAAAACTTGTGAGTACCAAAACTTACCTTAATTATCAACTTTTTTTATTTTTCGGAATTTTTCCTTTACTTGTGCTGAAAGACCTTGCTTGTAACCAAAATTGACAATTCTAGGTCAACCGGAAGTACCCTAGAGGTTTTGGGTCGAAAACCTAAATGGTAGTTCCCGTTGACCGAGAATAACGAAATTTGGGAAAAAGCAAGGTCTTATAGCACAAATAAAGGAAAAATTCCAAAAAGTTAAAAAAGTTGAAAATTAAAGGGTGTTCCCATACATAGTTGACGCCAATTAAAATTGTCCTCCGAGTTGTATGGGTGCTCATACAATTAAGCGGACTAGCTTAATTGGCACCATGGCTAGGTACCTACGGAACCCTCGGCGTACGAGTTCGACTCGCACTTGACCGGTTTTTTTTTTAAGGAAGATTCGACCAAACTGGATTAAATTTTACTCGAGAGTTCTACTATTTGTTTGAATATTTTGACATTGCAAAGTTGACACCTTATAACCAGGATAATTTGTATGCACATAAAAATGTTCGGTTGCGCTTTCTAAACAATTGTATTTCGAATTATGTCGACTAGTTACTCTGGAGTAAGATTACTTTTGGTTGAATCCAGCCTAAGAGAGTTAAAAATAAAGAAAGGAAGATGTATAATAATAAATGTGAGTCATGCGACAGCTGAGTGGTATTTATTAATATTGTTTGTAAACAAAGCTTAGCCGACACCAGACAAGGTTGCAGTCACGCGGCGTCAGGAACACTATTGGATTAAAGCTGACATTTTCAAAATGCCACAAACGTCACTAGTAAAACTTAGGCCTTTACATCTGTATTAGATGATTTATACAGTGTCAGGAAGCAATCTTTGCCTACACTTAACGGGACACTGTAGTGCCCGGGACAATGTTGAGATGGAGTAGGCTTGCCCAGCACCTACACCTTCCTCTCAGCTCAACCGGCCATATCCACAGGAAAGACATGGTCAATACGTGTGGGGCTGACTAAGCCGCGGGTTTCCTCACGATGTTTTCTTTTACCGTTTAGAGCTCGTGTTAGTGCGCATATAAATTTTTCGAAACGAAAAATCCATTGATTTTCCATGGCACAGCCAGATTTCGAACCCACGACCTTCGGATTGAAAGTCGAGGTACTAATTCCCTCGGCCAACACGGCTCTACTAGTAAAAAATCTAAACAACTATCTGTATTAGAGTAGAGTCCTTGAACCATCACAGCATTCAGGTGCCCAAAAACTAAAAGTCAAAGAATAATTTTATTCCTAAGACTAGCTGACCCGGCAAACTTCGTATTGCTTCAAGCATAAAGGGAGAGAAACAGAGAAGCATGGAAGATAAAAATCGGAGAAGCAATCATCGAAAATATCCCTTTCGTACCAATCACATTTAATTTTGAGCGATGGGCGGTAGGCATTAAATTGAATTTGAGTTTTAAGTTCGCCAACGCGCTTTTTTAACGGACTTTTATAACACTCTCGTGTGAACGAGGCCTGAGGCGCAGGCCAGACAGAAGAGACGTAAGACGAGGACGCGTCGCGGCCAGTGCGCCAGCGAAAAGTGTTGCGCCCGCGCCCCGTCTCTTCTGTATGTTTTGCGTCGCGACGCTTCTATACATTTTGTGTGAAAAAGACGCGGAAGGGACAAATGTCCGCGCCCCGTCTGCGTCTTACGCCTTTTCTGTGTGTCCCATGCCTAACTTCTATTTTTTTATAAATTTTTTTTTATTTGTTATAGTGTTAATCCACACTTGGGTATTCTATTTTTTTATATTCTCAGTCACTTCAGTTTGCCACGAACTTTCTTTTTCCCTACAATTTCAGTCCTGTATTCATAACGGTCACCGCATTTATTAGATCCAGACTTAATACAGTTATTGTAGCGCATCGCGTGTTGCTGCAGATGTCTGCAAATAGCCGCGGTTGTACAACTAGCCTTGCTGACATACCAGACTGCAGGACAAGAAACCTTGGGTGTCGACTACTGGGATTTTTGAAGACAAATATTAGATAAAGACTCAGAAAGCATGACAAATAAATAAATAATGCTGGACATTTCACACAGCATCATGTGGCCCCAAGCTAAGCAGAGCTTGTGTTATGGGAACCATATCGCACCCTCGGAAAGACAAGGTCCGAACTAGCCAAATTTTCAAAATTGAGTTAAATATGCAGAAATGCTTTATAAACTTTGTAAAGCACTTCTGCATATTTAACTCATTTTTGAAAATTTCGCGAGTTCGGACCTTGTCTTTCCGAGGGTGCGATATGACTGTTATACTACTTAAATACGTATTTTTTTATAAATATAGGTACATATTATACATATAAAACACCCAGACTCGAGACAAATATTTGCAGATCATACAAACATTTGTCCCGCGGCAGGGATCGAACCCGCAACCTCCTGCGTTACAGGCGGGCCTTCACTCACTGTTTAATTTAGACGTCTGCTGCTCTAGCCAAACGCATGTAGTTTTGTATCTGATCTCTTTCTATCATCGCTCGTGGCGTAGCTTGCTTAGACGTTCTTGATTGATCGTCGAAGTTAAGCAGCGTTGTGCGCGGTCACTATTTGGATGGGTGGCCGCAACTGGTTACGAGCTGACCGCTTCCGTGCTTCGGAGGAGGGCACGTTAAATTGTCGGTCACGGTTTTTAAGGTGCTAATACCAGCCGATGACCTTGAGCGAATGGGTGTGGCTACTATTTCGGCCCCGCACCACCCGCACCTTCCGCGCGGTTCCGCGCCGGCCGCGAAATAGTTTTCGCGCGTAACCTAAACCGCAATTGAAGACATCCGTGGAATGGTAAACGAATGCTGAGACGCGAGAGATGCGGGTTCGATTTCCATTACGGGATACATTTTTACAAGATCTGCAAGTACCTATTTGTTCCTGGTCTGTGTTTTGTGGTAAGTAGGTACCTACCTAGGTACCTAACTTCCTAGCATGATGTGAGTAACCTACCTAATCGAAATTTTTGATACCCATGACGGATTCCTAGTGTAGGGACTACCTAGTGGAGGTTTTATGTTATTGTATCGAGTAGGTACGTAAATAAGATACGGGTGGAATGATTTCGAAACAAAACCTCTAAGCTAAAGGAGAAAGGGAATACAAAAACCTACAGACAAAATTACGGTTATAGGTGGTGTTTTAACCGTTTGGCTGAAAAATTAAAAAAAAAACTGATTTTTGAGAACTTTCACCTTGAATAAAATTTTTAGTATGGTGACCTATTCATTCGCATAATGTTATTTGTCATAAAATCATACGACATACGTATCTAGTCATAAAATTTTGTAGTCATTATTACATTCGCGTAATTATTTACACGCATACATTTCTGATGTCCTAATATTTTTTAAACATAATGATAATGAGCATAATGGGACCACTCCTAAAACTTTTTGTCATACTACATTTTGATACTAATTTTGTTAGAAATAAACCTTTATGTCCTAATATTTATTGGACTTAATGTTTAGTAGTCCTAATTTACTGTTTTATCATAAGTAGGCAAAACAGGTCAGGTTTATAAAATGTTTCACACACCCACGCAGACAGGACTTTTTCACAGAAAAAAAATAGTAGGTTTTGGTTATTTTTTTTTATAGCACGCGTTTCACACACCCACGCAGAAAAGACTTGCTCACAGAAAAAACTAGTAGGTTTTGGTTATTTTTTTTTATAGCACGCGTTTTACACACCCACGCAGAAAAGACTTGCTCACATAAAAAAAATAGTAGGTTTTTAATTATTTTTTTAAAGCACGCCTTTCACACACTTACGCAGAAAGGACTTTCTCACAGAAAAAAATCGTAGGTTTTGGTAAATTTTTTTATAGCACGCGTTTCACACACCCACGCAGAAAAGACTTGCTCCCAGAAAAAACTAGTAGGTTTTGGTAATTTTTTTTTATAGCACGCGTTTCAACACCCACGCAGAAAGGACTTGCTCACAGAAATAAATCACACACCCACGTAGAAAGGACTTGCTCTCAGAAACTGGCTCCTATAATATGGCTAAATATTTTAGGATTATCAATGAATAGGAATTAAAAAATTATGACATTTATATTTTATTACTAGTTGAATTGTTACAAGTGATGGTAAGAGTAGCGATGTTATTATTACAAATGCCTATGAATAACAAATATTGAACGTGAAACGTTATGGCATAATTTTTTTAGTCATAGTTTTAAAAGCCATAACGTTTCACGTCCTAATATTTGTTATTCATAAGCATTTGTAATAATAACATCACTACTCCTACCAGCACTTGTAATAAATTCAAATAGTAATAAAATAATAGGTCTTTACCTATGAAATTGTCGTTTTTCGGTACTGGTCATTTCAAATAAAAATATTTTGTGGTTTGGCTACGAATTATAATTTCAAATTAATGTTATATTAAAAACATGGGATTCTTTTTTCAAAATTAGTCATTTGTTTATTGATTAGCGTTATGTTTTCATCGCATTTGAATCTTTTTCGTCATCGTGGATACGTTAAAAATTCGAGTAATTATGGAATATGAGTCCCGTCGTGGCAGCAACGCGCCACAAGCGGCACGCAACATCAACGACGTTTACGGAGCGAACAGTACAAACGAACGAACCACCTGTTATTGGTTTGCCAGCTTCCATTCTGGAAATTTCGACCTAAAAATGAACCCCGTACTCATCCGAAAACTTTGGTTGACAATGACGAATTAAAGGCGATTGTGGAGTTCATCACAGCTTCTTAACAAACGGGATAAGCATTACTACAAATGTGTAATTTGAATAACTGAACACAATGATGGAGAAGCTTGCAATCTCCAATCATCTTTGATCAATCGCTCGTCACCGATGCTCCTGCACGACAACGCGCGACCTCATACTGCATAGTAGACGGTCTCCAAGTTACAAGAGCTAGGGTTGGAAGCTCTCTGTCATCTACCGTACTCACCAGACCTTGCGCCTATAGACTTCCACTTTTTCCAGAATTTGGATAACTTCTTGGTGGTAAAAAAATTGAATTCCCGAGAGGCAGTACAAAATGCCTTTGAAGAATTTGTTGCCTCCTGTCCAGCTGATTTCTTCAAGAAGGGCATAATAAACTGCCACGGCATTGGCAAAGATCTATCGATTGCATGGGTGATTACTTTGATTAATATAAATAAAAAATATAGAAAAAAATTACGTTAAAATTTTTCATAAAAAACGGCAATTTCATAGGTAAAGACCTAATATAAATGTCATAATTTTTTAAGTCCTATTCATTGATAATCCTAAAATATTTAGCCATATTTATAACTTGACATACAATTTAGTACGCATAATATTCATCGAACACTCACATTGCATTCATAGAACTCACATTGCATTCATAGACCTGGAAAAAGCGTTTGATAAAGTGAATTGGAAAAAAATGATGAAGACTCTTAAGGAAGTTGGTTTAGATTTTAGAGACAGAAAAATAATATATCAACTAGGTATATAAAAACCAAACAACAATATTAGAAATAGGAGATGAAAAAAGAGAAGCCAAAATTAGACAAGGCGTAAGACAGGGATGCTCACTCTCACCACTCATCTTTAACATTTTTATAGAATCAGCCATTAAGAAAATCTTAGAAAAATCGAATGAAGGGGTAAAATTCAACGGAGAAAAAATAAAATTTATAAGATTTGCAGACGACATAGCAGCTTTAGCAGAAACAGAAAATGGTCTACAGTCTCTACTCGATACCATGAATAATATTTTCAAAGAATTTTCTCTCAAAATAAATATCAGCAAAACCAAAATACTAACAGCATCCAAAACAGACAATTCAGTATTTAACACAGTAACTTTAGATAACACCAAATTAGAAAGAGTAAAGAAGTTCAGATATTTAGGCAGCCTTATAACTTCAAATTCAAGATGTACACCAGATATAAAATCAAGAATTGCAATAGCTAAGCAAGCATTTAATAACAAAAGAAACATTTTCACATCTAAAATATCTAAAAGGATCAAAAAGAAATTTATCAAAACATACGTTTGGAGTATAGCTCTGTATGGGTGTGAGACGTGGACAATGACTAAAAGGGACAAAGAAATATTGGAAGCTTTTGAGATGTGGTGTTGGCGTAGAATGGAGAGGATCAGCTGGACGGAAAGAGTCACCAACATTGAGGTGTTGCACAGAGTAGAGGAGGAAAGATCGTTGTTGCAAGTTGTCGAGAACAGAAGAGGGAAGATGATTGGCCATCTTATACGACATGACAGCTTCATTAAGAACATCATTGAAGGAAAAGTGGAAGGAAAGAGAGGAAGAGGAAGACCGAGGATAGGCTACATGAGCCAAGTGAAAGAGAAGGTTGCTGTCATGTCGTATAGAGAAGTCAAGTAGGCTGCCCTGGAAAGAGCTTCGTGGAGAAAGAAACATCAGTTATGACGACAAGGGGCTACCCCTTAAATAAAAAAGAAGAGAATATTCATCGTCATTATAGTATCAAACCATACTACTTCGATAAACAAAAGTTTTTATTGTCATAATTTTTGAGTCATATTAATTGAAAATCATAAAATATTTTAGTGTCCTGTCGCGTCCCAAACTACTTCCTGCACTGTCTGTACGCCTATCCCTGCTTGAATTCAAGCAATACAACGATATAATTATGTGACGACTACGGTTTTATTCGAGAATCACATAGCTTACCCGGCTAGGATAAAATGTATCCTAGCCAGATAATTTTTTCTGAGAGCAAGTCCTTTCTACGTGGGTGTGTGATTTTTTTCTGTGAGCAAGTCCTTTCTGCGTGGGTGTGTGAAACGCGTGCTAAAAAAAAATAACCAAAACCTACTAGTTTTTTCTGTGAGCAAGTCTTTGCGTGGGTGTGTGAAACGTGTGCTATAAAAAATAACCAAAACCTACTATTTTTTTCTTTGAGAAAGTCCTTTCTGCGTGGGTGTGTGAAACGCGTGCTTTAAAAAAATAACCAAAACCTACTAGTTTTTTCTGTGAGAAAGTCCTTTCTGCGTGGGTGTGTGAAACGCGTGCTATAAAAAAACATAACCAAAACCTACTGTTTTTTTTTGTGAGCAAGTCCTTTCTGCGTGGGTTTGTGAAACGCGTGCTATAAAAAAAATAACCAAAACCTACTATTTTTTCTGTGAGCAAGTCCTTTCTGCGTGGGTGTATGAAACATTTTATAAACCTGACCTATTTTGCCTAATTATGATAAAATGTGAGCAAGTCTTTTCTGCGTGGGTGTGTGAAACGCGTGCTATAAAAAAATAACCAAAACCTACTATTTTTTCTGTGAGAAAGTCTTTTCTGCGTGGGTGTGTGAAACGCGTGCTATAAAAAAAAATAACCAAAACCTAATGTTTTTTCTGTGTGCAAGTCTTTTCAGGGTGTGTGAAACGCGTTCTATAAAAATAACCAAAACCTACTATTTTTTTCTGTGAGAAAGTCCTTTCTGCGTTTATGTGTGAAACGCGTGCTATAAAAAAAAATAACCAAAACCTACTAGTTTTTTCTGTGAGCAAGTCTTTTCTGCGTGGCTGTATGAAACATTTAATAAACCTGACCTAGTTTGCCTACTTATGATAAAATGTGAGCAAGTCTTTTCTGCGTGGGTGTGTGAAACGCGTGCTATAAAAAAATAACCAAAACCTACTATTTTTTCCGTGAGCAAGTCCTTTGTGCGTGGGTGTGTAAAACACGTGCTTAAAAAAAAATAACCAAATTTTTTCCTGTGAGCAAGTCCTTTCTGCGTGGGTGTGTAAAACGCGTGCAATAAAAAAAATACCAAAACCTACTATTTTTTCTCTAAGCAAGTCCTTTCTGCGTGGTGTGTGAAACGCGTGCTATAAAAAAACCTAAACTACTTATTTTTTCTGTGAGCAAGTCCTATCTGCGTGGGTATATGAAACATTTTATAAACCTGACCTATTTTGCCTACTTATGATAAAACAGTAAATTAGGACTACTAAACATTAGGTATGTCCAATAAATATTAGGACATTACATTAGGTTTATTAGTAACAAAATTATTTTCAAAATGTAGTATGACAAAAAGTTTTAGGAGTTGTCACCATTATGCTCATTACCATTATGTTTGAAAAATATTAGGACATCAGAAATGTATGCCTGTTAATAATTATGCGAATATGACTACAATATTTTATGGCTAGATACGTACCTATGTCGTATGATTTTATGACAAATAACATTATGCGAATGAATAGGTCACCAAATCAAGGTGATCCTATTGTGTTCGAATTGAATAAAAGAATTTTGACTTTGACTTTGGATGTTTTACCAAGGATGTTCTAGTAGGTATACCTACTCAAGCATTATCACTCCAGTTTCAACTTGAACTTGTTCGGTCTCTGTACATGTAAATGAATAATAATGTACGTGAGATCAGTAGGTACGGTAGACACCTACCCAACAATAATAAGTAAGAATGAGAAGAAAAGAATACGGGTCGCTCTGATGTGTCGTCGGTGACCCAGATTCATTACCTTTTCTCGAGTGTATTTAGGTACCTACAGGTAAGTTAGGTAGGTAGGTACCTACTAATTAAAATACATACCTACTTCTTTACATCTATCTTCGTTCATTTGTTCTTTCCTACCTATAGGTACCTACTGTCCGCGCGCGAGTTGAGTGCAGATTATAGGAATTGGCTAGTGTTGAATTGAAGGACAACACATAGCTATACATACACAGCACCTATAGGTACCTACTGATTGGTTTTACAATGTGAATTGACTCTTATGTACATGCGCCAGAGAGGTCCTACCTAACTATTAATGTAGTAGGTATCTTATCTAGTGGTAGTAGGTATAGGTAGGTTACACGATATCATTTTCTTTTGGAATTGGTATAATACCTACCTACTTACCTATTTTCTTTATCGGGAAGTTGTCTTTTGCACGACCTTTTAAAATAACAAACATACTTAAAATCATGAAATCTACATAGGTACTTAATATTTCTAATAGGTAGGTAAGTATTAACAACAAATTATTATCTAACACTAAATAAAGCGTCCATGCGCTAATAACATTTAATTTCGTAACACTAAATAAAACGTTCATGCGCGGATAACTTAGATTACTAAATAAATCGTCTGTGTGCAAATAACATAAAATACCAATAAGTCGACAAGCAACAAAATGTGAGTGCGAGGCAGACGAACACAACCACCCCGTACGACAGTCAGCATTACTCTGCCGCCCGTCGCCCCTGCGACCGTAACGCCCACTAATTATTCGGAAAAATGGAAAATAATTAATTGCCACGAAAAAAACCGTCGCAGCACAAAATCGCAAGTACAACTTAAAGATAAAGTCTTTGCGCACATTTTAGTAAAAAAAAACTGTCAAAATTTTATGTCGTTTAGAGGTTGAATCGAATCAAAAGTCGAAAACAGCTTCACTTTGTTATTTTTTTTCACATAGTAAATAAACAGGTAGAACTTTTTCGTAAGTTCACTTTGTAGATAAAAGGTCAAAGAATGACATATATTTTTTTGAGCACATAAAACTGATTCCTCTATGAGGAGAATGCCTCCAAATAAGACCAATCAGGTCCTATATTCGCCTTAAGTCGTTAAGCCATGACGGAGGCCTTTAGGCGACCTAAAAACACCTTCACCAGAGTTGACCACTTGCTCATACGAACTTACTTATTGCTAGAGACTTCAATCCCGGGATCCCATCGGGCACAAGATCTTCATGCCTGCATACAATGTTAAAATCTGCAGCCACGCACAACGCAGCGGGGTGCGTTGCAGTGTGAGAACCGCCTGAGTCTATTATATATGCTTACGTAATAAGTATCTGAGTATTTATTTTCATGCGCCCATAAAACTAAACGTGCATGTTATATTATAATTCGGTTTCGACAATGTAATGTGCATTAATTGTAGATAGATAAGGCGCGTGCGAGACAGGCTACCAGTTTGTACAGGTAGGTATTATCTGAAGATATATTGTTATTGGTTTGAACTGTGTACCGTCGGCAAATAAACTTAGCTTAAAAAAAACAAAATACGAGATAGCATCTTTGGGAGAAATTATTTGGTGTTATTGCACACTGCTCTATATAGTGCTACTAGCGCGGACGCCCGCGGCTTCGCCCGCGTGGACTACTACTTTTTTATCCCACGGGAAACATGCAGTTTTTCGGAATAAAAAGTAGCCTATGTCACTCTCCAACCCTTCAACTACCTCCACACCAAAAAACACGTCAATCCGTCTCTCCGTTTTGACGTGAAAGCAGGACAAACAAACAAACAAACACGCTTTCACATTTATAATATGGGTATGGATATTCACCACAACTAAAGTCAGTGTAGGTACTTTAAATATTGGACTAAATTTATAATAGCCCGGTAGTAAAAAATGTGATTATGAATATTGCGAAATAAATAAATAATGGTGATTTTGCAACATTGCGAATTATATATTCAAAATTATATAACAAGTAAAAGCTAAGTTAAAAAAGCTCTACAACAGCTTTATTAGAAACGCAAAATATCAATTCAAGATGGAAAAGTTTTTAAATTCACCGTAGCTAAATATTTAATTGGAGTAATTTGTATGAAGTGCGACTGTTTGTATGGAAATTGATCAATTTATCAATCAGTTTTTTTTAATCTAAAATTATATTTCATAAATAGGGTACCTACTTGAATTTCTGCCAAGGAAGCAGAAGAAAATCAAGTGCGAAATATGATGGTAAATTTTTACACAAAACTAAACCATTTCGCAGAACCCAATAACTAATGACTTGGCATAGGTATTACACAAAACATAGCCGCAAGGCATCAAGACAATTTGCAAGATTAACTTAAAAATACACGTTAATTTGATCAGGCCAAGGTCAAGGGTACAATACGAGTTCTTAAAGGTCCTGACGGTACAAGAGTCGGTACAGTGTGCAACACGCATGGCCGCGCCCTACGCGATCAGGTTGGTAGGGATGGGATTTATCGATTACGGGATTTATTTTTGCCAAGAGACATCCACACGATGTTCAGTATTTAGTTAGTTAGACAGACAAACTTGGAAGTCTATAAAATACATAGGTAAGAACAGGATTTAAACCGACTTACACCATGCTGGCTAATTTATGAATGAACAACAACACACTAAATCAGCATCGCCTAATGTCAAATTTAAAGTTAACAAAGATCTTGTAATCAATCAATTGATTGACATTATTTTAAAATATCTACTGATAGAATGACAAAAATGCTTTATAAGTCTACTCTTAGTGTCAGGCTATAAAATAGATCATATATAAAATGGATGACGGAAGGTGGACAAAGTCGATAAAAAGGTGGCAGGGACGCTCAACGGCCAAGAGGCAGACCACCAGTTGAATGACATTGCAAGCGTGGTCGGGAATCAGTGGATGAGACTCGCGAGGAATCTGAGAGTATGCCGTAATAAAAAGAAGATATTACCCAACGATGGGTGGAAATGGGCTGAGATGATGATAAAGTAAGTAAGTAAGTTCGTATGAGCAAGTGGTCAACTCTGGTGACGGAATTCTTAGGCCGCCTAAAGGCCTCCGTCATGGCTTAACGACTTAAAAGCCGGGACCGACAATTTAACGTACCCTCCGAAGCATGAAAGCGCTCAGCTCGTAATACCACTAATGATGATGAAGAATTATACTAACAACAAAGATAGCCAATTCATCGTGTCAGAGTATTGAGTAAATATCGATATATATCTTAAACAATTTCATCGACAAGTCCCATCCGTTGCGGGTGCGTTGTGAAACACATGTTGTGTTGCAATGTCGCACATGACAGGTAGTGAGTGTAGGTACTACACTAGAAGTTTCTAGGCCTATAGAGAAAACTATAATGCTTACGCCTATTCAAAATAGCGATAAAAGTTTTCATTCAATGACGGCAGAAAGCGGAAATGTCGTATCTCGAAATATTCAATTTTACATCAGAGCCAAAAACTCCTAATCTACAAAAACTTGGAAAAAATCAAGGGCGTATAATAAATTTTTTTCATCGTACAAAGACGAGACATAGACCATTCGACGCGGCTTTTTTGCTTCTTTATCAACAATACATTTATAGACATACCTAAGTCATTTAGGCCAATATTCGAGATACGACATTTCCGCTTGCTGCCGTCGAATGTCGTTGGTCGCGAAAGAACCCAGCTTTTAAGACGTTTTAATGTGATTCCAGAGGTTCAGATAAATCCAAAATAATCGTAAGCCTGTTTACTTTTAACACATTTCCTGCCCTGGTTGTGCTCTCCACAGGAGAGGGCCCCAGGAAGCACCTGGAGCATTGTCCGTCAAGGCACTGAACACGTCCATTAAAAACAAGATTTAATATCAAAATTGACATTGAATTGTAATCGTAGATTTGTCTATTCATCGCCAAAGTAGTTTTATTTAATACCCTTCCTATACCTACGCTTGACCTAGCATTAATCCTTATCCACACTAATAAAACGCTCATTCAGGATATAAACTCGTGAAGATGCGTGTGGCCGTGGCATGGTTGGCGGACGGCCAGAGTGCATTCTTGTGCCTTTAGCATTAGTTTCTGAAAACATAAAAAAATAAAAAATTAGTTGTCTGTAAAGTCGGTTTACGGACGATAATTTTACGTGTTAACGTCTTAAGAAAACATTGATAAAAAATTGCATACTTTTATGAATTGCCGAACGCTTAGGCCGATCGTGCCTCTCTATCGCTTGTTCCGCGCTCTCGCTTGCATGCTCGGTTCAGGCGGAACGTGACACTTTTTCGTGCGTTTAGCCGGCGTTCATCGATTTATAAGACGTTAACACGTCAAAAAATACTACTTTTCTACTTTATGACAAAAAAAGTACTATGGTTAGGTATGTGCAATTTGGGAGCCGTGTTGGCCGAGGGGCATACTACCTCGACTTTCGATCCGAAGGTCGTGGTTCGAATCCCTGGCCGTGCATCAATGAATGTTTCGTTTCGAAAAAAAAATTAAGCGCATTAACACGTTGTCCAATGACACTGTATAAGTAAATCATCTAGAAAAAATAATTAGAAATGAGTTATTAATAAAGATAAATTCTAAAAGCTAAACTGCTGCAATTATAAATATACACGTTATGTACTCAACTTGTGTGCTTTTTATTTATCACACGCTCTCCAGCCAATGTCAAGTCGTATTTGCATAATAAACATGGCGGGCCTTGATGATCACTGAGGATTCATGGCGAAAATGCAATAATAATCACAGTCACTACAAAAAATTTCCCTTTAGGTAATTATGATAAGTTGTTTAGAAGTTACGAGGGAACAGATGAACATTCATTACAATACCGGTCAAAATCATAGCCCTCCTTTTTGCTTCGCCGTAGTCGGGTGAAAACTGAGCCGTGTTGGCTGAGTGGAATCCACTGGTCGTGAGGTCGAACCCCGGCCGTGCTTGCAACTAGGCTAACATCTATGAAATGTTGGACGTGCCTCTGACTACCCCCTTAAGACATCTTCAAAATGTTGAAAGCATAAAGATTTGAGAAAATGCCTACTTACTTACTACCGCACCTTGGGGATTTGATCGTGGTCTTGTTTCTTTTTTAATCGACTTCAAAAAATAAGGTTCTATGTTCAGCTATATTTTGTTTTATTTTCAGATGTCTACATAATCTTTTATACACACATTGTTGCAACACGAGCTCTCAAACGGTGAAAGAAAAGAAAACATCGTGCGGTAATAAATAAACTTAAAAAAAAAATCAGTTTTCCCATTTTTCCTGCCCTTTCCTATTCATAATGTTTGTATAAAAATCTCCTAAGATAATGTTCTTATCACTATAGATTCTATTCTATTAGTATAGAACATAATGTACGTACCAGTTGAACCGTGTGTTGGCACGGGGCGGGTCACACGGACCTCGGCGCACCCAGCGACACACATACCGGTACCGATAGCAGAAAAAGTTAGGCCTAGGTACTTTTTTTTACGAAAATAAATAAAAATTACAAGTGGCTAAATTAAAAATTTAAAAAAACCGACTTCGATGTTATAAGCAATTTTCTGAACTGTCGAGGTGCATTTGTGTTCATAACTCCAAAGATCCTCAACAAATCCTCATCAAATTTTTATGGCATAAATCGGAAAGTATATTCTATCAAACAAAAAATGAATTTTCTAAATCAGTCCAGGCGTCTTCGAGTAATCGGTGAACATACATAAAAAAAGCACAAAAAAAAGATTCTGATGACTTGAGAACCTCCTCCTTCTTTTTTTGGAGTCGGTTAAAAATTACTTACTTATTATAAATAAATTCATTTATTTCAGACAAATGACAATGGTGGTGTGTTTTGTCTCATATTTGCGAATGGGTTACCTATTTGCAAACATGACAAAACACACCCCTCCACTTTCTTTTTACATGACGCGAACAATACTTAGGTATTAGTAGGTATGTTAAAATTTCTTTATCTAATACTAACCAAAAAAAACCATTGAGGTGAGGGTCTTAATTTTCTATCTGTACACGCGTTGCTAAATAAATAGCTGTGATCGATATCAGTGAGACTGGACATGTGGATCGACGAGCTGCCTGCTGCCTATTGCACTACACACACACTGGCCTTACCACAGAATAGATATTAGGAAAATTTAGATACTTACAGGTACCTATATTCCAGCGGAGTTAAAAATACCGTTAAGTTTATCAGAATCATAATAGGAATTGAAGTACATAATATGCCGTGCCGTTTATTTCATAGACTGAGAGTGACAAGAACCTCATATTTTCATACTGTGATTTTTAATGATGCCCGGTTGTCCCCTTGGAGAAAAATTGGCACGTCGACAACGGCATGGGGACATGACAAAACAGGACAAGCGATAAGAGTAACAGGCAAAGACGTAAACAACGAGAAACGACAGGAAAAACAACACACACGTGTTTGTGTTTTGTAGTAGGTACCTACGTACTAACAAAAAGAAAAGAAAAGTAAGCTAGACCAGCGGGCCTATAGGCACAGAATGCTTCATAGGTCGCTATTGCAGAATCGCAATATATAGTCGTATTTCTAATTATACGCACTAAAATTGACGATCAAAAAGTACAATGAGCAGTTCGACTAAAGGAATTGAACTATTGCCATCTCTTTTTGACTGCGAGTGAAAAGAGACGGCATTATAGTTCATTTCATATTGTGATTCAGTTTTAGCGAGTCCGCTGCAGTGCAGTACCTATGATTTAGTCAGACCTTCTCGGAATGTATTCCGAATTCGAAAAGTGATGTTTCTACGTTGAAAAAACGTCAACTTTCCGAAGAAAATCATCGAATCAAATGCATTTTCGGAAGTCTGAATCGCACTGCTGCACTACGTATGTTGCCTTAGAGCGTTTTCACATTATCCGATCCGATATCGGTATCGGACGCCGACACGATATCGGGGCAAGTAAAATGTATGGAATATGTACTTGCCTTTCACATTGTCCGACCCGATATCGGATATCGGAGCGGACATCTTTTATACATTTTACTTGACACGATATCGTGTCGGCGTCCGATACCGATATCGGATCGGATAATGTGAAAACGCTCTTGCAATCACTTCAAATCTTCACGGTTCGGTAGCGATAGCGAAAACCAGGTAGAAGCGGCGGCGTTGAATAAAAGATTTGACTTTTAAAATTAGTCAAATTGGGTATATTTTATCACTGTATACTTACCTACCTAAATTAAAAATGTTGCTAGATACACAAAAAAGGCCTGAAAGAGTTGTTGATTACCTACTGAAATCCCATATCTTACTTTCAAATAGTGATAATATTGCTGTGCCCTAACAGGGTTTATGTTTGATACTAACAATACCTACATTAAGACCCAATGTAACAACATAATTGCAATAAATATTTCTATTTCTATTTCTAAAAATAAATTTAGGTACCTACCTACACATTCTCTAAATTCATACATACGAAGGCGACGTGGAAGACCCAGGATGAGATGGCAGGACAAGCTAAACTCTCATCTGAAAACCTAACCCCTACCCGACTGGGGAAGTACCTCTGCCTTACAGAATATCGCAGCCAAATAAAATCATTCTTCGCGAATGGTGCTGTGTTGCTGCGGTGAGTAAGGTTACCAGAGCTCAGCTCTGAAGCGCTGCGGTGACAACTGGTGGAGCAGTCTTGTCCATTGTGTTGTCGGCGCAGTAATTCCTCTTTTAAAGGGTCAGCAGCGCGAGTGTGACTCCTCTGGTGTCGCAGGCGTGCATAAGCTACGGTAACCGCATACCATCAGGTGGGTCGTATGCTTGTCTGCTACCTTAGATAGTAGTTTAAACCAAGCTGGTCTTTTACAGCGTTGAATGACAAAAAGTGGAAGAAGAAGGTCTTGCTATGAGCATGGGATTGATCGCCAGTTCAATTCACAAAAATAGGTAAGTACTGACTTAGGTACATTTCTAAACGGATCAAAATGTACAAGACTAGTAAGATTGAGTACCGTCTGTGTAAACATGCAGTTCCAATGTTTATGTGATAAAACAATTACTAATCAGCATTAACCTACATGAAAGCGTATGGTGCGACATTGGGCCGTCAGAGGTCGCGGGTGGTCACGAGTTGGGGTTTGGCTGGGCTTTGAGCGATTAGCGGGGATACATTTCTATCGAGAAGTAACGTACAGAGCAAAATATACAAAAACATGAGTTGATATTGCTGTCAAATTAAAAAAAAACTGATAATCAGAAATTAGGGTTTCTGTCAAATGAAACTTCTGCAGTGCGATTTAGACTTCCGAAAATAAATCCGATTCGATGACTTTCCTCGGAAAGTTGACGTTTTTTCAGCGAAGAAACGTCGCTTCCCAATTCTGAATACATTCCGAGGTCTGAATCACACTGCTGATGTTCTAAAAATTATGTTCGTTAGGATCTATTAAGACAAAGGAAATTACACCATGATCGTTTCAAAGATGACTAAAAATACTGTCAAATGGTAACTAAAAAATATTGCACGAACGCTAAAAGCGTAGCAGGTAAGTACCTACTCGGAGACTCAATTTAAAACCAATGGAGAATGAAATTCCCCGATCACCTAAAAAGCGTTAATACAGACAATAATATTTCAAAAAAGGTAAGAGCAAACAAATGCAAGATAAGTACCTAAATCAGTAAGCGTCTAAAATAAGAAACAACCAATCCATAACTCACCAAACATGATCTTGAATTATATCACACGACAAATAAGCTCATAGATTATGCAAAGTAATCGATAGTGCACTGTGACTTTGAATTTGGACATGATTACAGGAGGTCACAGAGGATCACGACTTTAGGGCGTTGTCGTAGTACCAGCGAGTGTCAGGATCATTTGAACATATCAAATAGAGTCTAGAGCAGTGTTCCGCAAACTTTTTCAGTCCACGGACCCCTAGGACTTCAAGCACAAAATCAAGGACCCCCCTACTAAAACAAAATCACTAAATTTCGGACCATTTAATATTATGCTTTCATTTCTCAGCTCAAAAGCACGCGACACAACTTTGTCTCAAGACAACCAACGCAATTCAGTAGGTATGCAAAAGCTTTTAGTAGCATTTTTTTAGAATAGTTAAATGGTCCTTAAATGAGACTGCGGACCCCCATACACATACACACAGGTTAAGAAACGCTGGTCTAGAGCAGTGTCCCGCAGACTTTTTGAGTTCAAGATAGTACCGACATCTCACCGGAAAATTTTGGAAGTACCTTCTACATCATAACATAAATGAAAAATCATTTTTCTAATGCGCAACATGAGCTTGTTTAGTTGAGCATATGCGGTCCGGAGGAAGTTAACTGAGATAGGTAATTATTGTGTATTATTTTTCCGAGGCACACCAACTAACGACAATGGTACACTAGTGTGCCGCGGCATACCCTTTGGGGAACACTGGTCTAGAGAAGTGTTCCGCAAAGGGTGTGCCGCGGCACACTGGTATAGCGTGGTCATTGGTTCGTGTGCCTCGGAAAAATAAGGTTACTTACCTCTCTCAGTTGTTGTACTCCAGATTTGGACGCATTATGCTCAACTAAACAAGCTCATGTTTCGCATTAGAAAAAAATATTTTTCATTTTTTTTACCTCAAAGATTTTCCGATTTCTTAAAAAGTTTGCGGAAGACTGGTCTAAGTATAGTTGAACTAAAGCACTTGGACTACGGTTCTTTAAATTTACTTATCTAGCCTAAACGCTTTTAACACATAGGTACTACAAATGCGTTACGGCTACTATAAATACAACTCTGTAGGTAAGAAGCATAGTCACTGTAAGTAACATTTTTCAGATTTTTTTTATTTGCAGCTTCGTGCAATGCGTTTTCATCATAAAAGAAAAAACTGATTGAATGGTTGATAGAGACTTGGTTTGGTGCCCTAACGAAAAATACTCAGATGGACTTCCCAAACGTGAGAACACCTTTTTTATCCGACTTCAAAAAAGGAGGAGGTTCTCAATTTTTTTACCCTAAAGTTGACAATTTTTCAGCGAAGAAATGGCACTTTCTGAATTCGGAATACATTCCGAGAAGGACTGAATCGCTCTTCAGGTCCGTTTGAAAAATAACATAAACTTTATCGGTCTACTACTATCGTCGTTCCATCTGTAGATAAGAGAAAATTATGAATGCACGCGATGTGTGTCAAGTGTAACAGCTGCTGCTGAGTACCTGACATGTACTATAATAATAACACAACCTTTCTATAAGATTATATCCGTAGACAAGTACTAAGTAACCTGTGTCTTGGGGGTCTAAAGTGGCCACTTTTGATGAAAAATCAGATGTTTCATAGATGCTTCATCTATGAAACATCTGATGAAACATCAAATGCTTCATAAATGCTTCATATATGCTTCATATATGAAGCATCGATGCTTCATCAATGCTTCATAGATGCTTCATCTATGAAACATCTATGAAACATCTATGAAACATCTATGAAGCATCTCACAAAACATATTTTTTGACAGATCTATGTGCGAGGTTTTTCTTTTTTTTTCTTCTTTTTTTTGGCTTCGCACTTTTTTTGCATTCAGCTATCCGTTTTCCATTCAACCTATATTTACTTTCTAAAAGTAAATTAAACCTCGCACATGGCTTTTTGGCGGGAATTTGAGAAGTCATGATTTCGTTTTGTTTTATTTTCCAAAACTTGTGTTTCTTCGAATGTTAATGTGTAATGATGGTGGATTATTAACCGTTATGTGTTCGTGAATGTGCATAAGTGTGGGCAAGTGAAACAGCTTTTTGACTTCTCCCAAAAAGTCCGTGTTGATGTTTCAGTAAAGCCCCACCATCTTTACTGAGGCCAAGGGGAGGGGTGGAATATTATATTTATGTATATTATGTAGGTATTTGTATATCTTATTTATCTATAAACTTGAAGAATATTAATTACTTGACACTGGCTGAATGCACAAGCCGTGCGAAGCCAAAATAAAGTAGAAGAAAAAAAGAAAAAACCTCGCACATAGATCTGTCAAAAAAGATGTTTTGTGAGATGCTTCATAGATGTTTCATAGATGTTTCATAGATGCTTCATATATGAAGCATCTATGAAGCATCGATGAAGCATCGATGCTTCATATATGAAGCATATATGAAGCATTTATGAAGCATTTGATGAAAAATCAGATGTTTCATAGATGAAGCATCTATGAAACATCTGATTTTCCATCAAAAGTGGCCACTTTAGACCCCTTGGTCTACGGATATATCCGTAAGCTAGAACCTACCTACTAATTATTTTTTATTTTTTATTTATTTTATTTTTTATTTTATTTATACAAAAACACAAATGGACTTACAGAAAGGTCCAAGTCGTCCAAATGTTATAATAAATCACTTATGTTAGAAATATTTAAAAATAATAATAATCAATTAGATAGTAGGTATAAGTACAATAACAGTAAAAATAATAAAATGGAAAATTTATAATAAGTCAAAATTAAAATTAAAAAATAAATATAGCATGCGATAAAAATTTAACAGCGTTGTCAACGAAAACGTCAGCATCTGTTTGACCTAAGAAATTATTAAGAAGAGCTAGTGCTCGCGGCGTAGGTGCCGCAGCCCCAGCACAGGTACGCACACCAGGCGGTTGCGCAAACAGTGGCGGTTGACGACGCGGACCCTGTCCACCCACAGCACCAGTCATACGCAGTCGTGGGACATTTAGTGCCATCCGTTCCAAGGTCTCTCGATTGTCCACCCCACCGCGCAGAATCATAAAGTAATGCATGAGCAGAAGCATATTTCGTCTCAGCTTGAGCGTGTCGAGCCCGACCATCCCGGAAACGAATAGAGAGGGGTACAAGTAGGGGTAATAACCGTACATTCTTTTGTACGCATATCGAGCAAACTTGCGCTGGACTCGTTCGATCACCAAAGTGTCTTAGTTTCGTGAGGGTCCCAGACAATCGCTCCAAACTCAAGGCGACTGCGCACATAGGTTTTATAAAGCATGAGCGCTGCTCGCAAGTCAGGGAACTCCCACGTAGTCCTCATTATGAAGCCCAGTGTTTTACAGGATTGCTTACAGATATTTGTGACGTGTGTGTTGAAGTCAAGTTTTGAATCCATAGTGAGGCCCAAATCTTATGTAGAGTTTTCTAGGTAATAACTTATTTTTACCAAAACTTTACTAAGTACGAAACTCCTTTGAGTGTTTTTCTCTATTGCTAATAGTTTCAGATTTGGGCATAAAGGCACTCTTGAATAACTCACCCTGTATAACTCGTTCTGTTCTGACTGAGAGCAGATGTTATACTGTTCTCACAAATATTTTTTGGCTCCTAAGTTTATATTTCAATGTTTGGTTGATGGCCGCGCGAAATGTTTTTATTTATTTTATTCATTTATTTATTTCTTAAACAAAATCCACAGCTCTTAGAAAATTAGTGCACAAAAACTTAAATATATTACTGACAGCCAATAACGGATTTACATTATATTAACAGGTAAACCGACAGTGATCGAGGTGTGTGTGAGTGTCCGTGTGTATGTGTATTTTAGGTACCACTTTCCGGCTTAGGCTTTTAGTTTGCGCATTAGCACCATATAGGTACTTACCTAGTTGCAGGGAAAACCTCGCGAGAAAACCATGCGGCGCGGCGATTGGCTTGCAACCTGTCATAACATTATTTCTTACAAAATTAAATAAGACAAGTAAGACTCTTTCTGTCGGGCACTCTTGTCAGAGTGGTCGTGGCTATCGATGGACAGGGTTGCGGCTCGCCGTTTCCGGTCACTTCCAGCCTTGAGAGAGCAGTATCTCTCCATTTCTGGCGGTTTTCAGCATTGCGAGCAAACTGTACCGCGGTTGACTGCGTAGCTTTAGCTATTAGGTCAATAGACCACGAGATCTCTTGCCGCGTAGAGGCTCTACGCGGCTTTATACCTAACACACAAGTCTCTCCAACGAGTCCTCGGTCCTGGTGATGTGCCCAGACTGTAGAGTCATTCGGTTCAAGTATGCGCACTTTGAGACCTCACTAGGTATGCTCAAGATATATTTAGGACAGCGAAAGTATTGTGGGGAAAGTGTGCGCACCCTTATGTGGTAAAAAATTGCTTCAGAAACTGGTGCAATCTCTGGTTTCTTTCGTATAAAAGACGTGGCATTATGAAATAACGCTAAAAAACAAAAATGCATACTGAAGCAAACATGCCATGCCTAACGTATGCTGCGCACACTTACCCCAAACGGACAAATTACAATTGAATGCACATAAAATCAAAAATGATTCACTTAGTCCCAAACTCTCTTTTGCATAATACGCTCAGCTCAATAATTTTAAATCCATAGCAAATGACTTACCAATATCGGCCCTGGAACTTAGATGCTCCACGCTTCGTAAAAGGAACAAAAACGAACTTATATCTGGCAAAATTTGAATTACCTCCTTACTCCTCATTACTAAGTTGTACAAGCACAGGGTGGTCAAGCAAAACGAAGGTATAGATGTTGCCAACCTACCAAAACAAACTGTATAGGTACCCCCTGCGCCTCGTTCCGGAGATAATGGCCGTGCGCTCACTTACCACTGCGCACAGTTACCCCGAATGACTCTAGATAGGTAATATGTCTGTAGGTATGGTGACTAAGCGCAAACTTAACTTTCTCACGATCCCTCTCTCTGTCTAGAATTTGATAGGTACCTGCTTACCATGACTAGTCGTTTATTTTTAAGCTCGTATATCTATAAGTGTATCATCATCATCAACATAAAGAGCGACATACGTGGCCATCGAGTCACGCGCTTGCCTACTCAATACAAGTTTGCAGAGGTCGTTACAACTGTTGTTTATTCCGTAGTGCATGTATGATAGTATGTGTATCGCTGTAAGTAAATCTCGTTAGCCTCCACAATTACCTATTCCTTTTAAATGTTGAGGTGACGACTTGAAGCAACGAATTTTATCACAGAACAGATACCTACTTACCTACTTACAATTTTTTTCATAGTAAGTAGGTACCATAATTAAGTACCTACCTACCAACACCCTACGAAAATAATACCTACAACCGACCAAAAAAATTGTCATTTATTCGATGTGAATTTAAGTACTTACCTACTTATACAATTTTATAAGTTGGTAGGGTGGTGGCACCAGTAATGAACAAGCACCAGTGTTTGACACTTTTTTTTTATTGACTTACAATAAGATTTAGGTTGAATAAATCTATGGTAGAAACACAAAACCGTAGACAACACATTTCCAGTTGTTATTCCTGAAAACGTTACGAAAATCGGCCATTTCGTTTTCAAGTTATTGAAGAAAAAGCTGTGTGTTGGTGCGCTGCTGAACCAAAATACACTTTACTAACGAAATTACTAAGAAGTTAAGTCTACATTTTTGCCAGCATCTTTGGCATTATTCAATTTATTCGAATTTCGATTGATTTTATGGAAAGGTTATATTATTCTGGATTTAATTTTATATCAGTAGCGCACCTATGCATGTTTAATTTTATTTTATAGTCGATGTTCATTACTGGTTCAGCAAAATTCACCTTCTCCAGAAATCGACAGGTGTCCATACTTAGTATTTTATGTACCTACTTTCTTAGTTTTTAACCAAATTTAAGTCTAATTCATGAACTGATTACGTTAATGTTTGAAATTCACCGATTGATACAATGTTCTCCAAATGTACAAATTTTTTGCAAATGACTCACCTACTACTAATAGTAAACATGATAAGTACCTACCTACTTACCTACTTATTAATTTAGTTACAATCAATGTAAATATAAAAACCCCTTATGTGTACCTAAGTACTAGGTAGGTAGGTACAATGTAGGTAGGTAGGTACCGTAACCATTACGTCATCCGGTTAATGGTTTTGGCGGTCAACAACCGTTTGGTCGCGGTCAACACTGTCGTTTTTCTTTCCAATGCATTTTACTTTCACTTTTACTTGCAGATAGGTAGACTCCTTGATGATTTTCGTGAAACTAGTAGCGTCATCTATCAGAGAGTAGTTAGAGCAACGGCTTTATAGCGCCATCTATTGCTGCGTAGCGGGAGTAGGTAAGACAGAAGGAATGGATGGGATGGATTTTTACCACAGAATTCGAGCGATTCTGTGTTCTGTGATTTTTACTGTATTAATTGAGTTTCATATGATTTAAAATCGGAAAGGCGGAAAGCTGAAACAATCCTATTTCTTTTCATTTTCCAAACCCTATTTCTTTTTAATTTTCTTATTTTGTACTAAACAATGTTTTTTTTAAAATGAAATGCTAAAAATGGACACAACATTGATTTTAATCCGGAACATTTTCGGTTTTGACATTGCAACATACTGTCAAAGTTGTCATATCAAACAATCAATCAAGGAAGGTCATAGCCGTCAAATTTTATAACCTCAAATTTCATTTTGTTTCAATTCTTTAGTTTCGTAATTCCTATTTTACGCAAAATGACGACAGTTATTAAAGTTAGCGACGAAAAAGAAATCATAAACAGGCTTTCTTCGTACGTAGAGAAGATATCAAATGATGCTATCAATAATAGAGGGAGATTTTACGTAGGTCTTTCCGGTGAGTAAAAATTTTCCATCGAATGAAAAACAATTTACCTAACATCGTGACTCATGACAATTATATACCTATTCGTTGGTTCATCTACAGAATAATCAAAGAGATCTATATTTAACACTTAGTAGGTATAAAACCTACGTAACTTCGGTCTGGTCTTATTTACAAAAGCCGCCAAAATGTTCTCTTTCAAACTCCTAAACTAATAAATATTCCTTCATACAATCTCACATATTTACGAAGTAATATTCGTTTTCAGGAGGTTCTGTAATCAAATACCTCTGCGAAGGTTTACCCAAAGTAGACACAGAATGGTCGAAGTGGACCCTAGCCTTCTGCGATGAAAGACTGGTGCCTGAAGACAGTGCAGACTCCACATTTGGCATGTACAAGAAAGAACTTATACCCAAAACTGCTTTAGACGAGAGTCAGTTTGTGGTGATAAAACAAGGAGTTACAGGTAAATCTCTGAACATTAGAATCATAAGACCTACAACACCTTGATATTTATCATTTTAAAAAAAATTCTGGACGTTTCACACAGCATCACGGAGCCTCAAAGCAGAGCTTGTGTTATGGGAACCACATGACTACTTAAATAAATGTTTTTTAAGTACTTATTTTACATACCTACTTCAAAAGATGGCTAGTAGACAATAGCTTCACAATAGTATAGCAATCAGTCTATGATACACTTATCATTCACTTTATCATAGGGATGTTCGATACGATACGATATTTTCGTGTATCGATACAATGGCATACGATACACCCGATATTTGTATCGATACAATGCCATACGATACGGTGTATCGATACAACACATGCAAGGTGTATCGGATCGAAAGTATCGTATCAAATTATTTTGATAACGAATTTTTTTGACTTGCGAGTTACCCGGTTAAAAGGTGGCATAGATCCTATTTCCGGTCATTATTTATTTATGTTTAAATTTCAGGCAAATCGGTTCAGTGGTTGTCGAGTTTTAGAGGAACAAACATAAGTCCAAACTTTCGCATTTTTTAATATTAGTTTGATATCACAAAACACCTTTTTTGACAATTATAACTACGCACGTTTTCGTAATAGTTCACATTATTAAAATAAAATATATTTTTTTTAATTATTAAAGTACCTGCATACTTTGTCTTGATTCGATACTGTATCGATACGATATATCGTATCAAATGCCCTGTATCGATACGCGTATCGATACAATGCGTTACGATATATTGCGATACGAAATATCGATACAATCCGAAATATCGAACATCCCTACTTTATCATCAGAAGACATCCCTCTTCATTCATACCTTATGTTATTCTCAATACATAATCTCTCCAATAAAACTACTATAATTTAAATAAACCCAGTACTCTTCTGAAGTACTCATAAACAAAAAATGTTCTCTTTTTCAGCTGAAGAAGCAGCCAAAGACTACACAGAAAAACTCAAAGTTGCTTTCAACAGTGATGACTTCAAATTTGACCTGCTACTCTTGGGAATGGGTCCCGATGGCCACACATGCTCTCTCTTCCCCGACCATCCTTTACTGGAGGAGAAGACATTACCAGTAGCTGCCATAACTGACTCTCCGAAGCCACCTCCGGAGAGGATAACCCTGACATATCCAGTGTTGAATAATGCAAGGAACTGTATTTTTGCATGTAGTGGGGCGGGGAAGGCAGAAATGATCAAGGTAATTGTTCTAAGACATTTATGTACCTATGTCATGGTATCTCAGTTGTCTGAATTACAAAAGCTCAAGATAATTTATATTACTTTCAGTCATCTGGTTCCCATAGGCTTTGCTTAGTTTGGGGCAAGATGGTGCTGTATGAAATGTCCACCAATATTATTTATTTTATCTCTTTTCTTAACATTAGGAGACAAAGACATACATTGTTAAAGTATTCAATTTGCTTCTTGATCAGAAAAAAATTATGTTATTTACCGAAACAAATTCCTTTTTCCTAGTAAACCAAGCCTTGAATTAATTCTGTACTCATCTGTGAGCTGTAGTGGTATAGAGTACTTATTAACATTTTATATGCTGGAACGCGGATCCAAACGAGACACAATTGATTTTCTATTGTCTGAAATCAAGAAAGGTTAATGGAAGTTCTTAAAACTACAAGTGGGGATCAGTCACAGATAAAGAACCATGGGCATCATTGCTTGAACACTGGACCCGCTTCGTCCAACAGCGATTAAACATATGTCATATGAAAGCTCTTGGAGTGTACTTTATTTCATTCTATTACAGCTAAGTTAAAATCGAGCGCGAAAATGGTGTTTTGGTGCAAAAATGGCGCGATAATGGTGGTTTCTTGAACGAAACTAGAAAGCTGAAACTTGGAATGTAGCTTTCTTTTCTAGTAAAATCACTCACTAAGGCATTTTATTTTCGAATTTCAACCCCTAAAGGGGTGAAAAGTAGTGAAAACGTTTGTATGAAACTTTTTAACGCGCAGTATGATTTGCTTGAAACTCGGTTTGCATACTTAAAATGCAAAATAAATGGACACGTATTTCAGGATTATTCAAAACAACCCTTAAAAAGGAGTGAAATGGAGTTTCAAAGTTTTTATGGGTACTTTTTAATAGGTTGTGCGATTTGCTTGAATCTGGCTTTGAATACTATTGATGACAAATAAATGAACACATATTTCAGGATTTTTCGAAACAACCCTTAAAAAGGGGTAAAACGGGGTGTCATAGTTTGAATTGAAACTTTTTAAGGGCAGTGCGATTGGCTTGAGACTCGGGTTGTATATTATAAATGCAAAATAAACGGACATGGTGTTTCAAGACTTTTCGAAACAACCCTTAAAAAGGGGTGAAATGGTGTGTCGAAGTTTGTGCTGGAACTTTTTAAGGACAGGGCAGGCAAGTACCGGCGTCACTTGCATACACTTCGCCACCGTCTACCCGGCACTGGTTACCCGGTCCTTTGGTCCATTTTTACCCGACTGCGCAAAGCAAAGGAAGGGTAATGTGTTTATCAGTCTATGTTTGTATGTATGTTTGGATGTTTCTATGTGGCACTCTAGAGGCCAAACGCGTGGACCGATTTTGATAATTCTTACGTCAATCGATTCGTCTCAACCTTGGGAGTGCTACTAAAGACATGACAGTAAACAAAATTCACCAGTGCCACAACCAGACGCCATATTGTCAAAATTAAAAAAACCAAAATCGTCACACTATATCAAGTGGGGTATCGTTGAATAGGTATTTTAAAATCAACTTTATCATAACTAAAAGGTTTAATAAAAAAATATTTAAAAAAAAACAAAAACCCGACTGCGTCAAAACTAAAAAGAAAAAAACAAGCCTGCAAAGAATTACTCACAGTCGGGACCATAACATTGGGAAGATTTGATTGGTAATAAAATGAATGGGTACCGACTGTGAGTAATTCTTTGCAGGCTTGTTTTTTTCTTTTTAGTTTTGACGCAGTCGGGTTTTTGTTTTTTAAAATATTTTTTTATCGTACTTAACAATTTTTCACAACCAGTTACGAAAGAAGATTTTTTTCACTGATTCTTAACTAGTTATTAAAAAGGAATATTTATTCCATGTACGTAAACAGGTTTCATAGCCAGATATTAATTTTTTTTCATGTTTTGGTAACCAGTGACGAAAATTGATGGTTTTTTTTTCATTTTTCGTAACTAGCTACGAAACCTTGTTTTCTTTTTTCGTAACTGTTATCTAGCTACAAAAAGGGATGCTTCTTTTCTTCTTTTTATAACATTTAGGACGATTGATATTATGATGTCGATGTTGAACTGTATCTAATAGTAGGTACTAAATGTACCAATATAATTATAGTTTGTTTTTTTTTGTTTTTTTTACTCGATCACCGTCTACGATAATAGATACTGTTTTGTTTATACTATTCAAATAATTATAAGTAGAAACTTGTTATTAGCCTTATGTAGGTATCTATATCTTCTTTTAATCTGTTGTCTAGCTAAGTTTTCCTAAACTTGAAAAACTAAAATAAAATAAATAATGTACTACTTCCAGATAAATAATAGGCATTGGCTAATTTCGTGTGTTCCGAATAATGGCCGATTATGCGATTATTTCTGATATTTTTCGATACCCATTATTTATCTGGAAGTAGGTACTGTATAAAGTTTACTAATAAAATTCGTAGCTGGCTATAAAACATGGTTACGTACAAGGAATAAATATTTCTTTTTAATACCCAGCTAAGAATCAGTGAAAAAAAAATCTTCTTTCGTAACTGGTTGTGAAAAATAGTTACGAAAATGGACCAAAGGACCGGGTAACCAGTGCCGGGTAGCCGGTGGCGAAGTGTATGCAAGTGACGCCGGTACTTGCCTGCCCTGTCCTTAAAAAGTTCCAGCACAAACTTCGACACATCATTTCACCCCTTTTTAAGGGTAGTTTCGAAAAAGTCCTGAAACAACATGTCCGTTTATTTTGCATTTATAATATACAACCCGAGTCTCAAGCCAATCGCACCGCCCTTAAAAAGTTTCAATTCAAACTCTGACACCCCGTTTTCGCCTTATTAAGGGTTGTTTCGAAAAATCCTGAAATGTGTGTTCATTTATTTGTCATCAATAGTATTCAAACCCAGATTCAAGCAAATCACACAACCTATTAAAAAGTACCCATAAAAACTTTGACACCCCATTTCACTCCTTTTTAAGGGTTGTTTTGAATAATCCTGAAATACGTGTCCGTTTATTTTGCATTTTAAGTTTGCAAACTGAGTTTCAAGCAAATCATACTACACGTTAAAAAGTTTCATACAAACGTTTTAACTACTTTTCACCCCTTTAGGGGTTGAAATTCGAAAATAAAATGCCTTAGTGGGTGATTTTACTAGAAAAGAAAGCTACATTCCAAGTTTCAGCTTTCTAGTTTCGTTCAAGAAACCACCATCATCGCGCCATTTTTGCACCAAAACACCATTTTCGCGCTCGATTTTAACTTAGCTGTAATAGGATGAAATAAAGTACATTCCAAGAGCTTTCATATGACATATGTTTCATCACTGTTGGACAAGGGGGCCCAAAATGTCGCAACGTTCTTTGAAAAATTCTACCACAAATCATAAATATTTTGTGTTTATTTTTCTCAAATGTCATGATGTAGTATTGCAAACTAATTCGAAGACTAATAATGATATTGATTTGCTTACAGCGCATCCTAAAGGACAAGGAGGACCTACCTGCGGGCAGGATCACTCCACACAGCGGCTCCGTGTACTGGCTCGTTGACAACGCTGCTGCTCAACACTTGTAGACGGCCTAAAAACTCCGTCACCAGAGTTGCCCACCAGCTCATACGAACTTACTTAACACTTGTAGGCTATGGAAAATATAGGAACCGATTGTGTACTAATTTGTAACCACACACACAGAAAAGACGTAAGACGCAGACGGGGCGCGGATATTTGTCTCTTCCGCGTCCCTTTCATAGAAAATGTATAGAAGCGTCGCGACGCAAAACATCAGAAGAAATGGGGCGCGGACGCAACGCTGTTCGCTGGCACCCTGTCCGCGACGCGTCCTCGTCTTACGTCTCTTCTGTCTGGCCTGCGCCCTAAGCCGCGTTTCTATCATGTAGTTCGGATGGGGCAAGTTACAGAGGCACGTAAAGTATACAATCTGATTCCTTCATAGTATGTACAGTCAGAGACAATAATTGATGAACATTATGAGTTTTAAATTTTTATACTTACATCTAAAATCCGTAGAGTTGTAAATAAAAATTATAGGTAATATTAGATGCTTTGCCCTGCTCTATTACTAGTTTTAAAGTAAAGTAAGTAGTTTTTAATACTAATTTTAAACAAAAGTTACCAATTTCGCACTAGCGTAGCGTGAAGAAAAAGTGACTTGAAAAACTCAAAATGTTTATCGATTTTTGTCGCTGACTGTACTATAACACTTTGCATACACTACTAAGGTTGTGTCTAGGCGAAGTATGCTTATGTTAGCACAATTTCATCAAAATCATTATTTACAACGATATGTAAAGTAAAGAGTCAAAGTTTTACTTGTATAAAAAATGCTTTTTGTTTTGAAACAAATACTTGTTTTAAATGATTGCATGAAAAATGTAAGTACCTAGATATTAAGTGTAACCTGCTTATGACACCAAACTAAGTTTAACAAGGCTGGAACCAACTAAACATAAGAATTTAAAGGGTACTTTCTAGTTCATGACCTAAGTTCAAAACTTATTTAAGTGCTAAAGTTTATAAAACTATTTATATTTACACAATGTATACTTTTTACATTCCTGTTGATTTTTTGGTTGATATAGTTACTTTGGTCTATAATTCTGCTTGTTTTATTACTACATCAACAACCTACACGTAAAACTTCAGTTCTATTTTATAAAACAATTTATTCCAGAACATTTTCTGATTTGTATTGATGTACTTTTCTGATGAGATTACTTTTGGCGGCATCACACGACACTGCATGCAGCGAGCTAACTGCTAAATTAGTGCTCTGTCTCGCTCTTTGGCCTAAGAATTGCGTATTGTGCATCCTTAGCAAGCTGCATGCAGTGTCGTGTAATGTGGGCTTTTAGTCTACTACCATGGGCGTAGCTATAGCTTTATGGGGGGATGGGGGGGGGGGGGGGTTCAAGGGTTCCAAAATACAGATTGACTAGGTTTCCCCCGAATCTAATGGGCTAAGGGGGGGGTTGGTCCGGACCCCCTAAACCCCCCCTTATCTACTACTACCATGAATACATGCCTCTATCTACGAACGAAAGTATGACCTACTGTTGCAGATGTCATGTCAAAAGAAAGTGAAGGGGGTGTTTGTCTCATGTTTGCGAATAGGTATAGTGCGCCGCAAACTTTATGGCGGCTGAAGTGCGCGGTTGTCGTGTAAAAGTTGGAAGGGGGTAATGAGCGTCATTCTGTAAGTTTTAACATGTCCATTGAATCAAATATGTCTAAACAATGAAGCACTACAGTGTCCCGTTAAGCGTAGGCAAATATTGCCTCCTGACACTAATTCATCTAGTATAAGATGTATTGAATCAAATAAGGTGTAAATAAAAGTATCAAATCAAGTTCCAATATGTGTAATCCCTCATTCTTTCAAATGCCCTCGAGATCAACACAACAGCATTTATTCCACATAAAAAACGACCTCGACTAACTTGTTACATAACGATTATCATCCACCTATTACATTTACTTTTTTCATAATATTATAATGATAATTACAAAGTCTGTCGAACTAAATACAAGAGATCCGGCGCACATAGCGCGCCGAACGCTTACATACATATACATAAAGGTAAACATATAGGTACACAGCGACTACAGTTAATTTTATTAGAAAACGAATAGCCTAACTCTAACGAGCGGTGTGGGCGCTATCGCCGACGATCAATTTTAAAATAATATTAACATTCGCGGTTTTATTTTTTTTATACAATTAAAATACATAAGACTTTTATGTTTTGTTGTCGCCGCGGGGGAGCGGGGGGCGAAGAGGGCGCCCTATGTACATTCTACGGACAGGGGGGCCTGAAACAACATTCAATTCATTAAAACAATTAAATTCTACTAATGTTATGTATTTGGACGTGGCTCTGGCTAACCTTTTCATATTTTGATTCCCTATCTGATCGCAAACCTATCCGAAGTCGAAAGAAACGACGAATTATTTATACGAAATCGTATGGAACCTCGCACATCTATCCGAATCTGGCAGGTGTGCATACGATTTCATATAAGAAATTCTAAAATTCGTTTTGATCGATTCGTTCGGCTCTGATAGGTATGCGTTCACCTTGAGGCCTCCGTCACATAACGAATAACGTCCTTAACGAATTAAACGCCAGGACCGACAACTAACGTGCCCTCTGAAGCACAGAAGCGCTCAGCTGTCATGCCACTTGCGGTCACCCATCCAATCTGTGACCGCGCACAACGTAGCCTATGTCCTATTCCCGGTCATTATCTCTGTAGTTCAAATTTCAGGCAAATCGGTTCAGTGGTTGTCGAGTTATAGAGGAACAAACATCCAAACTTTCGTATTTATAATATTAGTGTGATGTGATGTGATGTGAATGTTAGTGTGTTATCTTACCGCTATCGGTTAGTTGGGGGGCCAGTAAGAGTGCGAGTAAGAGGGCTTGCTGTGAGCCGTCTTGTTGCTGCTGGCGCGTCCGCCGGTGCTGCCCGCCTCCTGCTGGAGAACAAACAACCTTATTGTAACTAACATACATACTATAATCACATGCATTTCAAATATCAGTAGGGCTATGGACACTGCAGTTACAGTTGTCACAATGGATCTAAGCATTCTTGAAGTTAGGCTTTTCGCTGCGCAGAAGAAAATGTTGTACGAAAAAGTTGCACTGCGCATCGAAACGGCTAACTTCACGAATGCCAAGATCCGTTGGAAGGAGTGTACTTTGTTTGAATCCTATTATCAACATCAGCGAGGCTAAAAAGGTCGATAAAGCAGAATCATAATGATTCGTATTACGTTTTGTTCTTGTCACTCTCATGTCTATGAAAAAAGACCGCATGTAATGCAATTCAGATTCAAGATCAGATTATGATTCTGCTTTATGGTGAGCGCATACCTATTCTCGCCCAATTCTCGGGGTACTGTCAGATTCGGTCGAATCGGACGATTCGACGCAGGTGTGTTAGGTTTCATACGATTTCTTATAAATAATTCTTAAATTCGTTTCGGTCGAATTTTTCGGTTCGGATAGGTGTGCGCTCACCATCAACGGCCTTTTTAGCCCCGCAGATCATCCCAGAGGTCTCTACTAAATAAATTATCTTTGATTTAGATTCTCGCGACCAAAACCGTAAAGACACAAGCAAAAATCGTATCAAGCGGGTCGGGTGAAAAATATTTCAGCGTTTAGATTTGAGATTTGTCTATTATGCTTGAGAGTCTGTCTAATTTCTCCCCTGGCTTTAAGATGAGACCATGGGTTTCTATATTTTAGCAATATTCTATATTGCTGTTTTGTGTGACGATCAAAGCCAATTCATCCCTGCAAATATCTCTGCTTGTGTCTTTGTAATGCCAAGCATAATTACATCCTAGTCATGGACCTAGGTTAGATATAGACTGCTGGACACGTTCCATCTTACTCGCACTAAACAAAGAAGGATAATACCGAATTCTTGTAAAAAAAAAAGGGACAGAGCATGATATATACTAGTATTCCCAAGGCAAGGCGATGCTTAGCACTGAACTTCTTTGACCATTAAGTTTAAAATCCATAAAATATTTTGTATGCGATAGTGTGTTCACTTTAACAACTCTATTCTGAAGCTAATAGCGAAGACCTGTAATTGGCTCACTGTTTCTACTATAGTAATTTAAGGACGCCTTGTAAAGCTGTTGGTTTTCCGAACACAAATAAATAAAATAAACAATATCTTTTATCCCTCATCGAGGGCCGGCTTTTTTTTGGACGGAAAAGTTTCGAATTATGGACTAATATGGACCTTATATTTTGTACTAGGAAACAATGGATTAACTTCATTTTTTGTCCCTTTCGGCGGCACGCTAACTGGTAGTCCATATCTATACTAGATCCATGATTCTAGCTTAGAGTACTTTTTTATACTTTATCTTACATTATAATAATGATAGTGACAATAAATACAATTTTAAAATAATGTTTTTTGATAACCTACTCTAATATTATTTGCATATATAAATATAATTAGTCAAAAAGCTCTAACCATGCAACTAAAGGCGGGTAAAATTATATGAAGCGATACATATAGTGCTATAAACATTATGTGTTACATATACTTATTTATGTAAACTTACCCGCCTATTATGACTACTGTTCATCCGTACATCCATCTACAAAACAAAACTCTATGATAACAATAAAAGAAAAGGTAGCATGCATTATTTTGAAACATGCGGCACACTGTGACATTACGAACTAACATGCCGCTTAGCATGACCGTAGACAACAAAGCTATTGAGAAAAAATAAAATTATAATATTGGTGTAGAATGAAGACTTTTATTATACTCTAGCCAAAACCAATGTACAATATTTACTAACATTGCACTGGCAGATCAATCAGCTGATAGCAGGAATAGACCTATCACAGAAAACTGAGATTTATTACGATTGGCCGTATTGAATCAGTGCCAATCATATTTAATCTCAGCTGTGATAGGTCTATTCCTGCTATCAGCTGATTGATCTGTCAGTGCAATGTTAGTAAATATTGTACATTGGTTTTGGCTAGAGTATAGGTCTTAAACTTAATGTCCAAGCACACTATGCCGAAAGTACGCGACCGAAGTTCCGCGGTTGATTTTAAGTTCCGACGTATTCGGCTGATATGACACAAGGCCAGGTCAAAAGTACCCAAACCGGCGAGCTTGTATGAATAATATGATAAGAGTGAATAAGGCGAAAGAGGTGTGTCAGGATCGTAGCAAGTGGAAATCCGTGGTCATTTTATGTATGTATAACACAAAGCTCGGAAATTACGCGACAGAAATTCGGTAGCGCAGCGTTCCGTCTTTCGTTTTGACCAAACGTTCTTCATCGAATGTTTGAAATTCCGTCGCGTATTTTATAGAATACATTGCCGCCGAACTTTCGCCCGACCGAAGTTCGGTTAGTACGCTATAACGAGACGTAATTTTGGCTTTGTTGCTTGTAATTTATAATAGCAAGGCAGGCGCAATCACGCCGAAGTTCAGTCGCGTACCCTCGGCATAGTGTGCTTAGGCACTTAAAAAACAAATTACCTACTGTTTGAGAAGGTATTGTTTAGTTACATTTTCTTCGAATGAAATGAATGAAAATGCAAAATGCGTCCGTATTAATAAAAGTTGGCATGTGTGATTTAATTATTTTGTCCATAGATAATCTGTTGTCTATTTCGGTCATGCTATGGGGCTCGGACATACACGTATTTTTATATAATTCATGACAAATAAACAGAAAGAAAAATAATTCATTTTTATAACTTTAAACTTATACCTACATGATTGTTTAGAATTGAATTGATACACAAAGAATCTCTTACATATAATTTGTGTGAATACGTTTTATTTTAAATGCATGTTATGATGATTATGTATATGTTTTATGGTTGTTTCCGAGTTAATGTTCGTGTTATATTCGTTTATAAATATGTGTGTTTGTGTGTCTGAGATAGAAAAAGATAGAATGTATGTATACATGTGTTGTACGTTGTGTGTGTACGAGTCCGGTTTGTTTGTGTTTATGGCTGGGTGTCTACGGGTGTGTTGTGTTGTGTATGTCTGTTAATGTGAGTTCATGATTTAATTCTGTGTTTATCTGTATCTGCATAGTGTGTGGCGTGTTTGTGTGTGTGTGTACATGTTTGTGTGTGTGTGTCCGTGTGTCCGCGTGTGTGTGTTTGTCCGTGTGTCGCGTGTTTGGGTGCGCGTGTGTCCGCGTGTGTCCGCGTGTGTCCGTGTGTCCGCGTGTGTGTGTGTCCGTGTGTCCGCGTGTGTGTGTCCGTGCGTCCGCGTATGTGTGTTTGTCCGTGTGTCGCGTGTGTTTGGGTGCGCGTGTGTCCACGTGTGTCCGTGTGTCCGCGTGTGTGTGTGTCCGTGTGTCGCGTGTGTATGTTTGCGCGTGTGTTCGCGTGTGTGTGTGTGTGTCCGTGTGTGTGTGTGTGTCCGTGTGTACCTGGTGCGGCGGCACGTGGTGGTGGTGCGGCGGCGCGGTGATGTATAGATGCGAGGCGCTGAAGGGCGGCGGAGTGCCGCTGTGGAAGGCCGCCTTCTCATAGCTCTGCAATTTGTCCACCTGACATTACATTTAGAGTCGATGCCCGACGCCGTTTGATCCTCTGCCTAGTTTGGATAGCAGGGAACATTCCGCAGGCACACACACACACACACACTTTCCCACACAGAAAACCTCTAGTCTAAGCGGGCGAGTTCGGACAAGTGAATTATTAACGGCCGTTAAAAAATCACGTTTGCGAAAACTCAACAATTAAATGCCTACCGCCCAGCGCTCGAATTTGAACGTAGCTTGACGCGTTTTATGCGTTCACACGCTCGCGAGCAAACAGACATTCAATGAGACAAAGATATGATTAGAACAAAGCTCTGCCGCTCTCATTGCAAGGAGACCGAGCGCGACAGAAGATAATTTGCTCGTTGAATGTATGTTTGTACGCGAGCGCCTGAACCCATCATTAAAAGAGCTGACGTGCGTATAAATACTCAGAATTTCATGTTTCAATTAAACGCTTTTTTAACGGACGGTTATAAAACTCTTGACGCGACGAGATCTAAATGTCCTTTATGGTTAAACGACTCTTTATCTGGAATCGATGACTTAATGCTAAGTAATTCTATTCCTGGCCCTTGATTGTCTAGCTTTGATAGCGACCAAAATCGGTCTCAAACTGTCAAATATGACAGTGCAGTGACCATGCTCTGTCACTATTATCTCAAAGAGACCGAACACGACAAAAGACACATACGCGATCGTTTTGACAGTGTGAGACCAATTTGAGGTTTGAGACAATCAGCCTGCTGTTCCTTCGCAATCAATACCGTGTAGAATCAAGGCAACAAACAAGGTTATGGGCCTAGCTTTCTGTCTCAATTCTCAAATTGGTCTCTAACTGTCAAAACGATCGTGTAGGTATCTTTTGTCGCGTTCGATCTCGTTGAGGCGAGAGTGACAGAGCTACTTGCGTGGTCACTGAACTGTCATAATTTGAGAGATTGAGACCAATTATTTTATTTATTTATTTAACAAAATCCACAGCTTTTAGAAAACGAGTGCACAAAAACTTAAATTTATTACTGACAGCCAATAACGGATTTACATTTTAATTACCAAGCAAACAAAAATTGATCAATGTGTGTGTGTCCGTATGTGTGTGTGTGTCCGTATGTGTGTGTATGTATGTGTGTGTGTGTGTGTGTGTGTGTGATTTTGGTCGATATCAAAGATAGACAATCAGGGGTCTGGTGACGAAGTTTATCTGCCGCTGTACATTAGTGGCCTTTACACGTAAAGTTCGGAACGCGGGAAACAGCACGCGCCATTCTATCCTTCGTTCCAAAACCTACATGTAGATGCGCGAGGCTGACAGTTCGATCTGGCGTCGACAGACAGTTTTTGTGACAGTTTTTTGCAAGCATCACCGTGTGGACGCCAGTCTAAGGCTGGTTTTACTGTCACGCGTAACGTCGGCGCTGATAGACGAGTGATCTTTATTACATTGAAACAAGGATACTGATTGTTTAGCAAAAATGGCAACGCTGATTGCACTCGTCAGTGCTGAACAATCAGTATTCCTATTTCATTGCAATAAAGATCACTCGCCTATCAGCGCCGACGGTACGCGTGACACTAAAACCAGCCTAAACTGTATCAGTAATTAGCACGACAGTTTGATCCGCGGTTCAAACTGCACAGTTCCATCCTTGGAACGCAGTCCAGATGCGCGGTCCGAACTTTACCATGTGGCGGGCGCTATTTGGTTTTGTGTTTTTTTTTTCTTTATTTTGGCTTCGCACGGTTGTGCATTCAGCCATTCGGAACGCAGTCCAGATGCGCGGTCCGAACTTTACCGTGTGGCGGGCGCTATTTAGTTATAGTTGTGTTTTTTCTTTATTTTGGCTTCTCACGGTTGTGCATTCAGCCAGTGTCAATTAATTATAGTTGTATGTACTCACATTGACCTTGTTGAGCGCTACGTGAGTCTTCGCGTACATAGCGTTGGTGAGATCAGACGACGCCGCGCCGCCCGCCTTGCTTCCACTGCCCGCGTAACCACCGCCTGCACAATACAACAATAACTCATTACAAAATGAGCGACCGAGCTATGCTCTGATGAAAATAGAGAGAAAATAGAATTGAAAAAAACTGACAAAACAAAAACAAACAAAAACCCTATCAATGGCTGAGATTCGATCTCGCAGCCTTCGGCGTTGCAGGAGTATACTCTGACCGATCGTTAAAGACGTTTTCGAGAAAGTTAATACAAAATATACAAGTAAGCTACAAATATTTCTCTTTTAATAGTAGAGGATTATAATGATATTATAAATAAATGCAAGTTAAATAAAACCGACTTTAACACTTTCAATGTGAATTTCTTTTCATAATTTCCGAAGATCCTCGACTTATCGTCACCAAATTTTTATGGCACCAATCGGAAAGTATACCCTTTCAAACTAAAAAAAGGTTTTTTAAATCGGTACAGGCGTCTTCGAGTAATCGGTGAATATAAATCATAAAAAAAAGCACAAAAAAAGTTTCCGACGAATTGAGAACCTGTTCTTTTTTTGAAGTCGGGTAATTTAACATGAAATAAATAAATAAATAATGCTGGACATTTGACACAGCACCATGTAGTCCCAAGCTAAGCAGAGCTTGTGTTATGGAAACCACCATGACTGATATACTACTTAAATACATTTTTTTTTAAATACATACATAATATACATAGAAAACACCCAGACCCGATACAAATATTTGCAGATCATACAAACATTTGTCCCGCGGCGGGAATCGAACCCGCAACCTCCTGCGTCACAGGCGGGCTTTCACCCACTGCGCCACAGAGGTCGTCAATTGATGGCCAAGATTCAAACCCACGGTCTTTTCGATCGAAAGCCGAGGTATAATCCCCTGGTACATTACAGGCTAAATAAGTAAATGCATATTGAAAAGTTTTATGGACACGGGATTTTATCGCGTAATTTACCTTATTTATCCCGACGTTTCGGCTATGTTGCAATAGCCGTGGTCGCGGGCAGACTGGAGTATGTTTTCAAGGTCCATTGTGAATCGGCGGTAGTATCCAAAACTACCCTCACTGATCTTCAGATTCCGGATCTATTGCAACGTAGCCGAAACGTCGGGATAAATAAGGTAAATTACGCGATAAAATCCCATGTCCATAAAACTTTTCAATATGAATAGTGTACGAAGACGTACAATTACCTCAGGTGTCTGATTTTACTGAATCGGCATTTTACCCGCTCGTACTCAGTGCTTTACTGATCGCGCTCCGATCATTACATGTGACGGAATCGTTTACTCACCTACCGCGTATTTACGTTCATTGTAAAATCGTAATAAACTTTCAAGTGTGATCTGTGTATGAACTTTTGCACTCCACTTAACTACTACCTACTTACTGAGAACTTTACTTTACTGTGCAGTCCAACTGGACGGTAGAGTGCGCCGCAAACTTATGGCGGCTGAAGTGCTCGGCAGATTCGACTTTGCGCAGGTACAGTCAACGCAATTGCGGGGAAGTGAAGGTGGTGAGGGGCGGGGCTAGGCGGGCTATGTAGATAAAGTTTACTGTATTCTATTCCGTTGACTGTACCTGCGCTAAGTCGAATTTTCCGCGCACTTCAGCCGCCATTAAGTTTGCTGCGCACTCTACAAATAGTGATAGCGAAAGTTTAGATAAGTAAATGCAGTAACGTACCAGTCTTGTAAGTGTCCTGTGCGTCGTACTGGGGTTGTTGTTGTTGCGCGTAGTTGCCCACTTTCCCTTGCGACACCCCGCCCACTCCGCCCACGCTCGACCCGCCGCCGTACTGAGAAAACACACATCATCTATATCTATACTAATATTATAAATACGAAAGTTTGGATGAATGGATGAATGGATGTTTGGATGGATGTTTGATCCTCTATAACTCGACAACCACTGAACCGATTTGCATGAAATTTGAAACATAGATAGATAATAACCGGGAATAGGACATAGGCATAGGACATTTTATCCTGAAAAAACCGGTCAAGTGCGAGTCGAACTCGTACGCCGAGGGTTCCGTACCTAGCCATGGTGCCAATTAAGCTAGTCCGCTTAATTGGGAACATGCGTCTGATTCAAAAGCGGGTTAAACGTATTTTTCTATGAACATTATGGCTTTAGAATTATGTGTGTGTAATTATTTTTTAATATTATTTCATTTTCGCTTAGAAATTAATAATTAAAAAGTGCAAAAATATAGTGGGAATTTCATAAGACTTGAAACGCAACGCTATTTGTCACGTATGCTGTGACGTCACACTCCTTCAAACTCGACAGAAAGTTTTTTTTTCTACCTACAAGCGCGTGTAATTTTGGTGACTTGTGACGTCACGTCCGTTTCAAGTGCATGAAAATGTTGATAAATTTTAAAAATTATTTTTGTTATAAAATTTTAGTTTTTCGGCGCTGGAATTTTTGTTACGGTTATTTAACGATATAACCTATCGTTTAAAACCATAAAAAAAATTGATGCATATTGCCTATTGTATGAGCGCCCATACAACTCGGAGGACAATTTTAATTGGCGTCAACTATGTATGTATGGGAACACCCTTTAATTTTCAACTTTTTTAACTTTTTGGAATTTTTCCTTTATTTGTGCTATAAGACCTTGCTTTTTGCCAAATTTCGTTATTCTAGGTCAACGGGAACTACAATTTAGGTTTTCGACCCAAAACCTCTAGGGTACTTCCGGTTGACCTAGAATTGTCAATTTTGGTTACAAGCAAGGTCTTCCAGCACAAGTAAAGGAAAAATTCCGAAAAATAAAAAAAGTTGATAATTAAGGTAAGTTTTGGTACTCACAAGTTTTCACGAAAACCTAAATTTGCCTATATCTTTTTATAGTGTTGACTCAGGACCTTGATTTTTATACTCACAGTAGGGACTATAGACCTTAGTATATGGTGTAAATTTCAACTTGCTAGCTCTACCCGTTCCTGAGATAATCGATGGTGACACACGGACAGACGGACAGACAGACGGACAGACGGACAGACGGACAAAAAAGTGATCTTATAAGGGTTCCTTTTTTTACCTTTTAAGGTACGGAACCCTAAAAATGCACGGTTCCCGTGGGATAAACAAAATAGTAATCCAAGCAGGCGAAACCGCGGGCGTCAGCTAGTTTATACTAATATAATAAAGCGGATGAGTTTATTTGTTTGTTTGAACGCGTTAATCTCAGGAACTAATGTACGTTTCATTAAATAGTTCCTATGCCGTAATGTTGGCACCCCTGTCTGCCAACACACTAAGACGTATCTCCAGGTTTTTCAAGGTTTTATTATTTGGGGAACATGGGTGGAATCGTTCCCCAAAGGCAGAGCAGGTGGTTCTCTGCGACGGGCCGGCCCATCTGGCCCACTTGCCCGTGGTCTTTCGACCGACAGGTGTTGTCGGATAATCCTAGTTATGTCTAACTCAGTTGAAAACTTTGCTTGCGAGTTCTAGACATTCTGATGTTGAGTGGCGATATCTTCGCTGAAGCTCGTAGTGCGAAGCATATCTATAGTTCATCTAGCGACAGATAGATGTCGCTACAATTACACACTTATTTGCACTACTGCCAACATGACGGCATAGGATCTATTTGATGAAACACACTCTACCAGTGGGATTTGAAAAAAATACAGGTTTTTTAGTGGTAAATTATCTTACCGTAGGGTAAACTCCATACTGGTAGGTTGTAGGTGGCGGAGGTTGGTAGAAGTAAGCATAGCCGGGGGGCAACGCGGCCGCCGGCACCTGCGAAACAAACACAACGTTATTATGAACACCATCAAATTATGTCTATCATCAAGAATAAAAAGGGACCACGACTATGTCCGCGTATGTACTCGTATATGTAAAGGCACAGATCTCAGATCTTTAGAAAATTCACTTTTGGAGGTCTGACCCTTACAATAATAATACGCAATAGGTATAGCGCGCAGTGCAATGTTATATACCAGGGCCTGTATTCTACTAGATGACAACCGCTTTGGTTTTGGTTCGAACTCTTAAATGTCAGCCATTTGGTGAAATAGTAGAATAGCTTTTCAAAAATTTGTTCTGCCAAAGTTCAAAACCTCACCACAACTGAGTCGTTTGTTATTAGTAGTCATGGAAACAGTCGCTTTAGTTGAGGTTTTGGTTGAGGTTGATAAAAAGTTCGGTACGAGAATCGACGCCCTGTGCGCTCTACATCAGGCGTTGATCCGTATGTGCGAGTGAGTACGCAATATACTTTTCTCTTCGGACACGTCTTAGGACACAAACTAAAGCGAAAAATTGTATTCAGTACTAGTGGAGCCGCCCCGGCTTCGCAGTTTCTGTCGACCCGATAGCTACCAAACCTCACAAGTGTATCTGTGTGTATGGAGTCCATAGGGAACATATAGTCTGGCAAAAAATAATAGACATAAATGGAGGCGCCACTGTGCAAGCTAAATACGCGAAATAGATAAATTCTCTTTTAGAAGGAAATTATTACTTCTGACCGACATCTTCGGTACCTGTACCATAGACAAGAAACCTGTACTTTACCATAGATTAGTAGAGAAAGGGTTTCCAAAGTGATAAAATTTTAGTTGCCGTTTCTACCCGTTTTTGCCGGACTATACAATACACACACATCGATTTTTATTTATTATTAATAGGATATGTAGTTAGTTACCTGTTGCGGCGAGGCGGCGTCCGTCCGTCCGAACCGTTCGCCTGCGCTGAGACCGAACGCGCCCTCCCGCGCCCCGCTCACACCGTAACCCACCTCGTAGTAGCCTCCCTGAAGGGGAAATAACATGTTATATTACGAGAATTGAGACGGGTATGCTAAGATGGTTCGGTCATGTTGAGAGGATGAATGAAAGTAGATTGACGAAACAGGTCCATAAGGCGAGTGTGAATGGTACCGTCGGAAGGGGAAGACCCAGGCGCACATTCCTAGACCAAATTGGCGAATTATTGGAAAAAGGCCAGGTCAAGAGTACCCTAAACCGACGAGTTTGCATGAAGAATGTGATGAGAGTGAATGAAGCGAAAGAAGTGTGTCAGGATCGTAGCAAGTGGCGATCTGTGGTCTCTGCCTACCCCTATGATGGGATACAGGCGTGAGTTTATGTATGTATGTATATTACGATATTGACACTATTTGTATGGATAAGGTGGCGTCCAATAAGTACGTGAGGTGATTTTTGCGATTTTTTTGACCCCCCTCCTTGGTGAGATATCGTGAGATTTGGCTCGACCCTCTCCCGTAATTTCACGTGAGATGGAAAATTGAGCAAAATAAATCTTAAACAGGTAAGTAAGTACTTACTCAAATTCGCAAATGAATATTCATTCTAATCAGTCCACGGGGATTTCTATGTGGTCTCAAGAGTGATTAGAACAAACATGTGCATGTGATTTTAAATAATATCATCGGCATTTTACTTTTCCTTCGAAAAATAAAATTACGTGATATTTGCCAAGATCCCCCCTCCCCCACGTGAGATTGGGTGAGATTTGGCTCGACCTCCATTCCCTCCTAAAAGCCTCTCGTAATGAAAAATGGACGCCCCCTTAATAGGGTCAATAACTCATTGAAAATGATCGAAGATTGGATCGGAATCGAAGAAAGAGCTAAAACTTTATTTTCAATGAAACTTAACTAGATTAGCACATGTAATTTTCTCGGGGTTTATGTTCGCCTGGTACTTTAGTGACTCATTTGATGCGGCATAGTAAAACGTCACCTTTTTACGCGTGTTGACAAACTCAAACAGATTGTTGTAATACTCTTGGGTCATTATGTTAGCCTGGTACTTTCACTCAGCATATGATGCGGCATAGTAAAGTGTCACCTTTTTACGCGTGTATGACAAACTCAAACAGATTTTGTAGTACTCTTGGGTCATTATGTCCGCCTGGTACTTTCACCACAGAACAGATAATAATACTACGTATAGAACTGACACTGTGAGTTTGAGCTGGCGAGGAGCTGACTTTGAGCACGGTAACAATTTTACTGTCTACAAAACTGACATTGTGTAGTGTAGATATAGGTATTTTCCCCCGTATTTATAAACAAGTAAAAGTGATTATTTTAGTAAAAGTAATTACTCTAGCAATGATTTTTATGCTATAGTTAAGTAATTGCATGAAGTTAGTACTGTCAAAAGTTAGAATTCTTCGCCAAGCAATAGTCACCATTTTCTTTACTTGAGCATTGAGAACTCGACCATTTTGTTTGATTTTGACATACATTACTCGACTATAGAATAAGATTTTATAATGAAGGATTCTATCCTCAAGTAATGACTTTCTTGAGAAATTACTTAGCAGCAAGTAATTGCTTGTCTATAAATACGGGGGTTAGACGCCTCTTTTGCATAGAGATTTCGTCGAGTGTCCGGGGTGTGCTTTCTACTCACCATATGATGCGGCATAGTTGATCGCATCAGTTGATCGTCGTACGCGTATCCCTGCGAGCCGTACAGCGCGCCTTGAGCGTAAGCGGGCGCGGGCGCGGGCGCGGGAGCGGTGCTGGTCGCTACCTTAGCGGACGACGTCTGAGTTGTCGATGTACTGGCTAGGCTACTCGTCGCTCCCGTTGAATTTGAATCGTACTGCAAACATTATAACAATTCATAAAATAAAATGATTTATTGATAAACACACACAGTTCAAAATTAATAAGTAATAGACAAAGCTTATGTTACAATGGTGCTGACTCAGCACTGTGTTGTGTTTGTAAAAACACAACGCTGATCTTCCGTCAGAACCACACTACATGAGAAAACAATATGTCCAAAATAAAGAAAGAAGAGCGACTTATGCCATAAATTGGACACGAAAACTACCACGGAGACAGTTATGTCTTTACGCTACCTAGGTAGAGTAAAATGAATATTTAACTATCCGATTTAAGAAACCGATCTCTAGGAATCACCGCTCGGTCTCGCTCTTTGGCCTACGAATTGCGTATCCCACTTTAATTATCCTAACTGTTGTTTCATCTAATGTCGGACGAAAAAAGTAGGATGAACAATACGCAATTTGTAGGCCAAGGAGCGAGTCACAGCGATGATTCGAGAGATCTGTTTCCTAAATCGGATAGTGTAATAACCACTTAGTCAACAGAATGGAGTCTGAAGAACTTGGATGGCAGAAGATGAGCAGACGATATAACGAGCGTCGACGGATGGGTTTATTCCATCCAGTCCTACTAATAGTTCGATAATCTAACTGTTCAGACAGAAATATTCTAAACTGTTAGACTGACTAATCGAACTTTTTGGATACGCAGATTTTATTCCTTAGTCAGTCTAATCAATTTGGAATATCTCTGTACAAACAGTTAGATAATCGAACTACTAGTAGAACTGGATGGAATAAATAAACGGACGGATGAACTTGGAATGAGGCTAGCACAGGCGCTGTTGTTTTAAACGCCCGCCACTTTCAAAGTTTGCGCAGGGACAGAATATACGTTTGCTAGAGGACACAATACATTACCTGGTGCGAAGTGTCCTTGTGCTTGTGATGCGGCTGCGGTTGGTAGGAGTAGGGCGCGGCGGCCGCCGTGTATAGCGCGCTGTTGTTATACACGCCCGCCACGTTCGACGACGACGTTTGCTAAGGGACAGTATATACGTTTGCTAGAGGACACAATACATTACCTGGTGCGAAGTGTCCTTGTGCTTGTGATGCGGCTGCGGTTGGTAGGAGTAGGGCGCGGCGGCCGCCGTGTATAGCGCGCTGTTGTTATACACGCCCGCCACGTTCGACGACGACGTTTGCTAAGGGACAAAATACAATTTTGACTAACAATTTTAAAAGGCAAATAATTTACTTAATATAGGTTATTTACTAGAGGACTCAAACGAATAGGGTATTTTCCAAATTTTTGAAAACTGCTTATATTCAAAGATTGGAACAGATGATTCAACAGAAAAATAAAAAAAGATTAATTAATGTCTTTTTTTCTCCATTAAACCATTTAAAGTTGAATTTACTTTTAATGGTTTTGAATTTACCGCCCAAACGCTCGGTTCAATGACGTCTACTGTGTGACGTCAACTTTGTGTAAACAATTTTAACACCTATGTGACCTACCCATCTTTAGTTTACACAAAGTTGACGTCACACAGTAGACGTCATCGAACCGAGCGTTTGGGCGGTAAATTCAAAACTATTAAAAGTAAATTCAACTTTAATTGGTTTAATGGAGAAAAAAAGACATTAATTAATCTATTTTTATTTTTCTGTTGAAATTTTTGAAATTCGTTTTTAAAACAGAATTCGTTTATGTTGCGAGCGAGCTTAACCGTCAACGATTCATTTTGAATTTGTATTTGTATTTATTTATTTAAAACACGAGTTGGGCTTACAGAATAAACCAAAGCATACACGCCCGCCACATTCAACGATACGATATAATGTATTATGTAATAGACGCGTTTTACCTACCAATAAAACGCATATTATTACTTACCTTATTCGAACCTTATTAATTTGAGATAGGCACTTCCGTTTCCCGCCTTGCATTTCCTTTTTCTAATGAATTTACCATTGACTTCCGGCTGCTTCCGGTACATACGTCACTTCCACCAGGCAGGGTGGCGCGCGATTTTATCGACGACATCTTTATTCCTCATTGCGAGTCGAAAATCACCAGGCAGAGATTAAAGTATAAGGTTCGAATAAGGTAAGTAATAATATGCGTTTTATTGGTAGGTAAAACGCGTCTATTATTGACTTGACCGTTATTCGAACCTTATTAATTTGAGACCTGTTTGTTATCGCCTGGTGGTGGAAGTGACGCCAATGTGAGAGGCATAATAACATGTAATAAAGAATATTGAATTTTAACTCAAAAGTAGAGAACCTGAACTTTAGTTCGTAGTTTAGGTAGTATATACCTACCAGAAGCCTCAAAATAAAAGCTGAGCCAGAAGCAAAGTACTTTACAGCAAGGATATCAAAAGAAATTATTGTTACTTAATAAAAATATTGAACTTTCTACAATCAATATAGGTAGATGTAAATCAAATCGTTTAACATCCTTAATTACCAAAATAATACTAGAACTTGCAGCTAGAACTGATTGCTTTACAAAAAGTATTAATTTTCCTTTAAAAGTATTTTTGGAAATTTCTAGGAAAAAAAGTAGCTTCTGTTTTCCACCCGTACGGGGACGAAGCGTGAATTTATTTAAGTACTAATACCTAATTATAATTGTGTGGAAGCATTTTTACATTTCTAAGGAAAATCTCTAACCAATAACTGTTATAGTTCAAAGTGGTGTAGCGATATACTTTCGTTTCGATCGCTTTTATATACTTAACTCTTATTTCACCTATTCTGCAGAAAAACGAGTAAACTATGACTTTTGAGCAGATATTCTGTAGTCGCAGAACAAAAGATGAAGCAAACAAAAATATTGGACCCAATTCTGTATGTTTGAAACAGTGTCGAGCCCGATTGTACAAACTATCTTTGACCCGTAGGCAGGCCTGAGGGTGATCCGAATTTCACAATTTTACCTATATAATGCTCAGCATTCGTTTAACTTTCGACCAGAAAGCACAAGGAACAAGGTCACAAAACGGTAGGTATACCTAGGTATATCTATTTGCACTTGAACTCTAAATGAATAATTCTTAAATTGTAACGCAATGCCTATACGAGGGCATTGAACAAATTATTTATTATTGAAAATAGTAGGTAGTTTCTTAATAAATATCTCTTAGATCTTATCGCGGCTTTACATAGGGCCAAAGGCTTCATGTTGGAGCAAACAGATTTAAAACCAAATGTTTTGTTTGAGCTCATTTGACACGATGAATGAATGAATAATACATTAAGAAGCTAGACTTACATCTATACTTGCTTTGTTTTAATAGATCTAAATATTTGGATTGAAGAATTGGTTTTGTAGGTACACCAAAACATGGACTTATTCTTTCAGTAATATCTTGCATTTGCAGATTCATGCAAGAAAATAATTTGCACTTAAAGATAAATCGTGAACCAAAGGAAAATTTCAAAATAATGTAACCACCTTGTTACCTTTCAGATAAAGTGGATCAATATGATATTTTAAGATCAAATGAGCCATATAAGGAGCAGAGAAGAACGTCATTCTTACGGTAGATTCACCTGGCTGCCATTTCAGTACTTTAACTCATTTGTTCAGTTACACATTTGCGCAACCTGACGGAGACATAGACTGCACTTTTTCGAAGCAGCACGGCAGCTTCGTCGATACGTCTAACTTAGCATAAACGTTGCAAAAAATCGGACAAAAATAATGAATTTAGAGAAATTGACGGATTGAAATTGACGAATTGAAAAGCAGCTGCTAGTAGTCGGTTGAGGTCAGCTCACCAATAAGCACCATGCATAACTGTACTTACATTATTAGAAAGGATGGAGGGTACCCACATGTGAGAGGGGGCCACATTCGACCAAACGCGTCGCGAATAAATGCTCAGTAATAGTTTACACTGCAACGTAAACATTATTACTACTTATACTTATCTACTTACATACAGGCAAACAGTATTGATACCTACTTCATCTAGTAAATTCTTTGTGCATTTGGTCAACACGTGCCGATCTGAATGAATGAATCGAAACCTCGGCAGAGAACCGGCTAAGCTATGGGTCTGGTGCCTAACAATAAACTTGGATGCTACGTATGTATAGGGCCGAAAAACTTTGCATTTCTGTGGACTACACACAACTAACTTATAATGTTACTCTATTTCCGGACGGATTTCAAGAATGCATTAAGTAAGCAGAGAACTAGAGACAATGCCACACAACGGAACAGTGAATTTTACAAGGTTTAGGAGTCCGACAAGGCTTTGGAATCCCTTTTGATAAATGTTCGCTCGTAGGATGTGTGAAAACATGTGTAAAGACCAACCTGCACACTCAGCACAAAAGGCATTGTGCATACCAAGTAGATACCTACTTTTAATTAATAATAAATTTAGTTCAAAACTCACTTCGGCAACAGCAGTCTTATTATTATCATTTCCCAGTCTAATCACATAGCAATTATCATGGTATATTACATGTAATGATCAACAATCTACCCTTACGTGAGTAGATATAAAGGAATTCTATAAGTTACACTGAACTTAAAATATCAACACAGAATTTAAAATCTCCTAACACTTTGATAATAAAGTTGATCATCGTAATAAAAATAGTAAGCTACTGATAGTAACGCTTAGGTACAGTTGCATGCACCAAGAAACAAGATACATTCAAGGCATGAAGGTACACTCAAAAAATTTTAAAACCTCGTTGTAGGAACCAATAAAAATATTTTAGATCTTCGACGGTTAATACTAATGATAATGAAATTAGTGGATGGTTAGATATTTGTTGTGTAGGTACTTGAATACTTTCGTCTAAGTTTTTTAAAAAAGAATATGGAATGAATAAATCTTAGTGGCAGGTGACCTGAGACTAGACTGCAAGGTCATAGTCCCTCAGTTAAAGAAGGGATCAGAGCAATATTCATTGAAATTTACGGTCATCATTACGCAACTGGGTTCCGCAAAATTTAAAAACCACTACCATTTAACAAGGTAGATTCTCTTCTCTTAACCAGCAAATTGAACGCCAGGAAACTTGGGAGCTGAGCGTACCATTGGATAACATCATTGTCGAACGTTAATTTCGAAGCATTTGGAAACTCGGTCTGTCGTTACTTTAAGAGTAAGATTCCTGCAGGGTATGCGATACCCACATAAGGTCTTGAGTAGGTATAAGACCCGGTGCTTGGGCGCAAAGCAGGCCTGTTCTAAATGTCATGTCAATACTTACGGGATTTATTTCTTCTTACTATCGATCGATGAGCGGTTAGGTCACATGCCTCAATCACAGCCCCTGTTTGGGTTGATTTTGTGCGTCGAGCTTGTCAACCGAGCGACGTAAGGAGTGCCACATGAGGGCACAGTCGCGACAGATCAGCTTAACACCAGCCATTTAATTTATCAGCATTACAACACAAGAACCTATGTCGAAAACCCTGCGAGGGTTTCTTTTAATTTGCGTGCTCCTACGCATAGACGCGAGGACACAGTCGCTATGACTAGTTTTGCAACAGTCATCTGATTCAAAGAGGCTATGTCTAAAACCCTGGGATTTCTTTTAATTTAAGTACTCTTGCGAGTAGACGCGCGGGCACAGCCGCTATAGACTAGTTTTGCAACAGTCATGTGATTCAAAGAGGCTATGTCGAAAACCCTGGGGTTTCTTTTAATTTACGTACTCTTGCGAGTAGACGCGCGGGCACAGCCGCTATAGACTAGTTTTGCAACAGTCATGCGTCTGTTAATTGACATGCTCCTGCGAGGAGACGCTCGTTTTTTAATAGACTTAACCTGCGAGGAAGAGGTTAGTGGCCACACGTTTGAGGCCGCACGCTTTCGGCTTCTTCCCAATGAAAAGCCAGCTCGTGCAAACAGGTACCTGTGTTGTGAGTGTCGCCCTGACAAGTGAATCTATGGGATGTTTTATCTCGCATAACGTTACCATGCTCAAACTCATTCAAAATTAATTTTATCACAAAGGACAACCTTACTTCTTTGAATTTTTGCTCAGGACCACACCCACAATAAAAGAATATTATTAAGAATCTGAAATAGCATTGTACAAAGAACTTCAACTTGGTCGACTTTTTCAGAGCCAGGAACTTCTAATGCCCAGAGACACAACTCCTTTTACAAAAAAAATGTTACGACCAGTTGAGTCATTTATCCAGCCTCATGTTCAACGAAATTTTTTGTTCGCTGAAGTCACATCAATATCATGCACAATTTACTCCCATCATAATAGATTAAGACTAATGATGACAGAAACATTTATAGGTTAGGTACTCACGTGATCCTTTTCGACATTTCGAACTTTATGGGACAGATAACAAAATATAAATAATTATACGTTAGCGGTGTTTATATTTGCCCCCCCTTGTTTTACTCGCTGACCGCGTCGTTATAGAGAGCATATGGGAGAACTGTCCTTGTCACTGCACTATACATTATAATATAACTCACATGCAGAAATTACCGCTTTATAATACTGGAAAGCTAAGAGCTTATACTAAGATCTTACGAAAATAAAATTATTTTTAAATAATCAAATTTAAAATCGAACGGTAAACCGTTAAATATCTAAAAATCATAAAAAAGCAAAAAGCCATTAAATCGTTTCATAATTGCATTATTGGAAATAGACGCGTTTTACCTACCAATAAAACGCATATTATTTACTTACCTTATTCGAACCTTATTAATTGAGATAGGCACTGCGTTTCCCGACTTCCGTTTCCTTTATTTTAATGAATTCACCCTTGACTTCCGGCTGCTTCCTGTGCTTACGTCACTTCCACCAGGCAGGGTGGCGCGCGATCTGAGCGGCGACATCTTTATTCCTCATTGAGTCGAAAATCACCAGGCAGGGATTAAAGTGTAAGGTTCGAATAAGGTAAGTAAATAATATGCGTTTTATTGGTAGGTAAAACGCGTCTATTATTGACTTGACCGTTATTCGAACCTTATTAATTGAGACGTGTTTGTTATCGCCTGGTGGTGGAAGAAGTGATGCCAATGTGATAGACATACTAATAACATGAAAGTAGTATTGAATTTTAAGTCAAAAGTACGAGAACCTGAACTTTAGTTCGTAATTTATATACTTATCAGAAACTTCATAATACAAGCTGAGCCAGAAGCAAAGGATTTTACAGCAAGAATATCAAAAAGAAATTACCTATTGGTAATAAAAAGTATTGAACTTTCTACATTCAACATAAGTACCTAGGTAGAAGTAAATCAAATCGATTATTATTATAGCTTGCAGCTAGAACTGATTGCTTATTGCTTTACAAAAGGTAGGTATTAACTTCCCTTTTAAAGTTATTTGGAAATTTCCAAGAAAAACATGTAGTCTTTGTTCACCACCCGTATGGGGACGAGGCGTGATTTTATGCATAGATATAATATGTATAAAAACCAATAACTATAATACTTCAAAGATGTGTAGCGATATACTTTCGTTTCTATCGCTTTTATAAAGGTACTTAACTTTTATTTCACCTATTCTGCAGAAAATGAGTAAACTATGACCTTTTAGGAGATATTATGTAGTAGCAGAACAAAAGATGTAGCCTAGCAAACAAAAATATTGGACCCAATTTTCTACGTTTGAAAAACAGTCTCCAGCACGATTTTACAATCTTTCTTCGACCCATAAGCAGGCCTGAGGGTCGCCAGAAATTTTCAATTTAATGTAATGCTCAGCATCCGTTTAACTTTCGACCAGAATGCACAAAGATCAAGGTCACAAAATAGTACCAATATATATTTGCACTTGAAAACTAAAAGAATAATTCCTAAATTATTTTTACTCAATGCCTTTATTCATAGCTAGCACAGAGCAATAGGCTTCCTGTTGGAGCAAACAGATTTAAAACCGAATATTTTGTTTGAGTTCATTTGACACGATGAATGAATGAATAATACATTATGAAGCTAGACTTCTTTCTATACCCATACTTGCTTGGTTTGAATTGGTCTAAATATTTGGATTGAAGAATTTGATAGGTACACCAAAATATGGAACTTATTCATTCAGTAATATTTTGCATTTGCAGATTCATGCAAGAGAATAATTTGTACTGTCAAGATAAATCGTGAACCAAAGGAAAATTCAAAATAATCTAACCACTTTGTTATCTTCCAGATAAAGTGGATCAATATTTTAGGATCAATTGAGCCATTTATGGAGCTAAGAAGAACGTCATTCTTACGGCAGATTAACCTGGCTGCCATTTCAGTATTTTAATTCATTTGTGCACTTGTTTACACGTTTGCGCACCCTGACGGAGACAAACATGGCAGCTTCGTCGTCACGCCTAACATGGCTTAAACATTGCAAGACATCGGACATCGGGCATCGGACGAATTAGAGAAATTGACGGATGAAGGCAGCTGCTAGTAGTCGGCTGAGGTCGGCTCACCCATAAACACAATGCTTGAATGTACTTTCGGTATTAGGAAAAGGATGGAGGGTAGGTACCCAACCCACACGTGAGAGGGGCCACATTCGACCAAACGCGTCGCGAATAAATGCTCAGTGATGGTTTACACTGCACCATAAACATTATTACTACCTATTCTTATCTACCTATATACAGGCAAACAGTATTGATACTCCATCTAGCAAAAATTCTTTGTGCATTTGTTCAACAAGTGCCGTTCTGGAACGAATCGAAAACTCGGCAGAGAACCAGCTAAACCAGCATTATAGGATAAACTGAAAAAATCATTTTGGTTGTCGTAAAGGTTTTTGGAATTCCTTTTGATGAATGCTCGCTCGCAGGATGCGTGAAACATGTGTAAAGGCCAACCTGCACGCACACTCAGCACAAAAGACATTGTGCATAACAAGTAGATACCTACTTTTAATTTATAATAAATTCAGATCAAAACCCACTTTGGCACCAGCCGTCTTTTATTATTATCATTTCCAGGTCTAATCAAGTCATAGCAATTATCAAGTTACATAATGTAATGATCAGTAACCTACCCCTTCGTGAGTAGGTATTAAGTAAGGAATTCTATAAGTTACACTAGAATTTAAAATCTCCTAACTGGTTTACATTTGCTATTTCATCGTACTTTTTTAGCACGGCTTGAGATATGTTCCTAAAAAAAAAGCACCCACCTAGAATGTGTGAACCTGCTTGGATGAATTCGTGCTATAAATCCCAATCTGAGCGGCTGTCAGATTTGGGATTGCGCTTGTACTTTAAAATCAAAAGAAAATGGCGGCGGTGAAGTGGACGGAGTCCTTGACACGAAATTTACTCACTGAATAGGTATGAGAAATATGAGTGCCCTTGGAATTCTGTGTACCTAATAAATAATGTGAATAACTGTATCACATTTTAAACTTTCGCGAACTTTTAGTCCAGTTAGTTCGTTTAAATTATGTGAATAACTGTGATAAAATAACAACCGACTGCAATGTTGATTCCATTTGATACATTTAAGACTGAAAAATCTGGCAAGCTGGGCAGATTGGAATGTAAATTTAAAAAGCAATTAAATTATTAGGTACAAAATTTGTCTTTTGGAAGATTTTTTAGCAAGCTTTAAAATCTACAAATCCAAAGCAAATGTAAACCAGCCATAACGCTTTGATAATCAAGTTGATCATTAGTAGCAAAAAGCCTTGGACGCTGTAAGTACTCAGATCAAATGGACGACATATCAATATCAGTTCTACTTTTATTTTATTTTTCTTTACTGAAATTTGAAATACTTCTAATCCGGCGAAAAATAGTAGGTAGTAAGCGACTGAGAGCAACGTTTAGGTACATTCAGGTACAGTCGCATGCACCAAGATACATTTTAAGGTATAAAGATCCACTCAACAAATTTCAAAACGTCGTTGTTGGAACCAATAAAAGTAACCTTCGACGTTTAATAACGATAATGATATTAGTGGATGGTTAGATATTTGTTGTGTACTTATGTATATATCCCGACGTTTCGGTTATGTTACAATAGCCATGGTCGCGGACAGACTATATAGTAGGTATAGGTATGTATTCAAGGTCCATTGTGAAGCGATGGTACCTAGTATCCACGACTACCCTCACTGATCTTCAGATTTCGGATCGGCTGCATTTACACCACAAAACACTACACTATCCGTACCTTGACCGTATGTCACCATATGTTATTATTTCGTATAAGTTAACCCAATACTATTGTATAGAATATGGCATGAGTATCTGTTAGTGGCAGGTGACTGTACCTGAGAATAGACTAGCTACACTGCAAGGTCATAGTCTGAGTTAAAGAAAGGATCTTTCTTTATCTTTCCAATAGAGTCCTTAAAGTTGAAGTAGGAGGTGAAAGGTCGTCAGGGTCGATCATTGATATGGGTGTGCCTCAGGGCTCGATATTAGGCCCTTTCTTATTTCTAGTATATATTAATGATCTCCCTTATTTCGTAAATGAAATGTGCGACATTGTTCTTTTTGCTGATGATACCTCTTTGGTTTTTAAAGTTAATAGGTCCAAAGATAACTATGATGATGTTAATGCGTCTCTATCCTTAGTCTTAAACTGGTTCACTTCTAATAATCTTTTGCTTAACGCGAAAAAAACTAAATGTATTAAATTCACATTGCCTAATGTAGTTCAGAGACCTACAAAAATTGAATTAAATGGAGTTGCACTTAATCTTGCAGATTCAACTATTTTCTTAGGTCTAACAATTGATTCCAAAGTGCAATGGGGTCCTCATATTGATACACTTGCAGATAGACTTAGCTCCGCTGCTTACGCTGTTCGAACGATCAGGCGACTGACTGATGAAGCAACGGCTAAGTTAGTATATTTTAGTTACTTCCATAGTGTGATGTCATATGGTATCTTTCTTTGGGGACAGGCAGCAGATATTCAAACTGTTTTTGTTTTGCAAAAGAGAGCGATCCGTGCTATTTACAAATTAAAACCACGGGACTCGCTGAGAGAACGTTTTAAAGAAATTAATATTCTCACAGTCTTTTCGCAATATATTTATGAAAACTTATTGCACACTCACAAATATATAACCAACTTTAAGAAAAAAAGAGAAGTGCATAATATTAACACTAGAAATAAGAATAAACTATGTGTGCCTAAATTTAGACTAGAAAAAGTAAATGGTTCTTTTATGGGAAATACTGTACTCTTTTATAATAAACTTCCAGAAAACGCAACAAAACTTCCCATTCACAGATTTAAAACATACATAAAGAATAATCTTGTTAAGAAAGCGTACTATTCTCTTGATAATTATATTAATGATAAAGTCGCGTGGCCTGATGTCGCTCTGCCCCTCGACAGCTGATGTGTACTGTGCAATGTCTTTACTATCTTGCTTAGTTTTATAATTATTTTCAAGTAGGTAACTGCTAGGTACCACCTAAGTTAGCCAAGTGTAGCGTGTGATGCCGGGCGAATTTTTGTTGATGTATTAATCCTCCTTTTTTTTCTTTTGACGACTTTGACGAGACTCACATTGTTTGACTGGCTCCACACTGGAACTTGACTATTTAGATTTTAAGCGGATGGATCACCGAAAAGAAAGCTAGGCCCCATACCGTGTTTGTTGCCCTGATTCTTCACGGTGTTGGTCGCGAAAGAACAGGAGTAGAATCACCTAGCTCTTAAGACGATTCAAAGTGGTCATAACGGTCCTACTGAATAAATGATATTTGATTTTGATTTTGATTTTGATTTTGATCAGAGCAATATTCATTGAAATTTACGGTTATAATTACGCAACCACATTCCACAAGAATTTAAAAAGGACGACCCATTTTAAATTTTTCTTTAAGTTTCTCTTATCTTAACCAGCAATTTATACGACTGGAAACTTGGTAGCTGAGCGTACCATTCGATAACACCATTGTCTAACAACGTTCATTACGAAGCATAATGGAACTCGGGTTGTCTTTACTTTTTAACATCCTAGTTTTATAGAATAAATAAGAGTAAGATTCCTGCAGGGTATGCGATACCCTTATAAGGTCTTGTGCGCAAGGCAAGCCTGTTCTAAAAGTCATGTCATTACTTACGGTATTTATTTCCTCTTAACTCTTATTGTCGAACGATGAGCGGTCAGGTCACATGCCTCAATCACGGCCCCTGCTTGGGTTGATTTTGTGTGTCGAGCGACAGATCAGATTAACATTACAACACAAGAAGCTATGTCGAAAAACCCTGCGAGGGTTCCTTTTAATTTGCGTGCTCCTGTGAGGAGACGCGACCACACAGCCGTATCGAAAACCCTGCGAGGGTTTCTTTTAATCTACGTGCTCCTGCGAGGAAACGTGAGGGCACAGCCGTATCGAAATCCCTGCGAGGGTTTCTTTTCATTTACGTGCTCCTGCGAGGAGACGCGATGGCACAGCCGTATCAAAATCCCTGCGAGGGTTTCTTTTAACTTACGTGCTCCTGCGAGGAAACGTGAGGGCACAGTCGTATCGAAAACCCCTGCGGGGGTTTCTTTTAATTTACGTGCTCCTGCGAGGAGACGCGACGGCACAGCCGTATCAAAAACCCTGCGAGGGTTTCTTTTAACTTACGTGCTCCTGTGAGGAGACGCGAGGGCACAACCGTATCGAAAACCCTGCGAGGGTTCCTTTGAATTGACGTGCTCCTGCGAGGAGACGCTCATTTTAATAGTCTCAACCTGCAAGGATGAGGTGACGGGCACATGTTTGAGGCCGCACGTTTTAGACTTTTTTCCAATGAAAAGCCAGCTCGAGCAAAAGGCACCTGTGTAGCGAGTGTCGCCTTAACAAGTGAATCTATGGGTGTTTTATCTCGCATAAAATTGCAGCACTTTACCATGCTCTAGCTCATTCAAAAATAATTTTATCACAAAGGTGACAACCTTACCTGCCTTTGAATTTTAGCACAGGACCACACCCATAATAAAAATTATTATCAAGCATAACTATGAAATAGCAAACACGACTGGAAAAAGAACTTGGTCGATTTTTTCAGAGCTAGGAACTTCGAATGCCAAGATACATTATAATGTAACGACCAGTTGAACTAGATATTTATCCATTTCGTCTCATGTTCAACGAAAATTTTATGTAGGTACCTACACAATTTACTCTCATCATAATAGGTTAAGACTAATGACGAAACATTTAATTGTTATCAACGAATTAAAAATTTCAAACTTTATAGGACAGATAACGAAATATACATAAATATACGTTAGCGGTGTTTATATCTGCCCCCCCTCTTTTTTTACACGCTGACTGCGACGTTATAGAAAGCACGTGGGAGACACTCTGTCACTGCACTATAAATTATAACCCACATATTTGTGCAGGAATTACCACTTTAGAATACTGAAAAGCTAAGAGCTTATCACTAAGGACTTACGAAAATAAAATTATTTTTAAATAAGTAATCCAATAAAAAAAAAAAAAATCGAACGGTAAACCGTTAAATATCTAAAAATCATAATTTAAAAGGAAAAACGAAAAGCCATTCAATCGTTTCAAATATCCAGGCACTTGGCCCTTACCATAAATTAAACTGCCACGGTCAGATAATCTCGGTACAGTACCGACTGGCCCGTGCCAGAAAAACATGGTTAAGTTTAGGCAAATAATTATTATGATTTGAGATTTGTATTATATTGTGGGTACTTGACATCCTACACATTGAAAGGTATTCGCAGATCCAGATAGTCTCGGTTCAATACCGACTGGTTCAAGCGAAAAACAATTCAACGAAGTAAGTATAACAAAATTACCCACAATTTTTTTATGAAGTGTTCACACAATCGGATAGTCTCGGAACAATTCCGACCGAATCATGCCAACAAATCTTTATAATAAAATCAAATCATAACTAAAGTTACATACATACTTAATCCACGTGTTCAGACACTGTAGACATATTTAAATTTAAAATATTATAAATGATTTACGAATACTTTTCTGCATTTTACAGCAGAATATTTTAGCCTCTAAAAGAAAAGAATAAATTTACTTACGGTTTGGAACAAACTCACTTTTAAACACAAGAGATATGCAATCTCTCTGCAATTTTAAATTATTCAAAGGAATAAAATAACTTCTTCAAGACGTGGTTGCACTTAGCAAGACACGTCCGCACTCGGCGGGAAACAAGACGCCAATGAGGAATAAAGATGTCGCCGCTCAGATCGCGCGCCACCCTGCCTGGTGGAAGTGACGTAAGCACAGGAAGCAGCCGGAAGTCAAGGGTGAATTCATTAAAATAAAGGAAACGGAAGTCGGGAAACGCAGTGCCTATCTCAATTAATAAGGTTCGAATAACGGTCAAGTCAATAATACAGGGTATATTTATAACCTTATGTATATAAAGCCAGACACTGCCCTTACAATAAATTAAACTGCCACGGTCAGATAATCTCGGTACAATACCGACTGGCCCGTGGCAGAAAAACATAATAGGCAAATATAGCAATTAATTATTATGATTTGAGATTATATTGTGGGTACTTGACATCCTACACATTGAAAGGTATTCGCAAATCCAGATAGTCTCGGTTCTATACCGACTGGCTCAAGCGAAAAACAATTCAACGAAGTAAGTATAACAAAATTACCCACAATTTTTTAAGAAGTGTTCACACAATCGGATAGTCTCGGAACAATTCCGACCGAATCATGCTAACAAATCTTTATAATAAACTCAAAACATAGCTATGATTTACGAATAGTTTTCTGCTTTTTTGAACAGAAATATTAATTTCTAAAAGAAAAGAAATAATTACTTACAGTTTGGAACAAACTCACTCTTAACACTAGAAATATGCAATCTGTCTGCAATTTCCATAAAACGCAATATTAATTTTTTAAATTATTCAAAATTCAAAAGAAAAAAATAACTTCTTCAAGACGTGGTTGCACCTAGCAAGACACGTCCGCACTCGGCGGGGAATAAAACGCCAATGAGGAATAAAGATGTCGTCGATAAAATCGCGCGCCACCCTGCCTGGTGGAAGTGACGTATGTACCGGAAGCAGCCGGAAGTCAATGGTAAATTCATTAGAAAAAGGAAATGCAAGGCGGGAAACGGAAGTGCCTATCTCAAATTAATAAGGTTCGAATAACGGTCAAGTCAATAATATCGTATTTATATCGACATAATTTACTTTACAAACCAAAGTTACGACGACGTTCTACACAATTATCTATTTTTTTATTATTTTTGTTCTCCTGTTAGTGATAATTATGAAAAAGTCTTTTTAAAAATATAATTATATGTGGTATAATAAGTATATTACCTGATATGAGTTGAGTATCGGCTGGTACTGTGTTAGTGTGACACTGGAGGGGTATCCCCCCGCCAACGCGCCGCCCGCCGCCGATAGCGACGCGTTAGTAGAGTTTACCTGCACATATTACGTATTTTAACATCTTGTTACTTAGATAAGTTGCCTGAAATAAAGATTTTATTATTATTATTATTTTGTATGTCAATTTGAACATCTCGGGACTATAGAGTCCAGGACCTTTGACAGGCATGCATGGGGCCGAAGCCAACACACAGAGGCCCTTTTGACAACTTTGATCTTTTGTGATGGATACACATTCCAGCGACTACCCTATATTATTATTATATTACATTATTATAATAAACAATTAATAAAAACCTACTATCAGCTGTTTGATCTGTCAGTGCAATGTTAGTAAATATTGTACACTATCTGATATCGCCCGCGGTTTCGCCCGCGTGGACTACTATTTTGTTTGTCCCACGGAAACCGTGAATTTTTTCGGGATAAAAAGTAGCCTATGTCCTATTCCCGGTCATTATCTATCTATGTTTCAAATTTCAGCCAAATCTGTTCAGTGGTTGTCGAGTTATAGAGGAACAAACATACTTCCAAACATCTAAACATCCAAACTTTCGCATTTATAATATTAGTGTGATGTGATAGTGTGATTAATGTGATTGGTTTTGGCTAGAGTATTGCAGGGGCCACACTGCGGGGATATGGCAAATTATTTGCCGGTATTCTGTATTGTGGCTGTACGAAATTTGGCAAATAATTTGCCATATCCCCGTAGTGTGGCCCTGCATATAGGACAATTTTCTTCAACAACAACGTCGGGAAACAAAATAAATAAAAGGTACGCGATAAAATCCCGTAATAATAATTATCATTAATTTTCTTCAAGTTTAGGCTGTATGTTCCATCACATTTATGTCTCATCTTAAAGTAATATTGACGTAATTTACCTGTGGTGCGGGCGGCGCATACACGGAGGCTCCATACACAGCGGGCGGTGGATGCGCCGCGTACACACTGCCCGGACCCGCCACACCGACCTGCTAGATATGTCACATTATATTACTTATCTATATACCAATAGAATAAAGCGGAAGAGTTTGTTTATTAGGCTCTTCAGCGTATCGCCGGCCGCGTCCGCATATTAGTTATTCAATTAAATAATTATTTTTATAAGTTTTGAGAAGCACTATTAGCTTGATAAACGTTTTAATTTCTAAAAGTGTACGTTCTAGGATCAAAATTTACACTGGAAATGTACTAGTTTATAAGCTATTTAAGCAAGAAAGAACTTTTGAAATTGAAAATTGAAATTGGTCGCGTCCGCAAGTTGACTATTCACAGCACAGAGAAATGTGCTGTGAATGGTAACTCGCGGACGCGACCGGCGACACGCTGAAGAGTGAAACAAGCCTTAGAGTGCGCGCAAGATAAGTCTGCGCGTGACTGAATAAAGAATCATAAAGAATGAACATCCTACTAATATAATAAAGATGAAAGTCCGTGTGTGTGTGTGTGTGAATGTTTGTTACCACGTATCTCCATAACTGCTGAACCGATTTTGATGAAATTGGGAATGTAGATAGTTTAAGTTCTGGAATAACAAATATGCTACTTTTTATCCAGGAAAATGAATGGTTCCCGTGGGATAGAAAAAGTAGTCCACGCGGGGGAAGCCGCGGGCATTCACTAGTAAATAACAACAGATTTGCAATTGCTATAAGTATAATAATTCTATTTCTAATAATAAAATCGCACAAAGTTACCTTGCGCGCACTCTTGAGTATTATTTGAAACGAGTATACTATAAGGAATTGGTTTTTTTTGGTTCATCGTTCCTAAACTACACAAGCCTATTGGTAATTTACGCGCGCATAGCTATCTTGCACGCACTTTAGTTTAAACGCGCTAATCTCAGGAACTAGCAGTTGGATTTCAAAATTATTTCTGCTTTAAAAACGCAATACTTGTTTACGATAAAGTTGAAATTAAGAGTAATTTTCATTTCCAAATGACTTTTCATCAATCTTTTTTATACAATTATACTAATACTTATACGATTGTTTCCAATATTTTCCGAAAACTATTCTTTATCTTGAATTACTGTACACTTGTTCCGACGGATCTTGGCATTCGTGAAGTTAGCCGTTTGTATGCGATTTTCAAGTTTCTACTGCGCAGCGAAAGGCCTAACTTCACGAATGCCTAGATCCATTGTGACAACAGTTATCTATATCTACAGTTACTGTATTTTATAGTAATGGTGTGCAGCGTTGCATGACTGACCTTGGGTCTGTGTGCGTTGGCGTAGGGTTGGTGCTGCGGCGCTGCACTCTCCGCACTCACACTCAGTTGCTTCATAGACGCACTCAGCTGCTTCTCTAACGATGCTGGAAATAACAGTTCATACTCTTATCATCAGTGCCTCGATCGCCAGTATGCACAAGTTTACTATTCGATCCGTGACTGTAGTAAAGGCTCTCAAATGTATGGGATTCCGGTGCAGCGCCTCCAGTGGTAACTTGACTGAACTAAAATCCCAATACATTTGAGAGACTATACTACAGTCACGGATCGAATAGTAGACTTTGTGCATACTGATGCTCGAGGCTCAGGGTCTAAAGTGGCCACTTTTGATGAAACATCAGATGCTTCATAAATGCTTCATATATGCTTCATTTATGAAGATGAAGCATATTTCAAAACACCTTTTTTGACAGTTCTATAAAGAATCTATTTTACCCAACTCTGTCAAAAAAAAAAAACCCGGTCAAGTGCGAGTTGAACTCGTACGCCGAGGGTTCCGTACCTACCCATTATACCCATTAAGTTATTGGACAATTAGTAATATTTTTTTTACAAAACCTAGTTCAGCGCCGCAAATGTTCTGCGCACACGAGCATAATATTACAATAAATATTTTCTTTTATTTTATTTCACACAATAGCACAATTTTATTTATTTACCTTATTTGAGGATGGCCAATTAAGCTAGTCCGCTTAATTGTATGAGCGCCCATACAACTCAGAGGGGCGTCAACTATGTATGTATGGGAACACCCTTTCATTTTCAACTTTTTTAATTTTTTGGAATTTTTCCTTTATTTGTGCTATAAGACCTTGCTTTTTGCCAAATTTCGTGATTCTAGGTCAACGGGAACTACCATTTAGGTTTTCGACCCAAAACCTCTAGGGTACTTCCGGTTGACCTAGAATTGTTAATTTTGGTTACAAGCAAGGTCTTACAGCACAAAGAAAGGAAAAATTCCGAAAAATAAAAAAAGTTAATAATTAAGGTATGTTTTGGTACTTACAAGTTTTCACGAAAACCTAAATTTGCCTAAGTATATCTTTTTATAGTGTTGTCTTAGGACCTTGATTTTTATACTCACAATAGGGATTATAGACCTCAGTATATGGTATAAATTTCAACTTGCTAGCTCCACCCGTTCCTGAGATAATCGATGGTGACACACGGACAGACGGACAGACAGATGGACAAGAAAGTGATCTTATAAGGGTTCCTTTTTTTACCTTTTAAGGTACGGAACCCTAAAAAAGTGTTTTAAAACATATGATCTTATATGAAGCATTGATGAAGCATTTATGAAACATCTGATGTTTCATCAAACGTGGCCACTTTAGGTACCCTGGTCATTTGGTCAACTGTCAAGAAGATGATTGATTACTATGAGTTCATGCTACTATAAACTTTACTGGAGATAATAATATTATTTAACACATGGGAATTATGTAAAAATAATAAAAAATGTGTGTTAAATAATGTCTAGTACAACTCACGAAAGTTTTGTAAGTGAGATAATAATAAGGCCGTTGAATTTAGTTGAGACTATAAAAAGAAATGGCTTACATGTGGCATTAGTTGTGACGGCGGGCTCCGATGTGACGGTCACCTGTGACGTCGACGGACACTCCACAGACGATAGACTCTCGTTCAACTGTTGCTGAACAAATAATAGAATAATAGAATATTACTTTATTGTACACCATAAAGCTGTAAGCTTTCTGTCATAACTGTATTAAATAAATAAATGAACGTACAAAACTAAAATAATACATACATACATAAAATCACGCCTCTTTCCCACAGGGGTAGGCAGAGACCACGTATTTCCACTTGCTACGATCCTGACACACCTCTTTCGCCTCATTCACTCTCATAACATTTTTCATACAAGCTCGCCGGTAAAATAAGTTAAACAGCACCTTCACAAAACACAATTGGGTATATGCGTCTGATTAAAAAATGGGTTAAATATTTTTTTTATGAACATTATTGCTTTAGAATTGTCTGTGTAAATATTTTTTAATACTATTTCTTTTTCGTTAAGAAAATAATAATTAAAAAGTGCAATATAGTGGGAATTTCGTAAGACTTGAAACGCAACGCTATTTGTCAGATGCATTGTGACGTCACACTCCTTCAAACTCTATGATAAATTACAGAAAGTTTTTTTTTCTACCTACAAGCGCGTGTAATTGCTGTGCATTGTGACGTCACGAGCGTTTAAAGAGCCTGAAGTTGTTGGTAAATTTTAAAAATTGTTTTTGTTATAAAATTATCGTTTTTCGACGCTGGATTTTTTTTTACGGTTATATAACAATGTAACCTATCGTTCAAAAACATAAAAAAAAATTATGCATATACTCTATTGTGTCAAAGAGTTGTTGGTGTTTCTTACCATAGGCTGGTGTTGTGAGTAGACCTGTGCGGGGGGCTGCGCGGCCACCAGGGGGGGCGGGGGGGCCGACGCGGGGGGGGCCGCCTCCTCCGCCGGGGGGGGCGCCACGTGGGGGGCGGCCTGGGGGGGGCAACTCTTCGGTTAATCAGGACAAAAGTAAGTTCGTACGAGCAAGTGACAGACTGAAGTGACGGAGTTTTTAAGCCTCCCGGAGGGCTGATAAGTCGCTAAGCCAACAGTTGTTGTTGGTTGGTCCTAGATATGTCTATCGCCGCTGAAAACTTCGCTTGCGCGATCTAGACATTATGATGTTGTGTGTCGCCATCTTTTCTGAAGCTCGTAGTGCATAGCATGTCTTTGTAGTTCATCTAGCGACAGATAAATGTCGCTACAAATATGTATGTATGTATGTATACCTGCGTGATGTTCTTATGCGGCGGGTCGTCGGGCTCCAGGGCTCCGAACTGTACGTCTAGGAACATGCCGCCCATCTCCACCGTACGATGGTATGTATGTATGTATGTATACCTGCGTGATGTTCTTATGCGGCGGGTCGTCGGGCTCCAGGGCTCCGAACTGTACGTCTAGGAACATGCCGCCCATCTCCACCGTACGATGGTATGTATGTATGTATGTATACCTGCGTGATGTTCTTATGCGGCGGGTCGTCGGGCTCCAGGGCTCCGAACTGTACGTCTAGGAACATGCCGCCCATCTCCACCGTACGATGGTATGTATGTATGTATGTATACCTGCGTGATGTTCTTATGCGGCGGGTCGTCGGGCTCCAGGGCTCCGAACTGTACGTCTAGGAACATGCCGCCCATCTCCACCGTACGATGGTATGTATGTATGTATGTATACCTGCGTGATGTTCTTATGCGGCGGGTCGTCGGGCTCCAGGGCTCCGAACTGTACGTCTAGGAACATGCCGCCCATCTCCACCGTACGATGGTATGTATGTATGTATGTATACCTGCGTGATGTTCTTATGCGGCGGGTCGTCGGGCTCCAGGGCTCCGAACTGTACGTCTAGGAACATGCCGCCCATCTCCACCGTACGATGGTATGTATGTATGTATGTATACCTGCGTGATGTTCTTATGCGGCGGGTCGTCGGGCTCCAGGGCTCCGAACTGTACGTCTAGGAACATGCCGCCCATCTCCACCGTACGATGGTATGTATGTATGTATGTATACCTGCGTGATGTTCTTATGCGGCGGGTCGTCGGGCTCCAGGGCTCCGAACTGTACGTCTAGGAACATGCCGCCCATCTCCACCGTACGATGGTATGTATGTATGTATGTATACCTGCGTGATGTTCTTATGCGGCGGGTCGTCGGGCTCCAGGGCTCCGAACTGTACGTCTAGGAACATGCCGCCCATCTCCACCGTACGATGGTATGTATGTATGTATGTATACCTGCGTGATGTTCTTATGCGGCGGGTCGTCGGGCTCCAGGGCTCCGAACTGTACGTCTAGGAACATGCCGCCCATCTCCACCGTACGATGGTATGTATGTATGTATGTATACCTGCGTGATGTTCTTATGCGGCGGGTCGTCGGGCTCCAGGGCTCCGAACTGTACGTCTAGGAACATGCCGCCCATCTCCACCGTACGATGGTATGTATGTATGTATGTATACCTGCGTGATGTTCTTATGCGGCGGGTCGTCGGGCTCCAGGGCTCCGAACTGTACGTCTAGGAACATGCCGCCCGGGACCTCCCCGCCGGGCATCTCCACAGCTGACGATGGAATCTAAAAGAATTACATCAAAAATTTAATCTATAGTCGTATTGCTCATTATACGGACTAAAAGTGAAGGAAAAAATGACATTTTTCCTTCAATTTTGACATAAATCGTATCAAAACTAATCAAAATTGAAGGAAAAATGACATTTTTTCCTTCAATTTTAGTCCTTATAATGAGCAATACGACTATAAATCCCCGATATACTAAAAACTTAGGCCTTTACATCTTTACTAGATGATTTCTAGTGTCAGGAGGCAATCTTTTGGCCTATTGTCTACACTTAACGGGACACTGTAATGCCTGGGACAATGTTGAGATGGAGTAGGCTTGCCCAGCACCTACACCATCCTCTCAGCTTAACCGGCCATATCCACAGGAAAGACAATGGTCAATACGTGTGGGGCTGACTAAGCCGCGGGTTTCCTCGCGATGTTTTCCTTCACCGTTTAGACTTAGAGCTCGTGTTAATGAGCATATAAATTTTTCGAAACGAAAAATCCATTGATGCACGGCCAGGATTCGAATCCACGACCTTCGGATCGAAAGTCGATATATCATAATTAAAATATCATTTATTCAATAGGACCACTATGTTTGAATCGTCTTAGGAGCTAAGTGTGATTCTACTCTTTTTCGTCGCGGATGGTAAAGAAACAAAAAACAAAACATATTAAAAAAAAATGCTAGACATTTTTCACACAGTATCATGTATGTAGCACTAAAGTAAACAGAGCTTGTGTTATGGGAACCACATGCATGACTGATATACTACTGACGTACTTTTTTTGTAAATGAATAAATAGGTCCATTTATACATAGAAAACACCCACATCCGAAACATTATCGTTGGCCCGCGGCGAGGATCGAACCCGCAACCAAAGGATATGGGCGTTGAAGCTGCTGCACAGTTATTAACTTTTGCAGTTTCATCGTACTTCTGTAAACTATGTTCCTACTTGTCTGTTCTGAATAAAATGATTTTGATTTTGATTTGAACCTCTAGCATCTCAGGCGGGCCTTCCACTGCCGCAGAAGTTGTCAAAACAAAAAACTACGCCGAAATGAAAAGAAAATAAAGGTATTTAAGATAGAAGTACCTTAGAAGGTGGTGGGACGCGCGCGCGTTGCGGTTTCCGTTGACTCGTGATGTCCGTAGATCCATACACGCCGTAGTTAGATGAGTACACTACTGGAATGTTAACATTCAATACAAATTCACGAGAAAATCCCAATAGGCATGATGACTAATTTTCAAAATCTCTTCTATGATATTCAGAAGTATCTATTATGTCTAAAATATATCATATTTCTGTAGAAAATTAAGGTTTTTGTACAATAAAAGTACATTTAAATTTTAATTTTCAAATTCACGCCAAAACGCTCGCCGGTGTCATGGCGTCTGTGTTACGTCACGGCTCAGTATATCAGCCAGTGATGACAACTTAGCTACATAGAAACAAAATGACATTTACTGAGACGTGACGTAATTCGCTCTGATGGGTGTTTTAGCTATCATGGCGGATTGTTGTATTTTGTAGATTTATTTTAACAAATAAATTATTAATCTCGACATTAATAAGAGAATAAATACATTTTTCAAAATCTTTGAATCCTATTTCATTAGATCAGATAAATATTTTGGCGATACTCGATTACTGTCATCATGCCTATTAAAAACTGTAAAACTCATGTAAGAAAACTGTTGGATTTACGAAATAAACGAGCAATTAATTTAAAAATAAAAAAATGTCATTAAGTTCCGACGCGTTCAGTGATTTTCACGGCACGGCACTTTTATGTGCGGATAGAGGATAGGCCATAAAGTCATTAGAAAATATAGAAGCTAAGTAAAATATGTGCAAAATTAGGGCCGGAACCTATTTCAAAATAGATTTTCTAAGGCTGGTTTTAGTGTCACGCGTACCGTCGGCGCTGATAGGCGAGTGATCTTTAGTACAATGAAATAGGAAATACAACTGATTGTTCAGCACCGACGAGTGCAATCAGCGTTGCCATTTTTGCTAATCAATCAGTATCCTTGTTTCAATGTAATAAAGATCACTCGTCTATCAGCGCCGACGGTACGCGTGACACTAAAACCAGCCTAAGATTTATCTGCAATCGTTAAATCAGTTATCAAACCATATCTTGTGGGTTAAAAGCTAGTCAGCAGTTTAAAAAATTGTAAAACACTCACTGGCATCTCTCTGCGACTGTTGCGTGAGTTGCGATAGGTACTGCGACTGCGCGGCCGTCAAACTGCCCGACATGCCCATTGGCTGCAATCATAACATACATTTATAGTTTGTTAAATATAGGCTGATACTCGGGACATTGACGTTGACATACACGTAGTAATCACGCGCATGAAGTTCCGTATTTTCATTCCGTCAAAATGTACGTAAATAAGGTAAATAGTTGGGACAAGTTTCTTGAACAACCTAGTTAGCAGATTACGTGAGTGGTATTACGAGCTGAGCGCTTCCGTGGTTCGGAGCGCACGTTAGATTGTCGGTCCCGGCTTTTAAGTCGTTAAGCCATGACGGAGGCCTCTAAGCGGCCTACAAACTCCGTCACCAGAGATGTCCACTTGCTCATACGAACTTACTTACTTATTTACTCAGGTAAGTTTTTTTAAGCTTAAGTTTTTAGCGGCTAGCTACAAGTAGCAAATCGAGCTGACGCGTAATATTTGCTTGGCGCGTCGCCAGTCGATCCTCCCCGCTCATTAGGTCCGAACATGTAGTAATTTATAAAGTGGAATTAAATTAGTATCCGGAAATGGAAGTTCTAATTTGTACTCTCCTCTTGCAACAACTCACCCCCTTACTTATGAAAGATGTTTAAAGTTGAACACTGGTTGAACAACGTCCTGTCTCTGTTTGTCACTATCCACAAATAAAGACAGGACGTTGTTTAACCAGTGTTTCACTTTAAACATCTTTCATAAGTAAGGCCCTCAATATGTAGGGAATTTACGTTCTCCTCATTTTTTCCCTACAAGTTTTTTAAGTTTTTACCTGTGTTGGCGGATGTTGTATCTGATGTAGATAGTGTTCAGGCGGCAGTTGGTCGGCGGACGGAGTCGCGGGGGACGCACGACTGCCGCTGTTTAACTGCTGGAATATAAATAAATATGCGTAAGATAGACTACGACGTCAAACTATCATGAACAGTGATCGGAATTAGGCGGGCTTAAATACCTAAAGTTCAAAGAACAGAGGCCAAAAAGGGGAGACTTCCTTACTACAAGAATTTTATTGAAAGTTGGCACAATTTTCACAGTGAGTAAGTACATTTAAAATTAATGTTAATAATATTGTGAACTAATTCAAATAATTTTTCTATTTGACCGACGGAAAAAACTTTTTTATCCTTATAATTTACATTTTAGTTTTTGTTATTAACTCAGGTAAAAAATTGATTCACCTTAATGTTAGATGTTCTTTATTAATGTCCTGGAAACGGAAATAATTGGGTCGAAAAATATTTAGTCCTAAGGCGTCTCCATTTGTCTCTGTTATTTTTCGAACTTTAGGTATTTTAGCCCGCCTCATTCCGATCACTGATCATGAATGACTGACAGTGCCAACAAGCGCGTGTAGTTGTTTGATGGTTACAATAGGTTGTGAACTTGTGACATCACGAGTGTTTTTATAGTGCCTGCTTATTTATTTATTTATTTGTTAGGAACAATAAACAGTTACATTCATGATTTAAATATAGGTAGTATGGCTATTACTGAGGTTCTATGAATGTAACCAACCCCGTTGTCCACAAATTAAGTAAATACAAAAGAATGGGCAAACCTTAAAAAAAAAAACCGGTCAAGTGCGAGTCGAACTCGTACGCCGAGGGTTCCGTAGGTACCTAGTCATGGTGCCAATTAAGCTAGTCCGCTTAATTGTATGAGCGCCCATACAACTCGGAGGAAAATTTTAATTGGCGTCAACTATGTATGTATGGGAACACCCTTTAATTTTCAACTTTTTTAACTTTTTGGAATTTTTCCTTTATTTGTGCTATAAGACCTTGCTTTTTGCCAAATTTCGTGATTCTAGGTTAACGGGAACTACCATTTAGGTTTTCGACCCAAAACCTCTAGGGTACTTCCGGTTGACCTAGAATTGTCAATTTTGGTTACAAGCAAGGTCTTACAGCACAAGTGAAGGAAAAATTCCGAAAAATAAAAAAAGTTGATAATTAAGGTAAGTTTTGGTACTTACAAGTTTTCACGAAAACCTAAATTTGCCTATATCTTTTTATAGTGTTGACTCAGGACCTTGATTTTTATAGTCACAATAGGGACTATAGACCTTAGTATATGGTATAAATTTCAACTTGCTAGCTCTACCCGTTCCTGAGATAATCGATGGTGACACACGGACAGACGGACAGACAGACAGACAGACAGACAGACAGACAGACAGACAGACAGACAGACAGACAGACAGACAGACAGACAGACGGACAAGAAAGTGATCTTATAAGGGTTCCTTTTTTTACCTTTTAAGGTACGGAACCCTAAAAACGATTATCAGTAAGTATACAGTTATGCTTATGAACCTACATACCTACTTAGCAAGTCTCGGCTAACTTCAACATGATCTGATCAAGTAATGTTGGTGTTGGCAAGTTTAAAAATTTTTTTTGTTACAAAATTTTAGTTTTTAGGAGCGTACTCTGGTCGCCATAATTGCCGAAGACCTGCTGAAGATCCCAGGTACCGATGGATCGACGAGGTTCAAAAAGATCTCCATGAACTCGGGGCCCGATTGGACTCAAACGGCGTTGGACAGAGATTATTGGCGGTCTTTAGTATAGGAGGCCAAGACTCACTTCGGGTTGTTGCGCCACAGCAGTCAGTAAGTAAGATGCTGTATATTTTTTACGGTTCAATTCAATTCAATTCAATATCATTTATTTCACAATAGACAAATTAAATTGGAACGTCAAATTTACAATGTAGTGTAAATAATAACTATAACTTATATGATTACGTAGGCATATTCTACATACATAACAATATAACAAATTGATAAAATATCATATTAAAAATAATAAGTTTATAGACAGTCATCATTCCCAGTCATTAATTTAAATTTTTCACAGTCTGAGAGAAAATCCTTAATATCATAATATGCATTATTTGTCAAAAGTTTCTTAATTTTATTCTTAAACTCTGTTTCATCTAAGCTAGTGTTCTATAACGATATAACATATCGTCTAACTAAAGATATAAAGAACTGTGCCTATACATAAGGAGAGTACTAACCTCCAGGTTGACGTGGTGTTGCGCCGCGTTGTGGTATGTATACGTAGGTATGTGGGGGTCCGACGCGGGCAAGTTGGACGGAGCGACGCCGACGCTAGGCGGACTGTCCCAATCCTCCTGATAATCACATTTAAAGTATTTACGGTTCGATTCCCACGCAGGACAAACATTTGTGTGATGAAGATGTTTGTTCTGTGTCTGGGTGTTATAAAGTATAAGTACGTATGTATTTACAAAAAAATATATAAGTATTCTATCAGTTATTTGGTTCCCATAGTACAAGCTTTGCTTAGTTTCGGGCTAGATGGCGCTGTGTGAAAAATGTCCACTAATACTTATTATTTATTTAATTTAACACACGAAAATTCTTTGCCATGCCGTCCCAGCCTGCGCAGGCCTTAATTCAGAACATTTGACGAACATTCTGGTAGTATTAGTGGTATTAGAATGCTAGTAATATAAGTTATCTTACCGTAGGAGGCAACATAGCACCTTCCGGCTCCGCCGGCGGCACGGCCGCGACGCTCGGAGTAAACACCTGGGAACATACTTACAGTTAACATTTACTCTAATAGAATAGAGAACGAACAGAATAAAATATTCATTATTCTTTTTTAAACTTTCGCGATCGCTATTCATATTAAAATTTACGAGATTTTATCGCGTAATTTACCCTATTTATATATCTCGACGCTTCGGCTATGTTACAACAGCCATGGTCGCGGGCAGACTAAATAAAGTAAAGTAAACTAAAGTCCATATAAATTTCAAAATGTTCATTGTTATATAGCTTAAAACTAAACAAACAAGGACAAGTTTAGTGACGGTAACAGTAGTTATTTATTTATTTCATAAAAAGTTATATTAAGTTTTGTTGTATTCAAAAAAACCTATTTTAGGTTTGTTCAGGACGCTGTGTTCTCGGTAGACATAAAAGAAGATAAATTATTAATACATAATTAATAGCACAAAAAGAATAACGAGGTAGTTACTATTTTCTATAGTGAGCGTTAGATTTTAAAAAACCGGCCAGGTGCGTGTCGGGCCACGCGCAGTGTAGGGTTCCGTAGTAGCCCGTTACAACAAGCAACTGCTTCATCTTAGTCACTTTAAAGGATTTATTCTAAGGATTTTGTATTTGGTACAAATTATCCAACACCCAAGTTCAATGAATTACCGCTAAACTAATAAAGTTATCTTAACCGCTACAAGTTTCATTTAAAGTTCATTAAATGTACTATCATCATGAATTTTTCCAGATTTTTTAAGCCAGCAGATATTTTTACAGATGAATTTTAAAGTATGAATTATTTCAGTTGCCGAATGTATGCTTAAATTCAATAATCAGGATATTCTGAATTGATAAAAAAAAATATATCAGACTATTACCTTAGTGTCTGAGAGAGATCCGGACCACTCCTCATTATCCCAGTCTTCTGTAGCCGGGAATGCATCGCCCATCTGATTGGCTGTAATTAACACAATTTTGTTTAAGAAAATCAGGTTTAATGGATGTAACTCATTAAAAAAAGCCTGATAGATAGATGGATAGACATTTATTTGGTACAACACACACACAGAAAAATAGCTAAGTAGGTACATAAAATCGATAAATATAAATGATCGAGTTGAAGCTAAGCACTCTTGTCAAGCTTCAATGATAACTTAAGTTTGTGGTGACAATGAGCAGATCAAAGGATGGAGTCTGAAGTAGTTTGATGGAAATTTGGGGAACATGGTGGAATCGTTCCTCTGCAACGGGCCGGCCCATCTGGCCCACTTGCCCGTGGTATTTCGACCGACAGTTGTTGTTGGTTGGTCGGATATAGGTATGTCTATCGCCGCTGAAAACTTCGCTTGCGAAATCTAGAAGTTGTGTGGCGCCTTCTTCGCTGAAGCTCGTAGTGCGTAGCATGTTTATGTAGTTCATCTAGCGACAGGTAGATGTCGCTACAGAAATATTAGGGAAACTCGGAGACGGCGCCATTATGACACCAAATACGAATTTACGAATGAGTAGCGCATCAACTAATATGACACTCACAAAAAGTGTGTACTCACTGTCGGCATAGTGTCCCTGCGAGTGGTCCCTGTCCCCTCCCCTGGGTCGCGGCGCCCCCCTGCCCCCCCGGCCCGCCCCCCTGCCCCCTCTGCCTCCCCCCCTGCCCCCCCGGCCCGCGCCCCTGCCCCGCTCGCCCCTCTCTCCTCTCTCGCCGCGATCCCCGCGCTCGCCTTCGCCGCGACCTGAGAATAATATTAGATTAGTAATATAAAGTAAGTAAATTAATAAAGTAATTCTTCAAATTCCATTCCCACCAAAAAGCAAGCGAGTCTCTAGCGCGTATATTACAACGAAACGAAAAAATACAAAATGGTACAGCAGACAGTAGTTTGCCCTTTGACTAGGTGTAACAAAGGATAGCGCATATACTTACTGCTTAGAGTAAGCAAGATAAAACATAACAGCCAACTTCAGAGAGATAAAGATCTGTTGTGACCGTTATGTATTACTTTAATATTATGAAAGGTAATTTAAAAATGATTTTTATTGAAGTACATCGAAACGAAACATTGAATTCATATTTCCTGGTCTATTGAGAAAGTTAACATATTCCTGCGTCCTCCTGTATCCTATCATGTCTATTAGTTAATTCAGTATCTTTGGAGCTTCTTCGAAAAAGCGGAAATAAAAGATAAACGAGATTTAGTGCTCAAGTTAGTATTTTAGATAATCAATTAGTTTAATTTATTTGTTTTAACACAATTTTTCCAACATTGCACTGACAGATCAATCAGCTGATAGCAGGAATAGACCTATCACAGAAAACTGAGATTCATTACTATTGGCCGTATTGAATCAGTGTCAATCATATTTAATTCCAGTTTTCTGTGAAAAGTCTATTCCTGCTATCAGCTGATTGATCTGTCAGTGCAATGTTAGTAAATATTGTACATTGGTTTTGGCTAGAGTATAGTATAGATATTAGTATAAGTATACTGACGTGGTCTAGACCCTGGTGGTCCCCGCTCGCGCTCCCTGGGCGGCGCGGCCTCTCCGTTGTTGAGGGGTTGAGGCGGCTTTTTCTTCTTCTTCTCGCTGGTCTGCCACTCGCCCTGCTGAACAATGCACACACCATTATAATGAGCGCGAGTGTGACTCCTCTGGTCCATAGGCTACGGTAAGCGGGCGTCCATTAATAACGTGTGATTTTGGCGATGTTCGCGACTTCAGCTACGTAAAACCTTGATTATAATTAAGACTTCTTTATTTTATAGTACCTTACACTTAGGAATCTATGCGATTCTATTAAAAGCATCCCAAAAAGATATCAAAATCAATTAAAATCCCATCTACAATCTTAGCGGTGCAATTTAAAAATATGTTACTTGAAAATAGTTTTAGCAGAAAGCTAAATATATTGTTACAAATGTTTGAGCTATTTAACAACTTCATCATTGCATTATGCGTCGTAATATACATAGAAATAAAGATTACCGTCTTCTCCGTCTCAAGTAGAATGTTGCAAGCGGCTACCATGTCATTGTCCGAGTCGTGCAGGGCCGAGCAAACCTCCTCCTCCGTACGGCAAGTCATCTCCATTAGATCTTGAACCTAGGGACGATAAAACTAATAAAGGCTGGGAAAATAAAGATTTGGGCAACAAACTCGTACAAAAAATTGTGTCAGGGGGCTAAAATGACCGCTAAGGCTGTGTCCCCAGTAGGCAAACTGTGAGCGGCCGACTGAGTTTGCGGCGTATCGGTTTAGTACGCTCTTCCATATATTTGAAACGGAGTGTCCACAGTTTGCTAGTTTTGCGCTCACTGTACGCAGTTTGCAGCGTTACGTGCAAAACTAGCAAACTGTGGACACTCCATTTCAAATATAGGGACACAGCCTAAGAGTTATTCCTGTATGTCACCGTGTCTTGTCCCTGAAAGGAGACAAACAGGAATCAAAATTCCTGCCTGTCCCCAAATTTAAATTCGGGGACAGGCAGGAATTCTTGTCACTGAATCTATTTAAGGCAACAAATCAAAATCAAAAGACCTAAGAAGTAGAAATAAGGTTTTATAGGTTTCATGTTTACTGAATACGAGCAGAGTCACAATAGGAATTGCAATATATGCCGTTCTTGTCACTCTTTAGTCTATGAAAAGAAATGGCATATAGTTCAATTCTTATTATTTATTTATTTATTATTATTTATAACGGCCTTTTTAAGCCCGCAGTTCAGTCTTATAAGGTGTAAAAATCTTCAACATGTCTGTGGTATTAACACCCTGTAAATACGTATAATTTCAAACACATAAAAGTACGATTGATTATCATAAAACAGTAACAATACCCACAAAAAGTGCAAAGAAAACTGAGCCCTATTGTCTGCAACTGTTCCCACGAAAGCGTCGAATTTCCCAATGTCAATCGGCGAGAGTTGCTTACCATTTTTCTGACGTCTGCACCGTCGTCTGAGGTTTTGCGATCGATCATGTTTGCCAGACGGATCTGCTCTGTTGTAGCCTGCAACATTAAACACATTTTAAATTCATCATCCTACTAACATTATAAAGGCGAAAGTCCGTGTGTGAATGTTTGTTGTCCCCATAACTACTGCACCGATTTTAATGAAAGTTGGAATGTAGATAGTTTAGATTCTGGAATAAAAAATTTAGGCCTTTAAATCTTTACTAGATGATTTCTACAGTGTCAGGAGGCAATCTTTTGGCCTATTGTCTATACTTAACGGGACACTATAGTGCCTGGGACAATGTTAAGATGAAGTAGGCTTGCCCAGCACCTACACCACCTCTCAGCTTAGCCGGCCATATCCACAGGAAAGACATGGTCAATACGTGCGGGGCTGACTAAGCCGCGTGTTTCCTCACGATGTTTTCCTTCACCGTTTAGGGAATGTCCACATTGCGTTTTTTGCAGCGCGTTTGTATCGATACAAACGCGATTCGAACGCGATGCGAACGCGCAGCCCCCCGCGCAGCCCCTCCCGGTTTGCTTTTGTATGGAAAAATACGCGTTGCGAACGCGCGTTTGTATCGATACAAACGCGCAGCTCAAAAACGCGCTGCAGAAAACGCAATGTGGACACTCCCTTAGAGCTCGTGTCAATGCGCATATAAATTTTTCATAACGAAAAATCCATTGATGTATGGCCATGCAGGCCAGGATTCGAACCCACGACCTTCGGATCGAAAGTCAAGGTACTATACCCCTCGGCCAACACGGCTCTTAGATTCTGGAATAACACATAGGCTAATCTTATTTTAGAAAATCAACCATGTTGACTTTTTAACAACGGGTAACACCGCGGGGCGCAGCTAGTCTTTGATACTAGTTGAAATGATTTTGAGCACAAAAGATCCCATACGAAGAAAAAGAAAGTTCGTATCAAGCTAGTCATCTACTTTATTGAATGAGTTTTTTGACCATCCCAAGCAATGCCTCTTTGATGAAGTAATAAAAAAGAGAATACTAATTCAATGAGTTTCTGTGTTTTGTGTTAACATCTTTTACTTTAATTATGTATGTATTTGAAACTTCTTTCACCTTTAAGCATTATTTCAGATCTAGGCTACATTTAATTAAACTCGAACGAAGTCGAGACGTACTGCTAGTTCATAAACAAAGTCAATATCCTTTTTCTACTTTACTACCATTAAAGTTCTCGTAAATTCATGCCAGAACCCTAACCTACGCCACCCTAAATACAAGTATGAAGTGTCTGTCTGAGTGGCGAGTTCGTTGACCCGCCCGACCTTCTTGCCCTAAACTTTAATGTAACAGACGACCTTAACGCTAGACGAGATCAAAGGACGATGGGAACGATTCCCGCTATGGAATAAATAATATTCTGAATTATCACATACATACATAAAATCACGCCTCTTTCCCACAGGGGCAGAGACCACGGATTTCCACTTGCTACGATCCTGACACACCTCTTTCGCCTCATTCACTCTTATCACATATTTCATACAAGCTCGCCTCTTTAGGTTACTTTTGACCTGGCCTTTCTCCAAAACATCACAATTTTATAATATGCGTTTAATCAGCCAATAAGAATAGTAGTGTCACGGGAAAGTTAAATTTCATTTCACTCTACTATAGTGCCAAGGGGTTCAGAAAAAATTAGGCCTTTACATCTTTACTAGATGGTTTATATTTATACAGTGTCAGGAGGCAATCTTTGCCTACACTTATCGGGACACTATAGTGCCTGGGACATTTTTGAGATGGAGTAGGCTTACACAGCACCTACATTATCCTCTCAGCTTAACCAGTTATATCCACAGGAAAGACATGTGACAAGTGCCAAGCGGTAGTGCCTAAGAAAATAAAGGAATTATCCTGGCCTCAGTAGCTCTGCCTTCTAAACTGTTTGATGGGTTAAAATCCCGTAAAATCAAGAAATTTTACGTTTCGTAAAATGTACTAACGATTAACGGGATACTTTTAAAAGCTTTTATTTAATTTCACTTGTATCTTTGTATGTCCTGGAATTTTGCAATCGATACTTTTTAACTTATTTTTAAGAAATGACACTTAAACCTAATTAAGTTGATAAGAAACCCTTACGGGTCGGTCAGTGTTTTATTTTCACGCTGGTATAAAATATAAGTAGGTATTCTAAAGATGTAAAGGCACACCCTGGACACTCGACGAAATCTCTGCAAAAGCGGCATCTAACTACCTATATTTACACTACACAATGTCAGTTTTGTACACAGTAAGGTTGTCACCGTATGAATAATGTACACTGTGGTCTCGGTCTCGTCGTCGCATCTGAGCGTGTGGCGCGTTCCGTGCTCAAAGTCAGCTCCTCGCCAGCTCAAACTCAGTGTCCATTCTATATGTAGTATTATTATCTGTTCTCTGTATTATTATTATTATCAGGGGTTGAGTTCACTGACCTGAGGTTTGACTTTCTCCTTGGGCTGTGGCTTGTCTTTCTTCTCCGGATGGCGATCCTTGCCGCTCCCCTTGGCGCCGCCCTTGGCACCACCGCGGGCACCCAAACTCATCTTTAAACTATATGTACTTTATATTTACAGCTTCTATTTACAAGCAGCTGAAACAAACATTACACTTTTTATTTTTCATAGTGCTAACTTTACTAACTAGTCGATGAGTAGTATAAAATAAAGTACTTATAAGACTTTATGGAACTGGCATAGTCGGTCACCGACAAAAGTTCCTTAAAAATTAAATTAAAAAAAAACTTTAGTTCAGACGCCAAGTTCAGCTATATCTGCTTTGGTTTGAACAGTAGGAATACCCACTGCGCTTTTATATTTTATTAAATAAGAATTTAAGTGTCTTTACAATCCGTACCATCAACGAGACGGCTAATACGGCGTCCACATGCTCGCGAGCAAACAGACAGAGATATGATTAGAGCGAGCAAGAAGTAGCTCTGTCACTCTCATTTCAAGGAGACCGAACGCGACAGAAGATAAATGGCCCGTTGAATGTTTGCACGCGAGCGTCTGAACCCACCATAATGTATGACAATGAATCATCATGAAAGTTCAAGAGATACTGTTTTGTGAAGACAGAATCATCATCATCATCATCATCTCAGCCGTTGGACGTCCACTGTTGGACATAGGCCTCCCTCAAAAATTTCCATGTGTTGCGGTTGGAAGCGGCCTGCATCCACCGCCGACCTGCAGTTTTTACAAGGTCGTCTGTCCATCTTGTCGGTGGACGTCCAACAATACGCTTGAAGACAGAATAAGTGCCCTAAACTAGGACAACAAGGGACTCAAAGGTACAGATGCTTATTTTCAGGTCAAGGAAATAAATGCAATGTAGGTCATAGTCTCATAGTGCAAGATCAGCCTTGACACGAAAGTTCCCTTGCATTCAATTTATGATTCAGATGTATCTTAACAATTGACAGACATGTATTTACTGTATATATTTATATCTTAATTATTCAAGGAATAAGAAAACTGTCAGTTAAATTAGAGTCATTAGCTTTTACCATGTCCTGAGTAGCACTATCCAGCAGATATTTATACACGTTGTTGGTTACCCAACATAACATTACATTTACTTGTTAAGTTATTTAAGAAGTAACTTAATGGCGCCTTAAACGAAGAATACCTTAAGACTCTACAAAACCCTTATGAAAAAGCGCAACTTTTTCATACAACATTTTCTACTGTGCAGCGAAAAAACCTAACTTTACAAATGCCTAGATCCATAGTGACAACTGTACATAAGTATATTCCGTATCTAAATTTGCTGATTTGCTGTAATAAGTGTGTGAAAACAATCAAAAAACATTATGTTCAAATGCCACATCCAAAACTTGTGGAATGCCAGTAGTGGTCACCCATTCATTTTAACTTTGACTGCTCAGAGTAAACATGGCTGATATGAACCAACTTATTAATAGGTACACCTGTAAATAAAACAATTTAAAAAAACTTGGACTCAAATAGGACAAGGAAAACCAAACAAATACCAAAAGTTTGGTGAATTGAAAATAGCATTGAGATAATGTTTTGTAAGGAAGCCATGCAAATTCTAACTCAAAGTGGAATGATGATAAGATATTATTTATGTAAAAAAAACATTACAAACTCAGTTTTAGACTTTAGAAAAGATTATCGCAACCAAGTTGTGGTGGGTGGACAAATAGAGGCCATAGCATAGAGGGAAAGTTATGAATGAGAATGGCACAGAGCCTATTAGGGTGGTGTTCGAGGGAGGAGACTCATACCCAGCAGTGGGCCAATTCGAGTTGCCAATGCTGATGATGATGAAATTCCTAAGAGATACTGCGAAACATGTCTGTTGATTCTACTTCTTATTTACACAGTAATCTTGTCTCCACATGCTACTAACCCATGGGTAATGGGTGATGATTGCCTGTAATTGATCTACCTGGATATAAAAGAACCTGTTTTGTAATAAAACACAGTCAATGACAATCAGTAGCTTTCTATCAGTAAAAGAATTATGAGAATCAGATCATTTCAGAGATTACCTTCAATCATACATAAGGAAATAAGTTTTTCAAGACTAATAGCAGGCCTGTCTCACTTCTCACTTTAGGTATTTATCGGACGCGCGCCGCCTCGGGGGGCGCGCGACATAGGTTGCCACTTGCCGCTCGCTCGGCTCGCGGACTAGACGCATTGTGCGTAATTATCGTGATCTCGTATACATCGTTTCTTGTGATTTTTGCACGATAACTAAACGATCTAATCCGTATAAAAGATACTGCTGTGTCTACGGGTGTCTAAACAAAAGGAAAAGCAATGAATGGACATTAACATTCCACAAAATTCCGGAAGATATTGAAAGGTTGGTACCTAGGTACCTACTAAGCTTTTCTATAATTTGTTGTAAGTACCTATTTAAATAAATCATCAATAAATACCTAGGTAGGTACTTACTTTTACTCTGTAACTGTAGGTGCATAATGAAAACGAGGTTTTATAGGTACCTATTCGATTCCTTTTTGATTGAATAGGTACCTGTTTACAAATAAACAAACATAATACACCTACAAAACTACCTACCTACAAAACTGTAGGTAGGTAGGTACCTACAGTTTTGTTTATTTACATAATATGTAAATAAACAAAACTGTAGGTACCTACCTATTATGTAACATATTATGTACCTACCTAAAAGTAACTTATCCATTAAGTAGGTACCTAACCTACTTAATATAATAATTGTAAGTGTTTAGAAGTTACATTACATTCATAGAGCCATGTTGATCGAAGTGATTAGTACCTCAACTTTCGAGACGAAGGTCGTGGGTTCGAGTCCTGGCCGTGCATTAAATTGCAAATGTGATTGCAAACCTAACATTAAAAGGGTGATTATCGGATAACGGCTCCCGGTCTAGTTGTGTGATGATGATGATTGTGTGTGTCTGATCGATGTCTAGGTAGGTATGAAGGTACCTATAGATATTTTGAAATGCAATTGTTTACAAAACGAACGAGATAATAATGTATCTACCTACTTCACCTACCTACGTACAATACGTAGTACCTACTTACTACTATTTATTCTGTGGTAACGGTAGATTAAATTATATTTAGGCCTACTTATTTTAGAACTTAAGTAGGTACTGTTTTTGTGACAGATAAAATAAATTTATTTATTTGTGTTGTCGCAAGCGAAAATTCGACAACCCTTACGAGTCGCGTCACACCGCGCCAGACAGTGACACAGTTACGCATTAGAGCAGGATGGGAATGTTTAGGCAAATATCTCGATAGGTAATAGGCCCATAGGCGAGTTGAATTGCACTTTATAGCTTCGCCGCGAGAGTCTCTATTTAAACAAATTTACGCGCGAAGTGACCCTTCTGTACGTAGTACTAGTATTCTGTGCTAATAGCATGGAAACTCATGTTCTTGACTATCCTTCTAGGAAACAGACATTTTTTAACATGTGCATCAAGTTTGTTAGATGACAAATTCTTGCCCCAGTGTTCATAATTTGTCAATTTAGTAAGGCTTGAGAGAATGTTTTTTTCCATGTCACTCTCATGTCAAAGAAAAGAGACAGCAACAGATTTAGCAGGCAGCTGAGCTCTAGGAAGCCTATAAGTCCATAACAGGGTTAGACTGTAGAAATAAACTGGAATGCAATATTATCAGCTGTTTGATAGTTCATGCATTTGCTTGAGATAACAGTGAATGCACAAGTAATGACCTTACATACTAAGTAAACATAGGACATGTTTTCATTTTATGATTTGTTATGTTTATCAACATTTTAATATGGGAATTACAAGTAATAAAACGTGCGGTAATTTGTTTAGCAAATCAATGCCTTGCACAGAATCAATGAAGATTGTAATGTAATCAGATGCGAGTATAATGCTGTGTTTGGACATAGCCTTTGTCTAAGTTGGAGATAGTGAAGATAATTTCATTGAAGCGAATGCCCGGCGGCGAACGGTGCAACACAGTACCTAAACAAAACACCCTGGGCGTATACCACAGAATTACCGAATTTATAAACAAAACCGATAGCACCAATGGGAACCCCGGGCTGAGACGGCTTCTGACACCGATTTGGAGGAACTGTTGAGCCGATTTTGCCAGTTCAAGACAATGAATGAATCATTACGATTGCAAGGGCATCGCCGGAAGACTGCGCAGTGCAAGGATGCGCGCTGGAGGAAACAATCAACCGATCGCGAACACTTTCCATAGCATTCCGAGGACTCACGTCATCAGATTATAGCACAACCCCGACGAAACTCAACGGGCCAGCGGCACATGTGGGGGACGCCATTCTTGAAGCACCTTTCTTGGTATCAAAATGACAGTCTTTGTTGATGAAATAACCGATCACGGCACCAAACAACACCTTGTTTTCACACACTTATACACAGCATAGCAGCGTGAAGGTTTTCTTTACCTTAAAACTACGTTAAAAACTGAAAATAAACCGATTTTTCAGAAAAAAATCCAATTCTTCATACCTGAGAGTGCGCTCAAACGCAAGCTGGTCACGTGACTTCCTAGTGCTGCGCTATGCCACCTGCCTTGTCTGACTCGACTTCGATTATTTCTAAAAACAGTAGTAAATCGAACAGAATGTTACTATTTCTTATTATTAATCGATTTATTATTAATTTTAATTATTTGACGTGTAAACACGTATTAATCTAAAACACGTATTTAACGCGAACTAGAATACTACTAGTAGGCAAACTAGTTTAGTCAACATAATTTACACAATTATTTTGTACAGCTAAGCTAAGTTTGTGATTCTTGTTTATTTATTCTGTACAAGAACCACAAACTGTTGGAGACCAAACCAGCCCAGCAGGCAGCAACTCAGCGCGTTGCTGGGCTTGTTGGCTTGGCAACAAGGTAACCCAACCCGCTGGATATTTATTGCACTCTTGTGGTGTAAAATTAAAGTTCAACATTTTTGATCGAATCAAATTTTGAAAATCGATTCCTTCCGTACCTACTTTATCGAAAGGATTATACAATTTTCACATCACTTTGTAATCATGGCGGCGTTTTCTATTCCACAGAGTAGGAAAGTGCGTTCGGTACCTCCGCATGGAAAACAATTTTATTTTATGGCCTTTATTTTTAATTAATTAACCTTTCATAAAAAAAGGTAGAACTCCTATTAACATTGACTTGATTATTTAAACAAAACTACATTTCTCTATAATTATTAAAAGCATTTAAATATAACACATTACAAAGAAGAGAAGAGAAGAGATAAAAAAACCCTCTATCATGTTTCCGAACTTTCCAAGCGCTTGTACACAGTGCTGCCAATTTAGCAACTTTGTCGCTAGAAATAGCGGCTTTTGCTCAATTGATGTGCGCGTGCCTATCGACATGGGTTATTCATTATTAGCTACAAAAACTGACAGGGCCTTAAGGGCTCGGCGAACGTATCTACTTACCTAGTAACGTAATACCAAAATAATTTAAAATTTGAGCATATTTTTATCACTTTACGTTATTATTTGGATATAGGTAGTATTTATCTAGGTTCCTGTTAAACTTTTGTTTCAAAAAACTTACTATAGAACAAATGAAAAGAAAAAATGCCATTTTTGGTGTACCTACAAAGATTTCAATTCAATTGGCTTACATTTCTTTGTAAGTTTTTCGGAACAAAAGTTTAACAGGAACCTAGTTATATACCCACTCTCTTAATCTAACAACATAAACTGATATAAACATGTTTACATTTTAAATGATTTCGGTATTACGTTTTTATGGAAATTCGCCGGTCGCAGCCCTCTTAATTTGGGGTCATAAATATTTGTTTGGCCGAATCAATTTAATTCCTAAACTGATTTAAGTTTTATATCAAAAATTTTGATTTTTATTAATTTCTTTAGGACATTTTGCATAATGATTGCCATGGAGAACAAGACGATGACCTATCGTCGCTACCCTATTGCCTAGGTCCCACTCACAATGACCAACTTGGTTATCAGCTGTAGCCTGCCTACAGTCATTGACCTCAGTGTTTCTTGTTCAATTTAAAGTTTAGACTTTCCATCACACTTTAATCAGGCTTTGGACTGACAAGAAAGCGTTGACTAGTTAGGTACAAGACTTACTTACCTATTAATTGCTTATGTAAGTACTTAAACTTCTTCCAACGGATCTTGGCAATTTGGCATTCGTGAAGTTAGCCGTTTCGATGCGCAGTAGGTACCTACAACTTTTTATACAAAACTTTCTACTGAGCAGCGAAAAGCATATCTTCACGAATGTCTAGGTATAAGATCCATTGTGACTAGGGCTTGCATTCGAATATTCGAATATTCAAATAATTCGAATATTAAATTCATTCGAATATTCGAATACTGAAATCCAATATTCGAATATTCGATTAAAATTAATAACACCAAACTCAGAACTCTGATGTTCTTAAAATGCCACTTTTAGAGGATTCGGAAACACTCGAGAGTGTCGCGCGTGATTGCGTAGTGCTTTCGCGTATAATATCATATTTTTCAAAACAAATAAATTATCAGGATTATTTTTAATTAATGTTTATTCCTAAATAAAAAAAAATTATCAGGAAGTAATCTGAGTTAGCGACTTTACGTGTTACTCAAAATAGCCCTGCTGGTTAGAATCTTTTAGCGACTTTTCAGATTGAATCTAATCTAGCGACTTGAATTTATTGGAGTTGGCAGCACTGCTTGCACGCACATCTATTTTTGCCGCGTAAAATCAATCAATGTGTTTCATGTCAACAACAAAATTACCGAATAGTTTTTATATTTTGTCCCTTTGATTGAAGTGTTTGTTGTGTTGTTTTCGTAATGTCGCTTCTCGAAGCCGTATTCCTCGAAGATGAGGCTGGCGAGGCTCAGGAATTGGAGCGCGTTATCGAAGGAGACGAGTTTGATGAAAGGCCCCCATCGCGCTCTGATAGCGATGAAAACAGCGCTAAGGAGGACGAAGCGGGTATTTATCAGTATTCTCTTGTTATACTTAAATGTTAGCTTCTTTCCTGTAAAAAATGTGTGGCTAAAATTCAAACTAGGTACAAATTATAAAACTTGTGCCTTTTCATTTTTACTATAATCAGCTGATTGATCTGTCAGTGCAATGTTAGTAAATATTGTACATTGGTTTTGGCAGGGGCGTATTTACCCTTAGGCCAAGAGGGCCATGGCCCGGGGCGGCAGGCTGAGAGGGGCGGCGCAAGCCGCCCCTGTCAGCCGGCACACAATTTCTTCAGGCATATACGGACAAAAAGAAAGGCCCAGAATATGAAGGTGAGAGCGAGAGGCGGCGCAAGCCGCCCCTCGTTCTCAGCTTCTTGCGCTTTTTTTTTCTTTAAATGCCTAAATAAATTAAAAAAAGCCAACCTAATTAACAACTCAAACTCATTTAGTGGGCGGTGCAAGCCGCCCCTAGCTCTCAGCTTCGTACGCTTTTCTTTTGGTCCTGTGCCTATAGAAATTAAAAAAGCCTATCTAATTAACAACAACTAAAACTCATTTGGCTGAGAGCGAAAGGCGGCGCAAGCCGCCCCTCGCTTCATGTCATGGGCCTATCTTTTTGTCCTTATATGCCTGAAGAAATTTAAGACAAGCCTAGGTACCTCTAACAACAACTAAAATGAGTGAGGGGCGGCTCGCGCCGCCCCTCGATCTCAGCTTCATGCGCTTCTCTTTTTGTCCTTAAATGTCTGAAGAAATTTAAGAAAAGTCTACCTAATTAACAACAACTAAAACACATTTGGGTGAGAGCGAGGGGCGGCTAGCTTCATGCGCCTTTCTTTTTGTCCTTGTATGCCTGAAAAAAATTAAGAAAAGCCTACCTAATTAAGAACAACTAAAACGAGGGGCGCGGTGGCTCGCGCCGCCCCCTCGCTCTCAGCTTTATGCGCTTCTCTTTTTGTCCTTAAATGCCTGAAGAAATTTAAGAAAAGTCTACCTAATTAACAATTAACTAAAACACATTTAGGTGAGAGCGAGGGGCGGCTAGCTTCATGCGCCTTTCTTTTTGTCCTTGAATGCCTGAAGAAATTTAAGAAAAGCTTACCTAATTAACAACAACTAAAATCACTATCGTATTACTGACCGGCCATTTTCAGAGACCGACCTTGCGATTTTTAACTTGACAGGAAACTGTAGGTAGGTAGGTATTATTTTAAACTCGAAGGGATAAATCCATTACAGTTTAGATCCTCGAGGCGATTTTAGGCAAAAAAATTCTTGAGTATCTATCACATGTTGCATTTGTTAAAAAAAAAATATCGGCTCGCTTCGCTCGCATATTATAAGCTTCATGTCATAAGTGTTTTGCAAACAAAGAGAGTTGTGGTCAGACACAACTCTCTTGCTCATTGCTTGCAAAACACTCAAAACATGCAGAATAGGAACCGACAAAAAGCCATCCTTTTCTTTGAGCGCGTTAGTAAAATCAAGTGTTGCATTTGTTTTGTTATAAAAAACTCAGGCTCGCTTCGCTCGCATATAGAATATGAACCGACATGCAGCCAGCCTTTTCTTTGATTACCATAAGAAAAAAAAGTGTCAGTTGTTGCAATTGTCTTAAAAAAATTCGGCTCGCTTCGCTCGCATATAAGCTTCATGTCATAAGTGTTTTGCAAGCAAAATGAGTTTCTTTCTGACCGCAGAATAGGAACCGACAAAAAGCCATCCTTTTCTTTGAGCGCGTTAGTAAAATCAAATGTTGCATTTGTTTTGTTATAAAAAACTTAGGCTCGCTTCGCTCGCATATAGAATACGAACCGACATGCAGCCAGCCTTTTCTTTGATTACCATAAGAAAAAAAAGTGTCAGTTGTTGCATTTGTCTTAAAAAAATTTGGCTCGCTTCGCTCGCTTATAGGCTTCGTGAGTATTTTGCGAACAGAATGCAAACCAAGTTTCAAGCCTGAGACAAATATTTGCAAATCATACAAACATTTGTCCCGCGACGGGAATCGAAGTCGTTAAATGCGTTGCGCGTACGGTAATCATAACGCTTACGAAGTCGCGGTCACAGCTAGTAGATATTGAACCTAACTACTGCCTTTTTTGTTTTTTTATTCACTAGGTAGGTATCTGATTTTGCATTTTCCGCTAATTTATGGGGCGGCAAACCTTATAGGCCCAGGGCGCCGAATTTTTAAATACGCCTCTGGGTTTTGGCTAGAGTATACCTAGATGATTTATAACAATACAGTGTCAGGAGGCACTCTTTGCCTACACTTAACGGAACACTGTAGTGCCTGGGACATTGTTTGAGATGGAGTAGACTTGCTCAGCACCTAAACCAACTAGGTACAACTTTAAAAAATATTGAAATGCGAGTAATTTCTTTATTGTAGGGAAAAAATATGATTTTCTTTGCTTGCAGTTATTTATTGTACCACAGGTAATACATAAAATTACGATTTACAGAGGAAGATAAAAGGCGGGTTGACCCAACGAGTGCAAAACCGAAGCGTGTAATCAAAAATCCCAGATTTGTTCTCAACCCTGCTCGACTAACTGGACCCAGGGGTATTCAAGTTGTGACTGAGCATTTTAAGGATTTCAAATTCAAAGGTAAATATTATATCTCAATTGTAAGTTTCAAACCAATAATTTAAGTTTTACTTGAATAAATAAAATGATTCAAGTACCTAAACAGTCGACCAATGCTTGAACACATTAGTAATCATGCCTGCCTAAACACAAAAACTGTAGGTATGGCAAAACCGCTTTACTTTTAAGAGTTTTTATAATTAATTTATTTATGTAGCCTATCGCGTCTCTGCTGGGCAAAAAAAAAAAAAATTATTGTCAAAAAAGTCACGACTAAACCTAACCCTTTTGTACACGAAACTACTGACTAATTATTACTCTATTAGTAATGGCATGTTTTTTATCAATATTCTTCCTATTTCTAGGAAAAGGTCATGAAAGAGAAGATCTGGACCTGGTATTGAAGAAGCTAGAGCATTGGGCATACAGGCTGTATCCAAAGTTTCAGTTCGAGGACTGCTTGAAGAAGATTGAAACACTAGGAAAGAAGAGAGCTGTTGCTGTAAGATATTGCCCAACACACTGGCCTGCAAAGCTAAACACACTTTTAAAATTGCAATAACTTTTTATGTACACAAGAAAATTTTGTTCACAGATGAGTCTCGATTCTCACTTTATACTTCTGATGGAAGGCGATATGTCTACAGGCGACCTGTGCACCGAGTACGAGTATGCACAAGTTTACTATTCTATCCGTGACTGTAGTAAAGTATCTCAATTGTATGGCATTCAGTGCAGCGCCTCTAGCGGTAACTTGACTAAACTAAGGTCAGTCCATACAATTGTCCATACTTTACTGTAGTCACGGATAGAATAGTAAACTTGTGCATACTTGTGCTCGAGGCACTGGTGAGCGATACCTTCAAGCCTGTTTCTCAGAAAGAATTTAAAAGTGTAGTACTTAGTTTTGCAGGCCAGTGTATTTCAATAAGCAATGCTAGCTATCAACTAACTTGATGGTGTAGGGTATTTTAACTTTAATTAACAAGCAGTCAAAAACAATACATCTCCACATTAATCTACAACATTTGATAAAATGCTATTCGACAAGCTTGCATGAAGAATGTGATGTGAGAGTGAAAGAAGTGAGTCAGGACTAGCAAATCAAGAAGCACCCACCTCATCTGCTTATATTCAATGTGGCTGATCACATGAAATAGGTGTGATTTTATGTATGTATGTATAATGCTACTCCGAGCCATAGACTAAGCAACCATGTTAAACAGTCTTTATTAAATGACAGCAGCCTTAAACCAGGGGGGTCTCACTCCGTAGTTTAGGTACGTTCGGCCGCGCGCCTCTTTTGGCAGGCGAATGGCAGAGGGCTCGCACTTGACTCGCATACTAGCTGCCCAAGACAAGTCGGACAACCCTTCCGCGCCTGACAGCGACAGAGAGGCAATGTTTAGGTGAATATAGCGCTAGACACTAAGCGCTTATGCGAGCTGAATTGCACTTTGTTGCGTCGCAGCAAGAGTCGCTATTCATATTTTTTTTTTCGCGAAGTGTGCATTCTGTACGTAGTACTATTATTCTGTGCTAAAATATCACAATCCTATTCTATTAAACGAGCAATATTTGTTTGATGTTTAAACTTTGTTTGTATGTACTGAGGTTCTCGAAAACGGCTCTAACGATTTCGATGAAATTTGCAGTACGGGTGTTTACGGGGGCGCAAAATCGATCTAGCTAGGTCTCATATCTGGGAAAAGCCGTTTTCTCGGCATTTTCACGCAAAAAGATTTACATTCATTCAAAAGACATCATCACATTGCAATGTGGTTCGTAATTGAACCACTAGGTGGCGTTATGCACCCGAGCAGAGCTTGGTCGCCCAGATATTAATCAAATTAATTTCCATCATCAGGTCCATCTCCACAGGATCCGCACCGACCAGATCACATCAGACGAGACGGTGGTGCAGAAGGACTCCAGTGATGATGAAGCTCCTCCAGCCCAAGAAGAAGAAGAAGAGGATGAGTTCGACAAGTTACTGCAGCAGCAAATTGAAATAGCCCGAGCCACACCAGCTCCCAGCTCTATTCAGAAAACTCCATTCAGTGAAAGGTGATTTACTAAAGTATTTCTGACTAGTAGCGCCCTCGCGGCGTTGCCCCCGTAGTGATGGTATATGGTGATGATGATGATGATGATGATGAAAAGTAGCGTATGACCTTCTTCAAGAGTTTAACTATCAAATAATAATAATAATAATAATAATAATATCTTTATTTCAGGCAACTTATCTAAGTAACAAGATGTTAAAATACTTAATATAAGGCCCATAGAATATATACCTTACAGACTAACATATATACAATTATATATCAAATGCAGAAATAATTTTTCAAATCGAACTGGTAGTTCCTTAGATTAGTGCGTTCAAACAAACAAACTCCTCAGCTTGATTATAATTAGTAGGTACAGATTAATGCTGAAACATTTTCAAAGTGACTGAAATCATACAAATACAAATTAATTTATTTACCAAATAAACTTAGGTTACAGAGGGTTTGCTGGTGGTCCCCGCACGAGGCAAGCCTGTGTCGCGGGAGGCCAGTTTACAAGATAGAATTACCTAAATTGCCTTATATTGAAAAAATAAAGTTAAAATATTTTTAAATTAACAAATAAGAGAAGCATCGAGGAATATGTTCCTCTTCTGAGGTTCTGGGAGTTACAGTTGTGAACCTGAAATTATGACAAAAGTGCTGTACTTTTTCTATTAATATCTTTCGATTTTCAGGTCTTCAATGATGCCCAAAGCCACATCATCACCGTCAATCAACGATGAGCAGCGTGAAAGGATGCTTAGGAACAGAAGAATGGCGGAAGAAAGAAGATTGGCTAGATTGAAACAAAGTACTCAAGAAAATGAAGAAAATGGCGCAAAATCACCAATCAATGTTGATGAGAAACGTAATAAGGCGATTGATAGTTCAGATGATGATATGAACAAGAGTAATGCTGATAATGATGATAATAGAAATGTTACTGTTGAACTTGATGATGATGGGATGGTTGTAACAAAATCTACTAAAACGTATGCATCAAAGAAACAAAAGCCTAGCATTGATGATTCTGAAAATGTTACTACTGAAAGTGTTACTGATATTCATGATAGTAACAACCGTGATGTTGTGGAACTTGATGATGACGGTATAGTTGTAACAAAATCACCAAAAAGCTATGTACCTGCTAAGAAACACAACAAATCAAGAATTGATAGTTCAGATGATGAAAATGAACTTGTTATAAATGAACCAGACACAGTTGATGTTGATAAACATCATGATAGTCTTAGAGAATCATCGAAAAACATCACTGAGAAATCCAGTCTCTTAGATAGTTCCGATTCTGATGATAATCAAGTTACAAGTAAAACTATTGATGTTGAAAATCACCACAATGTTAAAAAACATAACAGATCTGACATTGATAGCTCAGATTCCGAAGATGAGGCGGTTGTTATGAATGAATCCATTACTGTGGATATTCATGTTGGTAACAAAAATGTTACTATGGAAAGGAACAAGTCTAATAGTAACAAAAATGAGAGCGTATTTGACAGTTTGAGAGCCAATAATGAGGGTGAAAATGTTATCACAAATAATGAAAACAGTAAAGAAGATTCTGTCCAAACTATAAATAATTATATCAAGGAAAGCTCTAATAGTCCAGAATGTAATGAAGATATTGAAATACCGGACATTGTAGAAACTGCTACAATTTCGGAATCAAAACTCAGTGATAAAAAAGAAGTAAGAAATGTTATAGGTGAAAATGGTGATGAGATAATGGACGTTGATTTTACTGATGACTTTTGATGTGATCAATTGGTGTATTATAATAAAATTTATGATATATACATATTTCTATTACCTATTGCCAAATCATTTATTTTTTTTATTTAAACGAACTAACGGGACTTTATCTACCCGTGACCACGAGAGCCTGTAACGCACTCGAAACGTCGGGAAGTAATTAACAAAGGTAATCATGCGATAAAGTCCCGTTCGTTTAAATTATGTCTACAGATCGCGAAAGTTTAAAATGTGCTAATTTTTTTTAAGTTTTTGGGGCCTTACATAAGAAAGATATTTAAAGTTAAACACTGGTTAAACAACGTCCTGTCTTTATTTGTGGATAGTGACAAACAGAGACAGGACGTTGTTTAACCAGTATTCAACTTTAAACATCTTTCATAAGTAAGGGGGTTGAAGTGCACCTGCATCTATACAATAGATTTTTCTTCTACGATTTTTAAAAGTACAGTGTGTATACGTCTATCGCAGGCGACTTTACATTATTTATTACTAGCTGACGCCCGCGGCTTCGCCCGCGTGGACTACTATTTTGTTTATCCCACGGGAACCACGCATTTTTTCGATAAAAAGTAGCCAAGTCCTATTCCCGGTCATTATCTATGTTTCAAATTTCAGCCAAATCGGTTCAGTAGTTATGGAGATACGTGGTAACAAACATTCACACACACACCACACACGGACTTTCGCCTCTAAATTAGTAGGATTAGAAGTCCGCTAGTTTGAAATAAAACACCAGTATTCCTTCAAAAGTTTATTATAGACGCAAACTAACATGAACCTTATCACAGTAATTACCTTATTATCCATGGCTAATGTCAATAAATTACAAGATTATAGTAAAAATGCAATGATTCTTTGTATAGATTCCTTCACCTCAGTATGTGATGATTCAATCATGTTACCTATACCATAGATATACAGGGTGAATTTTTGAGACGGGGCAGTAAGGGCAGCTACCTTAACCGTTGTAGCTAGAGGAAAACGTTCTTAGGAGACCATCCTTAATTTTTGAAAATATTTCGACCTGCATTCACAGATTTTGAAAAAAATGTATAGTCAGCGAGAAAATGGGCCATTTACACAAAAACTTTTTTTGATGCAAATCAATCTTATTTCATCTAAGGATAAAAAGGCTCTTTCAGACCAACTGAGGTTAGAGTACTAGAAAAGTCAGAAATCGCTAAAATGTATTTCTGAGACAAGACAGTAAGCGCTACCTTAACCGTTGTAGATACAGGAAAACGTTTTTAGGAGACTATCCTTAACTTTTGAAGATATTTCAACCTGCATTCACAGATTTTGAAAAAAATGTACAGTCAGCGAGAAAATGGGCAATTTACACAAAAACTTTTTTTGATGCCAGTCGATCCTGTTTCATCTAATGATTAAAAGGCTCTTTCGGACCAACTGAGGTAAGAGTACTAGAAAAGTCAGAAATTGCTAAAATGTATTTTTGAGACGGAGCAGTGAAGGCAGCTACTTTAACCGTTGTAGCTACAGGAAAACGTTCTTAGGCGACTACCCTTATTTTTGAAGATATTTCGACAAAATGATGAAAAATTATGACAAATGACAAAATGATTTCGTACGAAATGTATAATCAAAGTTATTTGCGTTTTCTGACTTTTCTAGTACTCTTGCCTCAGTTGGTCCGATAGAGTCTTTTAATCCTTAGATGAAACAGGATCGACTGGCATCAAAAAAAGTTTTTGTGTAAATTGCCCATTTTCTCACTGACTGTACATTTTTTTCAAAATCTGTGAATGCAGGTTGAAATATCTTCAAAAGTAAAGGATAGTCTCCTAAAAACGTTTTCCTGTAGCTACAACGGTTAAGGTAGCCCTTACTGTCTTGTCTCAGAAATACATTTTAGCGATTTCTGACTTTTCTAGTACTCTAACCTCAGTTGGTCTGAAAGAGCCTTTTTATCCTTAGATGAAACAGGATCGATTGGCATCAAAAAAAGTTTTTGTGTAAATGGCCCATTTTCTCGCTGACTGTACATTTTTTTCAAAATCTGTGAATGCAGGTCGAAATATTTTCAAAAATTAAGGATGGTCTCCTAAGAACGTTTTCCTCTAGCTACAACGGTTAAGGTGGCTGCCCTTACTGCCCCGTCTCAAAAATTCACCCTGTATACCTATACACTCAAGCTTATTAAACGCAAATTTTTCAATAGTTTTCCGACTGTCTGCAGAAAGGGGGGTTACGGTTTTCGAGTGTCTGTATGTATGTCTATTTCTTTCTTTGTGCCGCTTTACAGACTACACGGCTCGATGGATTGAACGTATGAGGTGTCATTAGATTTGGCTTGAGGGAAAATAAATTGTTTTTTTACTCTTTCAAACCGCAGTCGGCTTTTTATTACATTCTTTAGCTGTGTTTTAGTGCCCGTACCGTAAGTAACTAAAACTCACATTTCCTACAACAGTATAAAAAAAGTAGCTTCAGAAGTTATGAAGGTAGGTACTTTAAATCAAGTAATAGTACGAGAGCCGACCGCAAAAAACCAACGTCACTTGATACTAAGATAAGCTCCATGGCACACGCTCAAAAAAGTGGTGCTAAGCTTGGATCAATTAGTCAAAAGGCTCCGATTTGGCCGGAAGCACAAAAAAAGGGGCTACTTCCGGTGAAAAAAAACGTGTCAATTTACGTCATTTGATACTAATGGCAGACTTATGGCAGCAGTTACTAATTTATATGCAGTGACAGATAAATCTAGTCTGCCAGTTCCTGTATGGCCGGAAGTACTTGGCAGACTGTCTCAAAGCTGACGATTCGGACCCCTAATTTACGTCATCTGATACTAAGTTGAAAATAGCGGCAGATGTTAGATATCAACCCTACGTTTCAGTATAAATTAGTCTGCCAAGGCTATTTTGGCCGGAACATCTTCAAAACGTCAATTTAGTGATGATACTAAGAAGAAAAATTTTCGATTTTTTTTGGTTTATCAATGTTTAGACATTAGAATGAAATAATATTATGTATTTATTCATGTTAATATTATTATTATAACCTACTAGAAGCTGCCCGTGGCTTCGCTCACGTGGTACCCGGATAAAAAGTAACCTATGTCACTCTCTAGCCCTCCAACTATCTCCACACAAAAAATCACGTCAATCCGTTGCTCTGTTTTGACGTGAAAGCAGGACAAATAAACAAACAAATAAACACACTTTCACATTTATAATATGGGTAGTAGACATGTGCGCCGTGCTGAAAATTGTCGGCGGCGGCGCGCTGCAGTTTTTCGTCCGGTGGCGGCGCGGCGCCGGCGGCGTGGCTTTTTTTTTAAATAAAAATACTCTAGTAAAATCGATCTCTAACGTTTCACTACAACACAAATGACTAGGTACTTACGGATAATTATTATGTTAACAAATCGCGAAAGTTTAACAAGTTATAGGTACATACATAAAATCACGCCTCTTTCCCACAGGGGTAGGCAGAGACCACGAACTTCCACTTGCTACGATCCTGACACACCTCTTTCGCCTCATTCACTTATACTTATAGGTACTTACTGTTCAATAATACTCTAATCATAATCCATGATATCCAGCCTAGATCTTTTACAACAACTTTACGATAAGCTGGGATCGTCTGAAGGGCAGAAGCTCGTCTACAAGGTAGCACGTTTAAGGGTCAAAGCGGCATAGGCTTAGACATTTCTAGGATGAAAGGTCTAAGGGCACTGGATATTTCCAAGTGCCCCTGTGTAAAAGACCCCCGGGGAAATCTATTGAGTATGCGAGGACCTTGCGGTGAAAGAGAGATGGTTTTCGTACTTCCACGACCTGCTGAACAAGTAGCATAGAGAGGTATCGCCACCGGACCTCCCTTTAAATCAAGGACTAGTACTGCCAAAAACGCCTGAAGAAGTAGAAAAAGCTCTTCGCCGCATGAAAAATCGGAAGCCGTCAGAATCGATCCCCATCGAGTCCCCATCGAGTCCCCATCGAGGCCTGGAAGGCAATGGGCCCTCGTGGTGTGGTGTGGGCATCTTAACAAATCTTTACAACCGCATGCAAGTAGATGTTTGTGATTGACATACTGCACACTGGAGGGATCCCTCGCCAGAGAAGACTAAGTGCTATCACTCCGGTTTTCAAAGGCAAGGGATCTATCAAGAGTGTGACAGCTACCGCGGTATAAAGATCATGTCCCACACCATGAAACTCTTTGAGCGGATAGGAGACTCTCGGATCTGACTAGAGTGTGCGGTCTCGGAGTGTCAATATGGTTTTCGCCTTGGCCATGGAACCATAGATCCAGTATTTGCCCTACGGACCGTCATGGAGAAATACAGGACGAAGAATACACCTCTATATTTCCTGTTTTTGAACATGGAGAAGACCTTCAACTGTGTTCCTCGTGCGATGATCTAGTGGGCATTACGGTCCAAAGGTGTACCAGAGGTTTATATTGACACCATCCGAGACATGAACCTACCATGATTCCGATTCTGTGGTTAGGACCGCTGTTGGTGACACCAAACCCTTCCCCATCACTGTTGGAGTACACCAGGGAACCGTCCTTAGCCCATTCTTGTTCAGCGGGATATTAGACGTAGTGTCGGACAGTATCAGGGACAGACATGAGGGGCTTGGTTACTCATGTATGCTGACGATATCGCGCTGGCAGATGCGAACAGAGGACTTCTGGTAAGACGTGTGAATGCGTGAAAGGAATCGCTTGAGAACGGTGGTCTGAAACTCAACGTGGCGTGGCGAAGACCGAGTACTTGGCTTGCAATAAAGCAGGGCCTGTATTCTATTAAATGACAACCGCTTTGGTTTTGGTTCGAACTCTTAAATGTCAGCCATTTGGTGAAATAGTAGAATAGCTTTTCAAAAATTTGTACTGCCAAAGTTCAAAACCTCACCACACTGAGTCGTTTGTTATTAGTAGTCATGGAAACAGTCACTTTAGTTGAGGTTTTGGTAGAGGTTGATAAAAAGTTCGGTACCGGAATCGACGCCCAGATCCCACATCCGTACGCTTAGAAGAAGACATGGTCGAGCGCACGAATCAGATAAAATATTCTATTCTGTGACTGTGAATATCTGTGACCCCAAGATGCCAGTTAAGTTGAAAGGATATGGCAGTGAAGCGTGGTCGGTACTTGAGATGGATATGCCACGCTGGATGTGTAGGGTTACGCGGAAGGACCGCGTCAGGAACTATCGCATTCGTGGCAGCCTCCATGTTCGTGATATAGCAGATAAATTGCAGGACTGCCGCCTACGTTGGCACGGACACGTCTTACGGAAACCGGCAAGCTACGTGGGGAACAAATGCTCAGCTATGTTGGCTCCGCCAGGCCCCGGTAGAAGGGGTGGACCCAAGAAGTGCTGGCTTGACTTCGTAGTGGATGACATGCGTGGCCTCGATGGAGACTCGATGGGGATCGATTCTGACGGCTTCCGATTTTTTTAATGCGGCGAAGAGCTTTTTCTACTTCTTCAGGCGTTTTTGGCAATACTAGTCCTTGATTTAAAGGGAGGTCCGGTGGCGATACCTCTCTATGCTACTTGTTCAGCAGGTCGTGGAAGTACGAAAACCATCTCTCTTTCACCGCAAGGTCCTCGCATACTCAATAGATTTCCCCGGGGGTCTTTTACACAGGGGCACTTGGAAATATCCAGTGCCCTTAGACCTTTCATCCTAGAAATGTCTAAGCCTATGCCGCTTTGACGCTTAAACGTGCTACCTTGTAGACGAGCTTCTGCCCTTCAGACGATCCCAGCTTATCGTAAAGTTGTTGTAAAAGATCTAGGCTGGATATCATGGATTATGATTAGAGTATTATTGAACAGTAAGTACCTATAAGTATAAGTGAATGAGGCGAAAGAGGTGTGTCAGGATCGTAGCAAGTGGAAGTTCGTGGTCTCTGCCTACCCCTGTGGGAAAGAGGCGTGATTTTATGTATGTACCTATAACTTGTTAAACTTTCGCGATTTGTTAACATAATAATTATCCGTAAGTACCTAGTCATTTGTGTTGTAGTGAAACGTTAGAGATCGATTTTATTAGTGTATTTTTATTTAAAAAAAAAAAACACGCCACCGGCGCCGCGCCGCCACCTTACGAAAAACTGCAGCGCGCCGCCACCGACAATTTTCAGCGCGGCGCACATGTCTACTACCCATATTATAAATGTGAAAGTGTGTTTATTTGTTTGTTTATTTGTCCTGCTTTCACGTCAAAACAGAGCAACGGATTGACGTGATTTTTTGTGTGGAGATAGTTGGAGGGCTAGAGAGTGACATAGGTTACTTTTTATCCGGGGTACCACGTGAGCGAAGCCACGGGCAGCTTCTAGTAGGTTATAATAATAATATTAACATGAATAAATACATAATATTATTTCATTCTAATGTCTAAACATTGATAAACCAAAAAAAAACGAAAATTTTTCTTCTTAGTATCATCACTAAATTGACATTTTGAAGATGTTCCGGCCAAAATAGCCTTGGCAGACTAATTTATACTGAAACGTAGGGTTGATATCTAACATCTGCCACTATTTTCAATTTAGTATCAGATGACGTAAATTAGGGGTCCGAATCGTCAGCTTTGAGACAGTCTGCCAAGTACTTCCGGCCATACAGGAACTGGCAGACTAGATTTATCTGTCACTGCATATAAATTAGTAACTGCTGCCATAAGTCTGCCATTAGTATCAAATGACGTAAATTGACACGTTTTTTTTCACCGGAAGTAGCCCCTTTTTTTGTGCTTCCGGCCAAATCGGAGCCTTTTGACTAATTGATCCAAGCTTAGCACCACTTTTTTGAGCGTGTGCCATGGAGCTTATCTTAGTATCAAGTGACGTTGGTTTTTTGCGGTCGGCTCTCGTACTATAAGGGGTTACCCTAACTAAGGCTGGATTCGACTAAAACTCATCTTACTCCAGAGCAACTAGCCGACATAATTCGAAATACAATTGTTTAGAAAGCGCAACCAAACATTATTTTGTGCATACAAATTATCCTAGTTATAAGATAAGGTGTCAACTTTACAATGTCAAAACAAAATATTCAAACAAACAGTAGTTCACTCTCGAGTAAAAACTTAATTCAGTTTGGTCGAATCCAGATTTAGTTAGAGTCTAACTAAATCAAGTACATAACCCTTACTTGATTTAAAGTAGGTACCTAACCAGTAATTTGCTCTCACACACACACATCAGCTTAAAACCAGTATATTTACACGACAAACTTTTAACCTTGGATTTAAAAGGGGACTAATGATAGAATTTTAGGCCGCTCAAAAGTCTTGGCATAACACGAATAATGGTGAACGCAGACCTGGCCGCACCGCACGCGCCGCAGTCATCGCTTTGCTTCAGGTACTGCGGCGCAGGTAGGTGTGTGAGGTTGTATAAAACGAATATAAAGAAACCGAATGCGGTGACTGCGGCGACTGTGGTGCGGCCCAGGTCTGCGTTTACCTTAAAGTAGGTGACAACTGTTTTAGAGCAAATATTGACTTTTAACTGCTAGTTTTATCTCATTTTGCAGGGACCGCGGAAGTACTCCAAGGGGGGGGGGGGGGCGAACTTTGGTCACCCCCTTCCCTGAAGATACATAGCACAAAGAAACGTAGTAAAATCGGAGCCTCCCCCCCGTTTGATTTTAGGGGGGCATTTGGCCCCCAACTTGCGCAGTCCTTGTCATTTTGATACTTGCTAGTTTTATGAATATAGGCCTAAGTGTGTGTAGAAAACTCATATCTTAAAATACACGACTGATTTGATTATAACAATGGAATATGCTACAGGCTAACCCTTGCACACGTAGGTCAATCGCAGTTAGGATAGCTATCAAGCAAAATTATCATTATAAGGTAAGAAATGTACAGCTTTGCTGGTTACAGCGGTTCGTAAACTTTATGAACAACTTATTATCAATAATTGTATTTCTAATATGATACGATCACGGCTGTTGTAACGCAGACGAAATGATGCGACGTCATAAGGTAAACAATGAGATAAATAATTCTCGTGTCAATTTATTATAGCGAACGCACGTTTTAATTGCATTCACTGGATTTAGTGAAGTTACGAAGTTAGACAGAGACAGTACGTCTCTGTATGTTCCATGATGAAACATATGGCAGCACTCTTCATACAATGCGAATATTTTGCTGAATTTCAATTTCAGCTCCTATTTTAAAAAATATTTATCAGTTTTGTCTCCGTGTGAGGCTAAAATGGTGACCGAGCAATGATTTTTAGATTGACAATTTGAATTGTCATTACTATTACTAACAAAGTTAGCCTATGGTCCTTTATTCCTAAAGATGGCATTGCTTTGCTTTGGCCATTTTAGCCCCACTTGGCTAATTTTATGATAATCCTAAGTGTGCAAGGGTATATTATATTTAAAACAGCAAATGACTTATTACTATTGTATATACAGCACTAATCCATTAAATAATTTATATTATTTCATCTGAAATAGTCACACATTTCCAAATGTTTTTGACCCTTTAGGGGATTGAAGCAAACTACATTCTAAAATCTACATTAATATACACAGGAAAATATTATTTACATTTATTTGGTTTTATATTCAGTACGTGAACAGATATTTTATCAAAATACACCAAAAAAGCCTTTTCTTTCTCAATACCATATTTAAATAAAACCTCTTTGATTGTGTGAACAGTTTACAAACATATTTTTTTCTAAATATATTTTACAAGGAATAACGACTACTTTTACAATGGATTTTGTCTAATAATTTAAACAACAACATAATTCACAAAAGTCCAAAATGGCTTCTTGTTAATGCCTTTATCGATATTTTATTTTTATATCGAAGTCAGGCGTCAGGGTGACAAATCAACATCGAGCTATGCTGCGCTATACTGCGCTGTGCTATGGTTGGTCAACTCGCTCGTCAAACAAAACGTCGTAAACAGAGCGTAGCCTCACACAGCGCAGCACAGCATGGTTTGTTTGTAACGTCATTGAAATATTAGACGAGCGAGTTGACCAAACATAGCACAGCGCAGTACAGCGCAGCATAGCTCGATGTAGATTTGTCACCCTCAATCTATGGTCCAATAGCGGAGATGGGCTTGCCGAGTTGCCAGAAAAATGGCCTATTATCTTGTTATTGTAGGTTGGTTTGCAAAGTTTTATCAAAATCGCTTCAGCCGTTAAAATTACACTCGTAAACATAATTTTTTGCTGAATACCTTTAACAATTTTTGATTTTGTTACAAATATTGACGTAACTCCTTTCCAGACCATGTGAAATTTTACTCCGATTTTGACTCAAATATAATAATGACCGATAATTTAATTTAAATGTTTAAAAATCACTGATTAACATGTATAAATATAAAATTTTAGACCTCTTATTCTGACTTTGACTCAACGACTGTTTTCCAAATAATAATTTTAGGCTGATTTTAGTCTCACGCTCACCGTCAGCGCTGATAGGCGAGTGATCTTTATTACAATGAAATAAGGATACTGATTGTCCAGCACTGACGAGAGCAATCAGCGTAACCATTTCTGCTAAACAATCAGTATCCTTATTTCATTGTAATAAAGATCACTCGCCTATCAGCGCTGACGGTGAGCGTGAGACACAGGCTGGTTTTTCTGTCACGCGTACCGTCGGCGCGTCATTACAATGAAATAAGGATACTGATAGTTTAGCAGAAATGGCTACGCTGATTGCTCTCGTCAGTGCTGGACAATCAGTATCCTTATTTCATTGTAATAAAGATCACTCGCCTATCAGCGCTGACGGTACGCGTGACGGTAAAACCAGCCTAAAATCAGTCATAGTGTTTCAAAATTGATTAATTAGCGTCAGGTATGAGTGAAGCAAAAAATGTGGTAAATATCATCCAAGTGACCGACCAGAGCGACCGGTGGTCGTCTTCCACTTGGTTGACTTGTTCAGCCGGCGGGTTGACATCAGACTGGTTGCCTGGTTGATTCTGGTTGCCCGGTTGATTCTGGTTCCCAGGTTGGTTCTGGTTATCCGGTTGGTTCTGGTTGGCAGGTTGGTTCTGGTTGCCGGGTTGGTTGTCGGGTTGGTTGCGGTTGGCTTGCTGGTTGCGGTTTAGGTTGAGTTCGCGGAAGAAACCGATTTGATGTCTGAAAGAATAAGACCAAAATTAAGATATTTAAAAACAATTTCTTGGGTACTTTTTCTTCCGATTACTTTTTTGCCCCATAATGATTCGAGCGCTTCCGTGCTTTGGTCCTTCCAGCTTTCAGGCGGCCTAAATAAACACATTACCCTTCCTTTTCGTCGTGCAGTCGGGTAAAACCTCAGTTAAAAATAAGTAGTATATCAGTTATCTGGTTCCCATAGTACAAGTTTTGCTTAGTTTGAGGCTAGACGGCGCCATGCGCGGTCCTAGGGGGGGGGGGGGGTTATGACCCCCCCAAATCCTTGACAAACCTTTAGCATTTTGCAAAAAAATAGGTAGGTCCTATTAGCAAAAAACGTGACCCCCCCCAAAATCAAAGCCTGCGACCGCCCCTGGTACAGCTGTGTGAAATGTTCACCAACATTTATACTAGCGGACGCCCGCGGCTTCACCAGCATGGATTACTACTTTTTTATCCCACGGAAAACATGCATTTTTCGGGATAAAAAGTAGCCTATGTTACTCTCCAGCCCTCCAACTACCACAAAAAAATCTCATCAACCCCAGTCAATCTGTTTTGACGTGAAAGCAGGACAAACAAACAAACAAACTTTCACATTTATATACCCCCTTACTTACGAAAGATGTTTAAAGTTGAACACTGGTTGAATAACGTCCTGTCTCTGTTTGTCACTATCCACAAATAAAGACAGGACGTTGTTTAACCAGTGTTTAACTTTAAACATCTTTCATAAGTAAGACCCTTAATAATATAAGGTTAAACATAATCCAAAAAAGTTTCCACTATTAAACAACATACACGTATGACAGTCTTTTTTAAACTTTCGCGATCACTATTCATATGAAATCCCGTGTCCATAGAACTTTTCAATACACGTATGAATACTCACAGATAACCAGCCACAGCCAGCACAATAACCAATAGCAGCCTCGCCCCGCTCCCGTACAGATATATCAGGGAGGACAGGATGGCCAGGCGCGAGGCCGCGTAGATGTGGTCCAGCCAGTCACGGTGCCCCTCCTCCTCATCCTCCCGCGGGGGGGCGGGGGCTGCGGGGGCAGCGGGGGGACCCGCGGGGGCACCCGCCGCGGGGGGAGGGGGCTCCGCGCGGATAGACGCCTGCCAACTGTCAGGATAACACTTTCATTATTTAAATGGTCCATAGTTAAGTCTTTTATCTGTAAGTACTGTTTGTTTTCCTAAGAAATAAAAATAAAAATTACAAACTTTGGCCTTTACATCTTTTGCTTTACAGCAAAGACAAAGAAAACTATAGACTGCTGGATCGTCCCTTCTCACTCACACAGAAACAAAGAAAGATTTATACAAAATTCTTGTTAAAAAATGAGATGGAGCATAATATCTTTTGTCCCTCATTGTGCCGGCTCTTTGTAGGTAGATAACATCTATGTTCTAAAATTCTATTCTAATATGGACTTTACGTGTACTACGGAACAATGGATCCACTTAATTTTCCTTTCGACGGCACGCTGTCAGTGAATCTATACTATTATACATCTGTGCTTTACAGGGACGAAATCTTTTGGGGGGGCACTTGGCCCCCTTTACCTCCCACTTTCGCGGTCCCTGTTGCTATGATTAAGTGTCAGTATTCTCTGTGTGTCAAATAAACTTTTATTTATCAACTAGCTTCCGCCCGCGGCTTCGCTCGCGTGGTACCCGAATAAAAAGTGGCTTATGTCCTATTCCCGGTCATTTATCTATATTTTAAATTTCACCCAAATCGGTTCAACGGTTGTCGAGTTATAGATGAACAAACTTACATACCAAATATCCCAACTTTCGCATTTATAATATTGATAGTGATAATAGTGTGATTAGTGTGGTGTGATAGTGTGATGAAATGTTCTTTGCGTATTTAAAATTTGTCACAGAGAGAAGCTAGTTTACACAGTAAATACAGACCTTAGTAACATGGTCTTTGTTAAAACAATATAATGCCCTAATAATTATGTTTACCTACTTTGGTCTGATGATATCATTAGTCGAAATGAGCTAACAACACAGATTGTGTAAAAATTGTTATGAATTTGTATGATTAAACGCCTACATAATAACCTTGTATATCATCTTTATTCTATACTTTAGCCAAATTGCAGTAGACAAAGTAAACAAACTATTTATACCAAGTGACTGGCCTCTCAGCTCAGTTGGTAGTAGCTCTGCCTTCTGCGCTGAAGGTCGTGGGTTCGATTTCTACTTAGAACAAACATTTATGTGATGAACAGGTGTTTTTTCTATGTCTGGGTGTTATTTAAAGTATTGTAAGTATAGATTTACAATAATATGTATGTTTCTATCAGTTATCTGGTTCCCATAGTACAAGATTTGCTTAGTTTGGGGCTAGATGGCGCTGTGATGAAAATGTCCAGCAATATTTATTATTTGTTTATTTAAGTTTTTTAGGGTCGTTACCTTGGAGTGTTTTAAAGCCCTAAGGCTTGTTTCACTCTTCAGCGTTTCGCCGGTCGCGTCACATTTCTCTGTGCTGTGAATGGTCAACTCGCGGACGCGACCGGCGACACGCTGAAGAGTGAAACAAGCCCAAAGGATCCTCTGATACTCACAGTGCATATTGCTGCATATACTGCATATAAGCCTGCTGCATCATTAGCATCTGGTTGACGGAGGGCGCGTCCGGGGGCGCCTGCTGACCGAGGTAGTGGGGGTAGGGGGGGACGCGCCCGTAGTTGTTCATAGCGGAGTTTAGGTAGTTCTGTAATAATAACAATCATTCTTTTTACCCGACTGCGCAAAGCAAAGGAAGGGTAATGTGTTTATTATATCTTAATTAATGTAGTAAGAAAAAAACTCAAAAACTCGGGGCTAAAAAGCCGCCATAGCAGAATCACAATAACAATTGTGTTCTTGTCACTATCAGTCTATTAAAATAGACGGCATATAGTTCAATTCCAATGTGATTCTGCTATCTATAACGGCCTTTTTATCCCGCTTATTTTATTTAAACAGTGTCAGGGGGCAATCTTTGCCTACACCTAACGGGACACTAGTGCCTGGGACATTTTTGAGATGGAGAAGGCTTGCCCAGCACCTAAATCATCTCAGCTCAAATTTTCAATTTTCTCAAATTTTAGCTCGTTGTAGCGTTTTAACCAGCCATATCCACAGGAAAGACATGGTCAATACGTATACCTCACGACTCCTCGAAAAAGTCAAAGTCAAAGTCAAATTATTTATTGCACTTATGTTGTTTACATTATGGTGAAAACCTAAGAGTACCTACTTGGTCAGTACAGTTCTTTTACCTTAAAATTATAACCCTTCCCTCAAAAAAGTGATATGACAAACCTGCATCTCCACGGAGTGGTTCTGCTGGTTCTGGCTGGTCTCAGCCCTGGGCACTCCCTCCTCCACATTCCTCCTCCGCAGCCCCTCCGCCTCCACCCTCCGACTGGGCGCGCAGACCAGGTGCATGGTGTGAACTATCTGACTGTCGTACGTGCGTAGGACATCTTTCAGAATTGTGTTGTCGTCTAGCAGTTGGCCGGAGTATATAATTTTCTGCTCTTCTGTTCTCTATAAGTTGAAAGAAACTTAGATGAGTTTAGGAACCCAGATCCTGGATACCAAAGAGAGCGTAAATCGCCTAAAGAGATGGTGCTTGACCTGGACTTGAGAAGCTGACCTTGCCTAATGCCACAGTATGGTGCCATTCAATGGAACGGCGCCTGAAAACAAACCCGACCAAGAACAGATCAGATTATGGCTACACAGACGATCGCAGATGTAAAAGGGAACAAAAAAAAGATGAGTTTGGGGTAGGTATATTGTGGAACTTCCCCAAAGGCAGAGTAGGTGGTTCCTTTGCTACGGGCTAGCCCATCTGGCCCACTTGCCTGTGGTCTTTCAACCAAACGTTTTGATTGGTTGTATATATACCGATCGCTCTCGAATTTGTTGCTTGCGCGAGTAGGAGTTGTAAACATTTCAGTGCCACTTACTATTTGATGGTTCTTAATTTTAATTCGCAACTGCTTCGGCATGCTGGGAGGATATTGTAAAGCGCGTAGCCGGCATCGATTTATAAGACAATCACGTCAAAAACATTGTGAGTGAGGAAACAAATTAGTATCCTGATTTATCAATACGCTTGCTTAGAGATACCTACATAATGAAGAAGTAGGTAGGGTACATAAAAATAGTTTTAAACCATTATTTCACTCTTGTTCTAGAATGAATAAATACCTACTCTTAAGTCTCTGAATTTAATTAGCAAGCAATAGGCTTAACACGTCGGTAATGAAGTAAGACATGACGTTAAACCCAACTGAAGTAACCTATTCTGCTAAAATGCCAATACAAGTTTATAATTGGGTAATTCCATGTAAAAGGCTCACTTGAATGAAAAAATAAAACATTGTTTTTTGTTGTAAAACTACTTTAGTTTGATAATAACATACAATTACTTTAAGTTTTCACACTGGAAAATAAATTTTACTTTATGGATTTTTGTCAATACTGTAATTTTCAACTCCAATGCTTCAAAAATCGACTTATTTTAGAAAATGATAAGTTATTTTGGAAATAATTTAATGATTCTTGTTTCTAGCAATATGTTGAATCTAGTGGTTTTGGTTAAAATGTGAATTTTTAAGATTTTAGTTGAAATTTTCTGCAGATGTAATTTGACTCAAAAATAGCATTTTAGAATTAATTAGTTCATTTTTGTATCTTTAAACAGTTTCTAAATTCCTATATTATGTGCTGGTATATTTGGTTTCTAATAGTTCAGTTAAAAATACGACTATTTTGCAATCCAAAGTGACGGTAGAGTCCGTCACGTTTTGGTCTGTAGTGTCTGTCACGAATTATTTTTCTAATAAAAAAGTTTCAATGAATGTAAGGTTTTCCATTTCAAAACATCCCGATAATTTATTTCAAGTACTTCAACTACAAGTACAAATCACAATTATAAAGCTTGCGCTGAGGAAGATATCTGAAGTTTAAAAACACTCTCCAGCACGACGGCATTTTGAATGTAGTGTCTGTCACATTTACATTTTGTTAAATAAACCATCTTTAACAATTTTATAAGTGCACTTTTTTTACCACAGAGGTATAATTGAAGATCGACCTATACACACATACTAAAATTGATACTATAAAAGTAGTGGTACTCGTAAAACAATGCGAAATAAAATGCAAATTGTGTCAAATGTAGTGTCTGTCACATATGGAATTACCCAATTAACAAGCAAAAACACATACATTGTAGTGTTAATTAAATATGATTGTTTTTATTGTACAATCAACAAAATAGTACATAGTACAAAATAGTACATAAAGGTATTGGATTTTATTTTTTAAAATGTATCTTATTATGTGTATTTTGTCACTTTCCGGAAATAAATAATACCTACATAAGTAAATAAAAGAACAAACAGATTAGAAAAACATCATAAAAAAATCAAGAACAAAAGCAGTGATTTTAAATGCCTCAGGTTGACAGACACCATAGACTTTTCTATTTTTTCTATTAATAAAAAACAAGTACCTAATCTGAAACTGTTAACCTACTTCTTTTACTCACTGTACACAACACAATTGTTAGTTCTTATCAACATTAATAATTGGAATGCAAAAACAGCTGCACCGATAACACTAATAAATTGTTTTAATAGCTCAAACCTTGCTACAAGTTTCCTTGTAAACAGGCAATATTTCTTTGAATGTTTAAACCCATTAAAGGTGGTTTATATAGAGAATTAGTAGGACTAGCTTCTGCCAGCGGCTTCGCTTGCGTGGTACCTAGATAAAAAATAGCCTATGTCCTATTACCGGTCATTATCTATCTATATTTTAAATTTCAGCCAAATCGGTTCAGTGGTCGTCGAATTATAGAGGAACAAACATACATCCAAACATCCAATCTTTCTCATTTATAATATTAGTGTGATTAGTGTGATAGTGTGATTAGTATGACTAGCGCCCTCGAAGCGTTGCCCCCATAGTGATAGTAATATTGTTCTATATGATATAGTACAAGATATTTAAAGGCCAACAGACAAAACTGTTTATCTAAATAACAATCTTGAAAATTATCTTATCAAGTAAAATGATTTGCTAATATTGATAATACATTTTTCCCCATTCCACAATAGGTAGGTATATAGGGAAACTGAAAACTGCATGGATGTTTGGATTTAGGTAGACTATCTTGGTAGGTAGGCGTAGGCGATTTTTCGTCTAACTGCTAACTACTGTGTGCCATTATCCTATTCCTACTAATATGATAAAAGCGAAAGTTTGTGAGGATGTATGGATGTTTGTTACTCTTTCATGGAAAAACTACTGAACGAATTTGAATGAAACTCAGAATAGACATCGTTTATGATCTGAAATAACACCTAAGCTACTTTTTCAGGTAGGTACCTATCTACCATGCGAGTGAAGCCACGGGTGGAAGCTAGTGTAGGATAATTTTATAGGTACAGGATAATGTGCAACTGAAATGCCTTCCAGACAACATAGAGGATAATAATTCTTACTGGTTTATTTGGGTAGACGTCTGATAGATGGCCCTTGAGTTGTCTGACTGTCCATGAAGAGAGGCATTCGATATTCTGGTCCTCGATTTGTTGGTTTGGCGCCTTTACAATCAGCGTCACGTTTTCTGGTATCATTGTCCAATCATCCACTTATTCCTGGTTAGATAATCTGTATCTCGTGATTTGAAACGCACAAAAAACACACAAGGAAATGTCTGGGCACAAGACCAAATGCTACGTTTTTCCCTCGACTGACGCAACAATAATAAACTACAAACTAAACTAATAACGCGCACGGCTGGTTTTAGAAAATTATTGGCCGAGAATTTGGTTTTCGATGTAAATAAATACAACGTCTTGTCCGGGGTTCAACACTGTCAATTTGTGCATGAAAATATCTGTCGGTTTTCTATTGGTCCAAGTCTTGTCAATGACGTCATATTTTGTTTGTTTTCAGACGTTTCATTCAATGAATGAAGATCAGACAAAACGAATCTTTCTTGACAGTAGGCGCCATCTAGAGAGGTGAACGTGGTACTAATTTAGATGTGGTAAGAATTTGTTGTAGTCAGTTGTTGCTACTCACCACTAGATGGCAGTAACAAGGAGAAAACGACAGCCATAGACAATTTTTTTTTGTCCCCATCTAGTGGGATAAGGGCAAGGAGATGATGATGATGAGCAAGAAGATTCTAAACTACGTAACTGGAGTGATGACTGACATTTAATGTACAAAGGATTTTGAACCTTATCACGACTACACAACGATCTATTATCATTTAATCTTGGTTATAAGGATTGTTGGTCTTGTTGAGAGGCTTTCTTGGGTGCTTTGTCTCTTTCACACTCGTTGTTGGATTAGTAGTGTGCCCATGTCATTTAAATTTCAGGATATTTTTACCTTATCGCGCTCGACAAAATCAGCGCTTGATTTCGATCCATGGTTTCGATCCTTGAATTAGATCCTTGAATTAGATCCTTGATTTTGATCCTTGATTTTGATTTCGATCCTTGGTTTCGATCTTGGATTTCGATCCTGGATTTCGATCCTTGATTCTTGAATTTTGAACCTTGAATCTGAAATCTTGAATCTTGAATCTTTGAAGTGACAGCTGTCAAACTTCAGACGGCCATATCTTGGAAACTACTCGTCCTAGACTCCCCGTTCTAAGTTCAAATGAAAGCTATGACCAAGATCTTCATTTGAAGTGACAGCTGTCAAACTTCAAACGGCCATATCTTGGAAACTACTCGTCCTAGACTCCCCGTTCCCAGTTCAAATGAAAGCTATGACCAAGATCTTCATTTGAAGTGACAGCTGTCAAACTTCAAATGGCCATATCTCGGGAACTACTCGTCCTAGACTCCCCGTTCTCAGTTCAAATGAAAGCTATGACCAAGATCTTCATTTGAAGTGACAGCTGTCAAACTTCAAACGGCCATATCTTGGAAACTACTCGTCCTAGACTCCCCGTTCTCAGTTCAAATGAAAGCTATGACCAAGATCTTCATTTGAAGTGACAGCTGTCAAACTTCAAACGGCCATATCTTGGAAACTACTCGTCCTAGACTCCCCGTTCCCAGTTCAAATGAAAGCTATGACCAAGTTCTTCATTTGAAGTGACAGCTGTCAAACTTCAAATGGCCATATCTCGGGAACTACTCGTCCTAGACTCCCCGTTCTCAGTTCAAATGAAAGCTATGACCAAGATCTTCATTTGAAGTGACAGCTGTCAAACTTCAAACGGCCATATCTTGGAAACTACTCGTCCTAGACTCCCCGTTCCCAGTTCAAATGAAAGCTAAGACCAAGATCTTCATTTGAAGTGACAGCTGTCAAACTTCAAACGGCCATATCTTGGAAACTACTCGTCCTAGACTCCCCGTTCCCAGTTCAAATGAAAGCTAAGACCAAGATCTTCATTTGAAGTGACAGCTGTCAAACTTCAGACGGCCATATCTTGGAAACTACTCGTCCTAGACTCCCCGTTCTAAGTTCAAATGAAAGCTATGACCAAGATCTTCATTTGAAGTGACAGCTGTCAAACTTCAAACGGCCATATCTTGGAAACTACTCGTCCTAGACTCCCCGTTCCCAGTTCAAATGAAAGCTATGACCAAGATCTTCATTTGAAGTGACAGCTGTCAAACTTCAAATGGCCATATCTCGGGAACTACTCGTCCTAGACTCCCCGTTCTCAGTTCAAATGAAAGCTATGACCAAGATCTTCATTTGAAGTGACAGCTGTCAAACTTCAAACGGCCATATCTTGGAAACTACTCGTCCTAGACTCCCCGTTCTCAGTTCAAATGAAAGCTATGACCAAGATCTTCATTTGAAGTGACAGCTGTCAAACTTCAAACGGCCATATCTTGGAAACTACTCGTCCTAGACTCCCCGTTCCCAGTTCAAATGAAAGCTATGACCAAGTTCTTCATTTGAAGTGACAGCTGTCAAACTTCAAATGGCCATATCTCGGGAACTACTCGTCCTAGACTCCCCGTTCTCAGTTCAAATGAAAGCTATGACCAAGATCTTCATTTGAAGTGACAGCTGTCAAACTTCAAACGGCCATATCTTGGAAACTACTCGTCCTAGACTCCCCGTTCCCAGTTCAAATGAAAGCTAAGACCAAGATCTTCATTTGAAGTGACAGCTGTCAAACTTCAAATGGCCATATCTCGGGAACTACTCGTCCTAGACTCCCCGTTCTCAGTTCAAATGAAAGCTATGACCAAGATCTTCATTTGAAGTGACAGCTGTCAAACTTCAAACGGCCATATCTTGGAAACTACTCGTCCTAGACTCCCCGTTCCCAGTTCAAATGAAAGCTAAGACCAAGATCTTCATTTGAAGTGACAGCTGTCAAACTTCAGACGGCCATATCTTGGAAACTACTCGTCCTAGACTCCCCGTTCTAAGTTCAAATGAAAGCTATGACCAAGATCTTCATTTGAAGTGACAGCTGTCAAACTTCAAACGGCCATATCTTGGAAACTACTCGTCCTAGACTCCCCGTTCCCAGTTCAAATGAAAGCTATGACCAAGATCTTCATTTGAAGTGACAGCTGTCAAACTTCAAATGGCCATATCTCGGGAACTACTCGTCCTAGACTCCCCGTTCTCAGTTCAAATGAAAGCTATGACCAAGATCTTCATTTGAAGTGACAGCTGTCAAACTTCAAACGGCCATATCTTGGAAACTACTCGTCCTAGACTCCCCGTTCTCAGTTCAAATGAAAGCTATGACCAAGATCTTCATTTGAAGTGACAGCTGTCAAACTTCAAACGGCCATATCTTGGAAACTACTCGTCCTAGACTCCCCGTTCCCAGTTCAAATGAAAGCTATGACCAAGTTCTTCATTTGAAGTGACAGCTGTCAAACTTCAAATGGCCATATCTCGGGAACTACTCGTCCTAGACTCCCCGTTCTCAGTTCAAATGAAAGCTATGACCAAGATCTTCATTTGAAGTGACAGCTGTCAAACTTCAAACGGCCATATCTTGGAAACTACTCGTCCTAGACTCCCCGTTCCCAGTTCAAATGAAAGCTAAGACCAAGATCTTCATTTGAAGTGACAGCTGTCAAACTTCAAACGGCCATATCTTGGAAACTACTCGTCCTAGACTCCCCGTTCCCAGTTCAAATGAAAGCTAAGACCAAGATCTTCATTTGAAGTGACAGCTGTCAAACTTCAGACGGCCATATCTTGGAAACTACTCGTCCTAGACTCCCCGTTCTAAGTTCAAATGAAAGCTATGACCAAGATCTTCATTTGAAGTGACAGCTGTCAAACTTCAAACGGCCATATCTTGGAAACTACTCGTCCTAGACTCCCCGTTCCCAGTTCAAATGAAAGCTATGACCAAGATCTTCATTTGAAGTGACAGCTGTCAAACTTCAAATGGCCATATCTCGGGAACTACTCGTCCTAGACTCCCCGTTCTCAGTTCAAATGAAAGCTATGACCAAGATCTTCATTTGAAGTGACAGCTGTCAAACTTCAAATGGCCATATCTCGGGAACTACTCGTCCTAGATTCCCCGTTCTCAGTTCAAATGAAAGCTATGACCAAGATCTTTATTTGAAGTGACAGCTGTCAAACTTCAAATGGCCATATCTCGGGAACTACTCGTCCTAGACTCCCCGTTCTCAGTTCAAATGAAAGCTATGACCAAGATCTTCATTTGAAGTGACAGCTGTCAAACTTCAAATGGCCATATCTCGGGAACTACTCGTCCTAGATTCCCCGTTCTCAGTTCAAATGAAAGCTATGACCAAGATCTTTATTTGAAGTGACAGCTGTCAAACTTCAAATGGCCATATCTCGGGAACTACTCGTCCTAGACTCCCCGTTCTCAGTTCAAATGAAAGCTATGACCAAGATCTTCATTTGAAGTGACAGCTGTCAAACTTCAAATGGCCATATCTCGGGAACTACTCGTCCTAGACTCCCCGTTCTCAGTTCAAATGAAAGCTATGACCAAGATCTTCATTTGAAGTGACAGCTGTCAAACTTCAGACGGCCATATCTTGGAAACTACTCGTCCTAGACTCCCCGTTCTCAGTTCAAATGAAAGCTATGACCAAGATCTTCATTTGAAGTGACAGCTGTCAAACTTCAAATGGCCATATCTCGGGAACTACTCGTCCTAGACTCCCCGTTCTCAGTTCAAATGAAAGCTATGACCAAGATCTTCATTTGAAGTGACAGCTGTCAAACTTCAAATGGCCATATCTCGGGAACTACTCGTCCTAGACTCCCCGTTCTCAGTTCAAATGAAAGCTATGACCAAGATCTTCATTTGAAGTGACAGCTGTCAAACTTCAAATGGCCATATCTTGGAAACTACTCGTCCTAGACTCCCCGTTCCCAGTTCAAATGAAAGCTATGACCAAGATCTTCATTTGAAGTGACAGCTGTCAAACTTCAAATGGCCATATCTCGGGAACTACTCGTCCTAGACTCCCCGTTCTCAGTTCAAATGAAAGCTATGACCAAGATCTTCATTTGAAGTGACAGCTGTCAAACTTCAAATGGCCATATCTCGGGAACTACTCGTCCTAGATTCCCCGTTCTCAGTTCAAATGAAAGCTATGACCAAGATCTTCATTTGAAGTGACAGCTGTCAAACTTCAAATGGCCATATCTCGGGAACTACTTATCCTAGACTCCCCGTTCTCAGTTCAAATGAAAGCTATGACCAAGACCTACATTTGAGATGACAGATGTCATTTTGACAGCTGTTATTGAAAATGTAGATCTTGGTCATAGCTTTCATTTGAGCTGAAAAGGAAGAGTCTAGGATGAGTAGATTTCGAGATATGGCTGATTGAAGTTTGACATCTGTCACTTTAAATGAAGATCTCTTCAATAGCTTTCATTTGAACTGAGAACGGGGAGTCTAGGATGAGTAGTTCCCGAGATATGGCCATTTAAAGTTTGACAGCTGTCACTTCAAATGAAGATCTTGGTCATAGCTTTCATTTGAACTGAGAACGGGGAGTCTAGGACGAGTAGTTCCCGAGATATGGCCATTTGAAGTTTGACAGCTGTCACTTCAAATGAAGATCTTGGTCATAGCTTTCATTTGAACTTTGAACGGGGAGTCTAGGACGAGTAGTTTCCAAGAAATGGCCGTTTGAAGTTTGACAGCTGTCACTTCAAATGAAGATCTTGGTCATAGCTTTCATTTGAACTGAGAACGGGGAGTCTAGGACGAGTAGTTCCCGAGATATGGCCATTTGAAGTTTGACAGCTGTCACTTCAAATGAAGATCTTGGTCATAGCTTTCATTTGAACTGGGAACGGGGAGTCTAGGACGAGTAGTTTCCAAGATATGGCCGTTTGAAGTTTGACAGCTGTCACTTCAAATGAAGATCTTGGTCATAGCTTTCATTTGAACTGAGAACGGGGAGTCTAGGATGAGTAGTTCCCGAGATATGGCCATTTGAAGTTTGACAGCTGTCACTTCAAATGAAGATCTTGGTCATAGCTTTCATTTGAACTGAGAACGGGGAGTCTAGGACGAGTAGTTTCCAAGATATGGCCGTTTGAAGTTTGACAGCTGTCACTTCAAATGAAGATCTTGGTCATAGCTTTCATTTGAACTGAGAACGGGGAGTCTAGGATGAGTAGTTCCCGAGATATGGCCATTTGAAGTTTGACAGCTGTCACTTCAAATGAGGATCTTGGTCATAGCTTTCATTTGAACTGAGAACGGGGAGTCTAGGACGAGTAGTTTCCAAGATATGGCCGTTTGAAGTTTGACAGCTGTCACTTCAAATGAAGATCTTGGTCATAGCTTTCATTTGAACTGAGAACGGGGAGTCTAGGACGAGTAGTTCCCGAGATATGGCGGTTTTAAGTTTGACAGCTGTCACTTCAAAGATTCAAGATTCAAAATTTCAGTTTTCAGATTCAAGATTCAAGATTCAAGAATCAAAATGAAGGATCAAAATTGTATCAGTATTTTAATTCAAAAATCATGCCCTGAAACATCACGTAAATCAGAAAATTATGGAAAAGGCCCCTTAGGGACTAGGAATGTTTAGTTTATGGTCACCCTTTAGAAAGAGACACGCCGCCCAAGTTTTATCTCTCAAGCGGACCTTGTTTTCTGTCTCAGTCAGCATTCCAGGTACGTAGTATAGAAATTCCTTGATGATGAGACAATTTTTTTTTGTGCTGGCAACAACAACAACAACCAAAAGAAAAATTCAATGTCAGTTTCTGACGGCTGACTGACAGCTGACTTGCCTCTCTCTCCCACCAGCGTTGCCATATCTACCAACTTGTAGGTAGATCTACCTACTTTGCCTCGAGTCTACCTATCTACCACCTCAAGCCTTGAATCTACCTACTTCTCTAAATCTTAAGAAACCACATTGAAGAACGTTTCTTTCAAGTTTCATGTGAAATGTCAGTGCGGTACGGTCCTATTTAGGCTGCGTTTCCACTAGAGATGTGCGATGGAAAGTGTCGTGCGAGGATGTCTAGCTGTGCTGTGAAAATGTGTGGGGGTTTCCACCAAAGCTGTGCGATGAAAATGTGCATATGAGGATGTGTAGCGGAGCTGTGAAAATGCGCATTAATGTGTGGTGCGAGGATGCGTTGCGAAGCTGTGAAATGTGTCGATTGGGGTGCGGTGTAGCCGCCAAAGTGCCTTAGGACACTGTACTGGCCCGAGCTCTATTTGAGTCGTTCGCCGATTAAAATCACGATTTCTATGGTGTTAGGGCTTCCCCATATGTGGAAAGTGTCTTTATTTGTTGGTAACATTATTGTCCCACTACTGGTAACACTAAAAGTCATAGATAATATATAATATTTCTACAATGTGTCAAAATACCGGAAGAGAAAAATACGAAAAAAACTTTATTTTTGAAAGAAGGTTCAAATAAGATTTTCAGCGATGACCTATACATGTTTTGCATTAATTAAATCTGACAGGTATTTAGGATAATTACTGAACCATTAAAACCCCGTTTTATAGTAAAAAATTTGAATTTGATCAACATTTTGAATATTGCGGGTGAATTTTGTTTGAAGGTCGGCTATTGTGATTGGTGTGTAGTAGTGATGTGAAGGAGGTTTGTTTTGTTCGTATTGTTTGCTAACTACATATTTATACCAATCAGAAAGACTTCAAACCAGACTATAGGATGAGAAATGAACCAGTATTGAATTTTTATTTGCCGTGAGCGCACTCCCGCTCCTGGCGCGCGGAACAAAATGGCGTGTTTTGGCCTTTTGCAAATGCGAATTAGATAATTACTTTAATGTCGATGTGTATATGTTTTGTGTTAAATAATAAAGGTGTGTAGTGTACTAAGTGTGTGCACCATGTTGACGCAGATATTTGCTATCAATTTTGAACAATTGTGAGTTTTTATTTTGCAAGGTGCCAAACATGTTTACGGAATGGAATAAACAATTTATTTGGTGGTGACAATGTAATCCCCTTGAGCAGGTAAGTAAGTAGTTAATAAGCTTGTTAAATTCCGATTCCAATGATACCACAAACAGGTTTAGTCCAGGAATAAAATCACTGGCAAAAAAAGTTAAACCGCTGGCAACAGTTGCGCGGGCGTTGGTTAAGCTAGGCAGGCAATCGGTCCGGGGGGCGGGGCACCTCAACGGGTAGTGTATCCTTCTCAACACACATTCTTCGCAACACATCCCTCACACACATCCCTCGCAACACATCCCTCGCACACATCCTTCGTACACATCCCTCGCTTGGTTTGTATGCGCAAAAATCTAGCTCCGCTGAGCCGATTTTTATCAAAAAAGCGGGCAACCTAGCTCATACATTTGAAATTTGTAAATAACAGTACCTACGTATAAACTTAAAATACCTACTAGTTTTTTATTTTTGAAAAATCCTCCAAATTAGGGCATTTTTCGTTCTACCAACTTCTACCTACTTTTGGCCCCTCATCTACCAATTTTCAACAATTCGGGTTGGCAACACTGTCTCCCACCTTCATTCATGATTTGTTTTGTTTGTTTGTGGAATAGATGGTTTGTTTTCATTGATTGTGAACTCATAATTTTCTCCGAACATAGCTAAAATTGTTAGTAAAACTATACTCTAGACCAAAATCCTCACAACCAACGCAAAGTGACGACTAATCAAGGGCTTTCGATTATGATGAATAAAATCTAACCTCGGCATCAAACCGTACATAAAAATGGGTGTTACAGTGTAAGTTCTATTGTAATTCGCTATTGATCAATCAAGTTATCGCTTAAATCATATCTAAGTACTTTTGAACCATGAATTAAACCTTTTGAGCACCTAAAAACCTAATACCATTCAAATTTTAGCGGCTATTGTATTTGGCATGTTCATACAATCTAATCAAGCGTTATTAGTCTTACCTAGTGCTTTGTTCATCAGTTTGCAGCAGTATCCTGTGCCAGACAATAAAACCGGCACGTTTGTTATTGAGATGCTGACGAAAAGAATCCTCGCGCTTGGCGCCACGCAGCAGGGATCCTTCTTGGTAGATTGCGAGAGCTATTTATCGCTTCCAATGGGTATGTACTAAAGTAACATTTAAAAGTTGGATAAAATAAGTTCGCTTCATCATTTTTCTGCCCATAATTCACTTTTATGTGGGGTTGAAAATGTTGAAATCTAAGTCATCCCATTGCTGAGCGTAGGCCTCTCTTAATTTGTGCCACTTACTAACCTACCCTATCCAGTTCTAATTTAATTAATAAGTAAGGCTAGGCTGTGGAAAGTGGGTGGTTGGGTGGCTTTAGTGTGAAAATCTTGAAGAAACTTTTTTGGTATAGATTGACGGAGAAGTACTAGATGTTTTGGAATTTTCAAAAAATCTGAAGATGGACTCCCGCAAAGTCACGTCTGAATCCATTAACTATGTTAAATTGAATCCACAATTTAATTCGTTTATAACAATGTCCTACATTTAATATTCACAGATGTAACAGTGCCTACAAAAACAGTTCACATACTCCACAACTCCGAGCAGCCGGCTTCCGTCTTCTCAATCCTTGAGAGTGGACCGAAGAACATCCATGTCATTGCCGACGGTCTCTTTGACTTGCTGATGATGAAGCTGTCCCAGCATTACACATCCAAGAAGCAGACCAAGATCGAGAGCAAGGGTCCGAGGTTTGAGCTCGGAGACTTCTGCGTCAAGCTTGGCTCTGTTACTATGAACCAGAATTTCAAAGGGATTTTGATTGAGGTGAGAAATGCTTTTTCTTTAGTTGGAACATCAAGAAAATGAATTGACTTAATTTTTTGTCCCTTTCGGCGGCATGCTAGCTAGCAGTCTGCATGTGCTTTACTCGCTTGAATACTGAAAAGCTACTTAAAATATTTGAGACAAAAACTTACAGAGACAAAAACTATTTGAGATGTTCTTACTCTTCAGAATCGAATACAAAAATTAATGTCAATGATAAACACCTCTTAAACTAAGTAGCATTTCAGTATTCGGTTGTAAGTCTATGTTTTGCCTGTTTTATTTTACGAAAGTTTCTGTGTGTTGTTGCAAATTAAATTCTATTCTATTCCTGAGATGTTTGATTCTTCGTTCGCGACTAGTTGGTTAAGGTTCAATTTCGTGCATTCAGTCGATCGCAGCCGCGCGATTCACGATCCAGCAAAAGCACCCCCTCGGATAAAGTTCAAAATGGAATGTTAAAAGTGTCAATCACACACGGAAATGAATCTTAAGCTTCGCCCATTGCAGCTCAGTTTTCGTTGAGTCATTTTCTAAGTATAGAGTATAGAGATGCTTCTATGTTTTATTTGCATTCACTACCTGGCAAGAGGTGTGTCAGGATCGTAGCAAGTGGAAGTCCGTGGTCTCTGCCTATCCCTGTGGGAAAGAGGCGTGATTTTATGTACGTATGTATGTATGTATGTACTACCTGGCAATATACACGGCGAATATACACAACAGCATTTACACTTTTACAGTAGTCAAAGTTAAGTTTAACTTGTTTTAGGTGGAATACCGACCCTGTGTCATGGCCAACGCAGTTTGGGGCCTACTCAGAGAGTTCCTACAAGGCCTCCTAGGCCCGTCCATACCAGTGCAACCCCCGCAACACCTCATGTCCAAAATGAACGATATATACACGCCCATAGACACTATATATCAGTATTTAGAACATTTTAGTGCGTATAGGAAGATTGCGACGGGGCTACGGACCCAATGAAAGTGAATTAGTTGTAAGGTAATATAAGAATTTGTATTATTTATGATATTTTTTTCATGTGAAAACCTTAAATTGATGAAATTTGCAAAATGCAAGAGATCTAGGCCTCTATTATTAAACTCTGCTCAACTTGTGTCTAAGTTGCACCATGGATTAACTATTGCCATCCTTGTTTGTCACTGTCTAACAAAAAAGGATGGCAATAGTTAATCCGTGGTGCAACTTTGACAGAAGTTGAGTCGAGTTTATTAATAGAGGCCCTAGGGTTTTGCTTGTGTTTTTAAATTAGGCTATTTCTATTGAAAAGGAAGTATTCTTCTTAATCGGTGCTTTAACCGACAAATAAGCTTCTCAAGATTTTCGACCCGATGAATGTGGGTTGAGGAACCGTGTCAATGCGGATTCGAAAATTTTGATAAGACTTCATTTTCAATTAGATCAATTATTCGAAAGTAGGTATATCATTGCAAGTCTACTCAATGTCCTATAATATGTATTACTCTTTATTTACAAAACAAACTCAATGAAAATATTTCAATTATGCATTTTTCTTATTGTGTACAAAATCGTTTTTAAACAAACATAGGAAATTGTGAATGGTAATGGTTTAGGAATTTGTTTATTTACGTGTATATCCATTCGTATTCCATCCATTGTGAAATGTAGTGCATTATTTAAAAAAAAATTTGAAATGAACTGCTTATATGTTTGATATTTTGAAAATCTTACCTGCAGTGGTTTTTTTTAATTTTTTTTCACTAATCACTCAAATTAGAATGAGGTTTTCAATTGACTTTCTTTGAGTTTAAAAAAGTGGCTAGTTTTGATATTACTTTAAAAGACAAACTCTTATAACATTCAGAAATATGTTTTAAACTTAGAAAATTAACTACAACAATAAAAAAAAAAAATAAGTACAAAACAAATAAATTAGTGAGTACAAGGTGATGTCAAAAATGTATAAAATTGGTGTAATCTTTGTAATTTTATTGAATGGTAAGTAAAATTTACTATTTTTTTTATTTACCTACCTTAAAAATAGTTATAAACATAATCAAATACTAGACTACTTTTAAGTTGGTAAAGGCACTCCAGCTAAAGGAGGATCGCTTTTTTTTTTTTTTTTTTTATTTATTTATCAAATACACAAAAAGAATACAAAATTTTACTTATTTATAATAGCACTTTAAACCACTAAGATTTGTCTCGTGCTATTGCGAGCCATTTTATACTTAACAATAGGTAATAGTACGTAGTATTATTATCTATTCTATGGTAGTAGGTAGCTATAACGCTTGTATCATTGCGGGTTCGAATCCCGTCGGAATTGAAATTTATTTATAAGATTTTTCATTTTCAAACTCCACGCCTATTTTACGAACCCTAACCGAGAAGAACAATGTTTAGCAATCAAAATCTTTTTTGTCTTTGTTTATATTATGTGCGTGGAAAACGAGCGTTTGTGAACTAAAATTTCCGTTTATTATCTTAGAAGAATGTGCATTATGTTGTGGAGATATATGTAAGTGCTTTGTTAACTTTTAGATTGACGCTTCGATGCGCTTTGATTCTGGCATAAAATTCACCCTAAACTCTAGATGCTTTATACAAAAATTAGGCAGGAGAATTATGATGATTCTAGATTCTAGAATCACTCTTTTAGTGATTAAGTATCTAGAATGGATTGTGTAATTTCAGTCCCATTCTGCTACCAAGTGGAACTAGATCTGATAGAGTGCGGCATAGACAACGAGCTGGAAGTTACGCAGGGGGATGTGGAAATCATGAAGTATCCGTGGCTTGGTGTACTGTACTATACTTACCGTAAGTACTATGCTGTATTTGAGTAGTTCCCATTTCATACTGAAAATTCTTGTACCAGGTGGTACGAGTTGAGAAACTCAAATATAATATTACGTTTTGTTTTTGTCACTCTCATGTATATGAAAAGAGACGGGTTATAGTACAATTCAGATTATGATTCTGCTGTAGCTGCCTTTTTAGCCCCGCAGGCCAGCATGGTGGCGATTCACAGAACGATAGGCCTACGCAAACCGGTACGGCACGGATTTAAATTTTTACCAATGGACATTCAAACTTAGAGTGATAGATATACGATGTAAATTCTTATGCACCCTTTCGATGCCACGGCATCATTTTAATATGCATATGAATTTATGTCGTGTTTCTATCACTATAAGTTTGAATGTCCATTGGTCAAAAATTAAATCCTTTGTCATGCCGTCTCAATCCGCGTATCCACAGGAAAGACATGGTCAATACGTGTGGGGCTGACTAAGCGGATTTCCGCACGTTGTTTTCCTTCACCGTTTAACCATGAAGTTTTCAGATGGTGACGTTGGTGAGACGCGAGCGGTGACCACCGTGGTCCTGATACAAAGGGAGTTTGTGATTGCAGCCGCAGCTGATATAGGACCTATGCCCAAACGGGATTTCAGGTATCTAATCAGCCCCCCTCGCCATATTACACTATCTATCGTCGCTGTAGAATAGAAACACTTCAAAATGTATAGGAATTGACGTTTCAAGTAGATGAGTCACGTGGTCAGAACGTCAATTCCTATACATTTTGAAGTGTTCTATTCTACAGCGACGATAAATCGTTCTATCGCGGCGATAGATCGTTCTATCGCGACGATAGATCGTTCTATCGCGACGATAGATCGTCGACGATATGGCTAGGGCCCCAGGTCCACAACTTTATCTCCCATATGGAATTTTATGCTTATCACCCTGTTAATTTAGCACATAAAGAATACTGTTTTAGTGTCACTCTTATGTCAGTGAAATTTTAAAGTTACAGATTTAACACTAAAAGCAGCTGTTTGGGCTATAGGAAACCTATAAGTTCATTATGCATTGATACAGGGATCCACTCAAATCTACAAGCAAAATAAATGATGTGTCTATGTCTATGTCTAAGCATTTAAGATTATCTTGAAGTCATCATCTTGAAAGTATTGAGAAAAAACTATGATGAACAAGGTTTCTAACTACAAAGGGTGGAGCTAAAGTGATGAGGGAGTGAAAGTAAACTTTAGTTCCACCTTTGTAGTTAGAAAGTTTTTTTCGTAGGAAACTGCCGTAATTCTTTAATGTACAGTTTCTTTATTGTACGGTTTCAGTACGTTTTCAGGTACTCATGAAAACATTTTACAAATAAGACATTAAAAAAGTACATGTACAAAGGCGAAACTACTTATAGGTTTATTTTGAAGAAAAACATATTGCATTTCTAAAAGGTAAAATGCAGTAAAAGAAGTGATTTTAGCAAATGAAAATCTGTGGCGTGATTTTATGTAGGTACCTATGTATGTATGTAAAGGTACCTATACCTACTTCCAGACGCAATTCGCGAGTGTTGCTAGGCGAGGGTTGGAATCGTGGCGGTCGACGCGTTAGGAACTATGTCCTACACCCGGAGTACGGAGACACGCTGAATACAGTGGCACTAGTGCAGTTAAAGGACCCCGTCAGACACAGTGAGTTTAGATCATAGTTTCTCAACATCATTTTGCTTACCGCCCACTTTGAGAAAATATTTTTTTAAAGACTTCCCCTCCCCATATCTTAATGCGCCATCTCAATGTCCCCTAATTTTTTCTGGGTCTTCTACTGCCCCCCTGTAAGTTTCAAACGCCCACAAGGGGGCGTTATCGCTCATGTTGAGAACCTATGGTTTAGTTAGATCATGACATGCTGACATTTATTCGCTTTGCGCCAGATTAACGTTAGGTCGGATTCGCTTAAAGACAAAAATCTGGGCGACCGATCTCTGCTTTGATTAACTATATATAGTGATGATGATGATGATAAAAAGTAGCCTATAACCTTCCTCAATAATCAAGCTATTACAACGTACAAAGAAGTTTTCAAATCCGACTGCTAGTTCCTGAGATTAGCGCGTCCAAACAAACTCTTCCACTTTATTAGTATAGATTGTTTTTGCTCTTGAAGAATGTTTTTATTATTATTGCAGAAGAAATCAAACCACTGTGTCCGCCGCCAGAAACATTGCGAGATCCAGTCTTCTACGTTATGAAGTTCAAAAGTGGTAAGTAATCTATATCTAATTATACCATAGTTTCTCAACCTTGTTTTGCACACCGCCTACTTTGAGAATATATTTTTTTCTAGAGATAGAATTTTCTCTGTATACGAGCTGTGGATTTTGTCTGATAAATAAATAAGGGGGCGTTATCGCCCACGTTGAGAACCTATGATCTTCTTGATCTTCTTCTTCTCTATCTTCTATCTTCTTCTTCTATCTATCTTCTTCTTCTATATAATAAAGCGGAAGAGTTTGTTTGTTGGTTTGTTTGAACGCGCTAATCTCAGGAACTACCAGTTCGATTTGAAAAATTCTTTCTGCATTTGATAGCTAAACTCTTGAGGAAGGTTATAGGCTTTTCATCATCATCATTACCACCACTACGGGGGCAAATTTCATTAAAATTGAAGTCTTATAAAAATTCCGTAGTCGAATTTGATAAGGTACCTATTCCGGCTTGAGGAGGCTTGTATCAATGCGGGTTCAAATCCCGTCGGAATCGAAAATTTTGATAAGACTTCATTTTCTATTACACTTGGCCAACACGGCAATACTGGCTTATATAAACTTATTTAATATGCTTAATTTAGATTACAATGAACTACAGAAGCAAGTAATACCGGTGTCGCATGTACCCTCGGATTTATGTCGAGAATTCTACATCAGAGCTAATGTGAGTTAATTTTTTTATTCAATGCCTGTATCTTAAGTTCTATCTGAGGTTCTTGATCGGCTGCGCCTTGTATCTATTGTTCAATAAAAGATGTTTCTTATTAATGTTTAATGATTTTATTAACAAGACAAAATGTATATACAAGAATAAATAAATAAATAAAGACAAGTAAAACCAAAACCATGCGGATACACTCGATTGTTTTCTGTAATATCTATGACAGATTAGGTAGAGATACTACGTATATATCTATGTGGAAAACTCTATAAAATGGCCGCCCCGGGGGTTCTCTTGACGTTTCAGATGCGTTCATGTACGAAACGTTCACAGATATTAAATAACCTAATATATTACAGTAGGTAGTTAATTGATTCAGGCGTGACGTTGCGGAAGTCCATATTCAGATTTTTTTGAAAATTTCAAAATATCTAGTACTCCTCCGCTAATATATACCAAAAAAGATTCGTCAAAATTTTTACTCTAAAGCCACCCAACCACCCACTTTCCACAGCCTAACCTTACTATGCCAGGCTAGTCAGGGCAAATCTGGGAACAGCACCAGCGCGAAAACAAAAACAAAAACTGATGGTGAACACGTGTTTCTATTTTCCGGATTTGCCCTGACTAGCCTGGCATAGTAAGGTTAGGATGTGGAAAGTGGGTGGTTGGGTGGCTTTAGAGTAAAAATTTTGACGAATCTTTTTTGGTACCTATAGATTAGCGGAGGAGTACTAGATATTTTGAAATTTTCAAAAAAATTTCAGTAGGTATAATTGTAAAAGTTCTACATTAGTAAACAATTATATTTTCAGTTGTACAGCCGTAAAATGCGTCCCCCACACGTAGCGTGCGCCGTTTCTTTGTATGAAGAAGCGCCCTGTGTGTGGGAGGCAGGCGCCGCGCTTGTAGCAAGGGATAGCTGGGGACGATGGCTTATTGTGAGTTAAAATACATATTTAAGCAGTAAGGGACAGTCAATTACAGGAAAACAGAAAAAGAATGTTATTCCCTGATAACGTAGCTTTCTATTGGTGAAAGAATTTTTGAAATCGGTCCAGTAGTTTCGAAACCTATTCGTTACGAACAAAAAATCTTTCCTCTTAATAATATTGACGACCTCTGTGGCGCTGTGGGTCAAGGCCCGCCTGTGACGCAAGAGGTGGCGGGTTCGATCCCCGCCGCGGGACAAATGTTTGTATGATCTGCAAATATTTGTCTCGGGTCTGGGTGTTTTCTATGTATATTATGTATGTATTTACAAAAAAAAAAAATGTAGGTATATAAGTAGTATATCAGTCATGTGGTTGCCATAACACAAGCTCTGCTTAGCTTGGGACTACATGATGCTGTGTGAAAAAAAAAAAAAAAAAATCTACCTTTTAACTACCTCTACCTTTCTCATATTTTCCACACCGAGAATTGGATACATATTGCTTATTATTAGCAATATGTTTACCTCAAATGTCTATCATTTAGGGCACCTTGCCCAACGATTCCTAAATTGTATTTAACTAGCTTAAAAGCATAACGTCGACGATACTGCAATAGCGCTGAACTACCATCTGCAGTACCGCGAAACTGCAAAAAGTAGCGAAATTCAAATTTGCGTGCCACGCTGTCCTAGTCAGTCATTGGTGCAAGTTGGTGAAGACACCACTTTGAATAAGCCATCAGAAGCTCTCTGGTTGTAGTTGGAGGTGAAGTAACTTATCAAAACGTAAACAAATTGTTGTGATTACTTTGCGCTCCGTAAAAAAACTGTTTATTTTCCATATTTTTGTGATTGAGAAGTACCTTCCGTTTGTGTTTCATATGAATAAATTGTTTTGTACTTTTTATCATAGTTTAAATTACGCGTATCTGCCAGTATCTGCCCATACTGAGACCAGATATTGCTACAAAAAAAACCGCGTAAGTGACATAAAACTCGAAAACTACTAGGAAAATCGCAAATTTTCTACCACTGACTAATGGCCTGGTACTCTAAAAACCCTATTATTTCATTAAGATGCGCTTATCATTCGAAATACTAAAATTAAAAAGTTTTTTTTATCTCCTGTAAAGTTGTCAACCTTGTAGTTACGCACTATTGCAGTATCGACGACGATAATATTTGGGCGACCGAACTACGCTCGGGTGCAAAAAGAGAAAATTTATCTATACCTGGCAGTGTGTGTGTGTGTGTGTGTGTGTGTGTGTGTGTGTGTGTGTGTGTGTGTGTGTGTGTGTGTGTGTGTGTGTGTGTGTGTGTGTGTGTGTGTGTGTGTGTGTGTGTGTGTGTGTGTGTGTGAGTGACTGCTCACAACGCAACACAGCATTGTTTATTGCCTACCTTGGGTGGCTGGGTACATCTTAATAGTATTTAAGTATTTTGATAAGATTTTTCATTTGCAAATTTTTAAGGTTTGCCCATTCTTTTGTAATCTTAGGTACCTATCTACTTAATTTGTGGACAACGTAATATGGTTACATTCAGAGAACCCAAGTGCCAAAAGCCATACTACCTATAGAAAAGTCCTAAATTTTTTTTTGTCCATAACAAATGAATCCTACTAATATTATAAAGGCGAAAGTCCGTGTGTGTGTGTGTGTGTGTGTGTGTGTGTGTGAATGTTTGTTACCACGTATCTCCATAACTACTAAACCAATTTGGCTGAAATTTGAAATATAAATAGATAATGACCGAGAATAGGATATAAGCTACTTTTTATCCCGAAAAAATGCATGGTTCCCGTGGGATAAACTAAATAGTAGTCCACGCGGGCGAAGCCGCGGGCGTCAGCTAGTAAATAAATAAAAAATCTCTCCTTCCAGCTTGGATTAGGTGTCCGTGGGCCGGGCTGCGGCGCCCCGGCTCGATTCCTAGACATGGGTAGCTACTATCCTTGGATTGGGAGTAGTCTGCGCCAGTTCCAACAGATCACCATATCACGGATATCCAAACAGAAATATGTGCTCAGAGGTATAGTCATACTTATTAATAACTTATTAAGACTGGCCGTTGGTAGTAGCTCAACCTTCTGCGCTGTAGGTTGTGGGTTCGATTCCTACCCAGGACAAACATTTGTGTGATAATTGTACGTTTTAGCAGAATCATAATATGATTCATAGCGTATCTCTTGTAGGTAAGTATTAGCAATCACAAAATTGACAACTTCTATTACAATTCCTATAGTGATTCGTATCGGTAAAACATCTTTTTGTCATTATTTGCATGATATGTTTGTTTAAAAGTTTACTATTTATGTAATGAAATGAAATTCGTTTATTAAAAAAGAACAGCGTCTTAACAGTTTTGTCAATAATTAAACGAAACGGTATGTAACGTTAATAATCAAACAAGGTTAACCGCGATCAGTTTCTTGTCACAAAAGTGAATTGTATGAAACAATTACCTTGTTAAACATTGTATGAAAAAAAATTCTTAAAAAAAAAAATATTTTGCTACATGCATACTTACTAAAATAATTTTAGGTACAGTCAAAATTTGTCAAAAGTACAGTAAGTATAAAAAATTTAAACAAATATGTTAAAAATGTCATAAATAAAATAAAATAAGAAATTCTTATTTTCAGTGCCTATCTAATAATAAAAGTAATTTGTATAAATAGTTAGAGAATGTCTTTTTGTTTGTGTAGGAGGCAGCAGTAACTACCAAAGGTTTGGAGCTTGCGACGCGGAAGAGAAAGTGAACTTGGTGTTCCGAGAACACATCCGGTTGGAGACCGATAATAGGCAGTTCCAGTTCCTCACTTATAATGTAAGTTCCTCACTCGTCAAATAGTTTTCTCACTTCTAACGTAAGTTTCTCTTTAGTAAAGTAAATCCCTTACTTAAAGTAAGTTAATCACATTAATATCATAAATGCGAAAGTTTTTCTCTTTGGATGGATTTTTGTGTGCATGTTTGTTCCTCGACAATCACTGAACCAATTTCACTGAAATAAAAAAAATAAAAAAAAACTTTCATTGGCAGAGATTCGAACTCGCAGCCTTCGGCATTGAAGGACACCCTTACCACTTAACCAATCGAAACTACGAACTACGTTGCACTGGTAAATCTTTTTGTATGAAAAATAATTTTCCCAGAATGAAAGAAAGAACGAAAATACATTTATTTGTCACAATGCAAAGAATGAGCCCAGGGCCTGTATTCTACTAAATGACAACCGCTTTGGTTTTGGTTCGATCTCTTAAATGTCAGCCATTTGGTGAAATAGTAGAATAGCTTTTCAAAAATTTGTTCTGCCAAAGTTCAAAACCTCACCACAACTGAATCGTTTGTTATTAGTAGTCATGGAAACAGTCGCTTTAGTTGAGGTTTTGGTTGAGGTTGATAAAAAGTTCGGTACGAGAATCGACCTGCTGGCTAGATTGATTTTTCGCCCCCGTAAACTCCCGTACCGCAAATGTCATCCAAATCGCTAGAGCCGTTTTCGAGAACGTGATATAAACAAACAAATATTGCTCGTTTAATAGGATAGGATATAGGATAGAATATAGATTAAGATGTTTTGGTCCATAGATGACTATCCAAGAGAACGTGGAGTATACATGTCTGACGCTCGAGCTGACCAACGCATCTGCCGTCTCAGAGATGAGAATCAGCCATCTTTGTCCGAGGAAATTGGATGGGAAGCCCTGCCATTACTATAAAGGTATGTTTAATTGTTTGATCCCGGTTATTAGTTACTAGCAGCGCCCTCGCGACGTTGCCCCAGTAGTGATGGTATATGGTGATGATGATGACAAGTAGCCTATAATCTTCCTCAAGAGTTTAGCTATCAAATACTTACAGAAATATTTTTTTTTCCTGCAATTTTTTGCAGGCTCCAAAAAGACCCATATTTAATTGTCTATATGCTAGGCTCCAAACTTGAGATCCATAAGTATAACATTTTCTTATGCTATTCCAGGGAATATCTTACCAATTAAAAAAAAAGTTTTTACTTACATATTTTGCAGGCTCCAAATTCGAGATCCATAAATTATTTGTAAACTAGCTGACGCCCGCGGTTTCGCCCGCGTGGATTAATATTTTGTTTATCCCACGGAAACCATGCATTTTTTCGGGATAAAAAGTAGCCTATGTCCTATACCCGGTCATTATCTATCTATATTTCAAATTTCAGGCAAATCGGTTCAGTGGTTGTCGAGCTATAGAGGAACAAACATACATCCAAACATATCCAAACATCCAAACTTTCGCTTACTTTTAATATTAGTAAATAGTAAATATTAGTAAAAGTAAATTATTTGCCCATATTATTATTTTTGTCCTATGTGTGTGTATTTTAATGTTAGAAGAAATAAATTATAATAAAGTAATATATCATTTTCAGCTATTTCAGGGTATTTCATCTTACCAATTTTTTAAGAATAAAAGCAGTTTTTTCTTAAATTTTTTTGCAGGTTCCAAACTAGAGATCTCCGTGTACATAATGTTCTCAGACACATGTATGTTCGAGATGTATACATGGGGCTTCAAGAAGAACATGACTTTGTTGGACATACAGGTATATCATCATAATCATCAACCGTTTTGTATCTCTTGAAATGAAGTGTAGCTTGCTGAGACGTTCTTGATTGATCGTTGAAGTAAAGCAGCGTTGTGTGCGGTCACAATTTGGATGGGTGACCGCAAGCGGCATTATAAGCCTTCCGTGCTTCGGAGGGCACGTTAAATTGTCGGTCTCGGCTTTTAAGTCGTTAAGCCATGACGGAAACCTTTATGCGGTCTAAAAACTGTAGTGTCGTGCTAGTATAAAAATGTGCGTCTGACGCCGGCCTCTTAAGTTTTTTTTTTGTAATCTTGTTAATACTCTGTAAAATTTCTATAAGTATTTAAGAATTCTATCATGCGTATTATATTACAGGAATGGAAGTGGGAAGAGGGAACATATTACGAAGACTTCTCTCTCACTCGCTCCGAATATAGGTAAGAGAAGTTTGTACACTTTACTACATCATTTATACAGAGCCTTATTGGCCGAGTGGGTTAGTACCTCGAGTTTCGATCCGAAGGTCATGGGTTCGAATCCTGGGTTGGAATTTTTGGGTAGGAAAATTATACTTTAAAACGAAGAAAACATAGTAAGGAAACCCGCGGTTTAGTCGACTTCAATTTAATTGTCCTTATCCACAGGAAATACATTGTCGATATGTGAGGAGATAAAAAAAAACTTAGGCCTTTACTAGACGATTTATGCAGCAATCTTTGCCTACACTTAACGGGACATTGTGATAGGATACAATATCAATAGGTGGGATTTTTAATTTTTTCAACTTTTAATTGGATATGCTTCTGACTACCCCTTTAGATATCTTCAAAGGATCTAAAAATGCCTGAAGATCTGAAATTGATTAACAATAAGATAAGATTATCTTATTATCTTATTGAATTACTTGTTCGCAGGGGTCAACCTTATATGACGGATTTTGGGTACGAGCCGTTAGATGACAAGATCTGGGTACCCGAGTACGATATATGGACCACCACAGCGTTTGATAACAGCTCTTGGTCGAGCACCACGCCATTGCCGAAGAAAGATGAAGGTAACATTAACATTGCTCATAAACTTCAGAGACGTAACATACATACATACTTCTATACTAATAATACACTGGCCTGCAAAACTAGGTATCACACTTTTAAAATTGCAATAACTTTTTATGTACACAAGATATTATCTTTCGAAATAAAAAGGACTCGAAAAAGCGTTTAATTTTATAAATGAAAACTTCAGAAAGCTGATAAAATTTGCTATGAAACGTTTTTTATTTTAAATCTCTAACTTCTATAGTTTAGAAAAAAAATAATTAAAAGTGTAGTACTTAGGGTCAATTTATACTAGCGCAGAGTCGAAGCGCATCGAAGCGAACCATCCAAAACTGAACATAACAAATTCAACCTTAACTCCACCGCGTAACGCTCACATTACTTCGCGAGAATGCGCGCGCACCAATCAGCGATGGTCACGCGCAGACGCGCGAATTCCGAAGAATGCGCTCGTCTTTTTCAAATCTCAGAAGTAATGTGAGCGTTACGCTGTGGAGTTAAGGTTGAATTTGTTATGTTCAGTTTTGGATAGTCGCTTCGATGCGCTTCGACTCTGCGCTAGTATAAATTGACCCTTAGTTTTGCAGGCCAGTGTATAATAAAGCGGAAGAGTTTATTTGAACGCGTTAATCTTAAGAACTACCAGTCCGATTTGAAAAATTCTTACTGCATGAGATAGCTCAACTCTTGAGGATGGTTATAGTATAGGCTACTTTTCGTCGATGGTTATAGGCTATAGTTATAGGCTTTTCATCATCATCATCACCATATACAATCACTACGGTTGCGAGGGCGCTGTTAGTACATTATATAAAATCACGCCTATTTCTCATCATAGGGGTAGGACCACAGCGGAGCTAAAGTGGCCACTTTTGATGAAACATCCGATTTGTCATCTAATAAAACATCTGACAAAACATCTAATTTTTCATCGATGAAATATCTATGAAACATTTGATGAAAAATTAGATGTTTTATCAGATGTTTTATTAGATGAAAAATCGGATGTTTCATCAAAAGTGGCCACTTTAGACCCCCAGATCTCCTTTAGAAGATGTAGTGATGAGAATTAAGAAGGGATATTATATGGTTCGGTCATGTAGAGAGGATGAACGAAAGAAGATTGACGAAACAGTTCCAAAAGGCGAGTGTGAATGGGACCGTCGGAAGGGGAAGACCTAGGCGCACATTCTTCATTTCGCACATTCATGCTTATTTAGTTTATAGATACATATACCTACCTAAACATTAAAAGAACGTGTGTCTCATATTTTTACAATCTAGATTTTATGTTAAGGGAACCCTAGTGTCTAGTTAAGCCTAACATAGGCTTTAAGATACTATTTAACAGACAAATGTATTGTGTTGATGAATAAAATATCTATCTATCTATTCCTGGACCAAATTGGCGAATTATTGGAAAAGGCCAGGTCAAGTGTACTTGACCACATTTTGAGCAATAATTTCATTTCATTTCAAGCGACGAGCTTGCGTGAAGAATGTGATGAGAGTGAATGAAACGAAAGAGGTGTGTCAGGGCAAATAGATAAGTAACACACATTGTGACCTCGATAATAATTAATTCACAGATAAAGAAGGCGAAGAAGCGCCATCCAGCTACATCTACATACCGACCCAGGGAACACAACCCACCACAACCACAACCACTCCCCGCCACACGCGGCGATACTTCCGACTCAAGTCCACACGCACAAAGGGAACCACTACCCCTAACAACACTACTACCCCGTCTCGGATTTTATTGTTCTAGTGTGCAAACTATTTGACATCTGCTTTTATTCATCAGGGGAACACAACCCACGACCTCTACAACCAGTCCCCGGCACACGCGTCGATACTTTCGACTCAAGTCCACACGCACAAAGGGAACCACTACCCCTATTAACATTACTACCCCTATTAACACTACTACTACTGCTACTACCTCGTCTCGAATTGTATTGTTCTAGTGTGCTAACTGTCAATTTGGCATCTGCTCATATTCATCAGGGAAACACAACCCACAACAACCACAACCAGTCCACGGCACACGCGTCGATACTTCCGACTCAAGTCCACATGCACAAAGGGAAACACTACTACTACCCCTACTAACACTACCCCTACCAACACTACTATAACTACTACTGCTACTATCCCGTCTCGGGTTTCACTATTCTAGTGTGCAATCACTACTACCCCGAGCAACAAAAAATATTACACTAATATTATATGCGAAGTTTGGATGTTTGGATATATGGAACTATGTTTGTTCCACTACAACTCGACAACCAATTAACCGATTTGGCTGAAATTTAAAATACAGGTAGAAAATGACCGGGAATAGGAAATTGGCTACTTTTTATCCGGGTACCACGCGAGCGAAGCCGCGGGCGGGAGCTAGTAAATAATAAATAGAGTATGTAAATAGGTAATACTTTATTGTTTTGATTACATATCTTATTGAATGATTGTTTGTAAATCTTCTTACGAACTACTAGTATATAATTATGTTTAGAAATACAATATTAATTCAATTGTAAATATTAAAAATAATCCCATTAACGCATATGCATAAAAAATCTCTGTATATTTAGTTAGGTTAATTTAATATAATTAGACGTAACAGTAATTTGTTTTGTAAATAAATATAAAGTTGTTCGAAATTACTACGAGGGTCGTATGATAAGTTCTTGGCCTTGATAAGAAAAAATGGTTTTTTAATCTATGAATTATTTTATATTTCAACATAATCATTTTTCAGGGCTACATACCAAGCCCCATTGTTTTCTACCTTTTAAAACCTTTCTAAAAATTCGATTGCTCCAACCCTTAAAAATGAGCCTTATTTTCAGTAGTAAACTCATCGTGAGAGCAATTTTATTAAAATCTAAGTAAATTTTTGATGTTGGTTTACATTAAATCGTTGCTTGATACTAAATCTTACGAATAAATTAGAGAAAGAGGCAATTCGTACCTTAATTTATGAAATGTTGCTATGGCGGGTACGCAAGTGCGTATTTGTGTTTATTGTCAATTGTGAGCAAACGCGGCAGCCATATTTCGGAAAGCATTTTAATGTCTAAATGGGTTGTTAAAATATTTAACTCCCATTTAATTAAGATGTCCATAGACTCAGTAATCTAACGCACTTTTACTCTCCGGTCGGTTATTACTAAATCATAGATTTTTTAATTAATTTCTGGATCGGGGGCATAATTTGAACGACCAGGACGGTCTTCATCAATAATGCTTATAAGGTCACATTTTTATTCAGCTGTCCAATATTTTATGGTTTTTAACGATGGAACAGAGTCCTAAGTATACTTTGGAAAACTAAATTTTATTCATATCACTCTTTTTCTATTTCAAAAACAAGTAGTTTATCACCAATCGGTGTTCGATTTTTACCATTTTTGTAAAATCACAAAAGTTGGTTTGTTTAAATGGCTGTCATATAAAAACTAAACCATCTAGAAAGTTCAGAATTTGACAGTATTACTAAAAAAAGTTAAGTTAGCGAAAAATAACACATTTTTAATATTAGCAGTGTTTTATCTAACTTAGGCCAAGTACTTATCATACTGCCCTCGTATGATTTATACTTGTATCATAAGTATAATACTTATCACTTTAAAATTATTTGGAAAATAATTTTAGCATAAACTAGTGGACCAAAACTGAGGTCTGATTTTTTAACCGTCAAATTCTTCTTTAACCTGGGAAGTAACTATAGCTAGTCACGAAATAGTTTATTTACAAACCTTTTTTGTTGTGTGTATTTATCATTATAATTTACATACACTAATTGTGGGGGACACCTATGCCCAGTAGTGGGACGAGATAGGTTGAATAAAAAAAAATATTTGTCTACAATATCACATACAAAAAAATATATGTCCTACAGAGATATGAGATGATATTCAATTCATATTTCATACTAAAAATCGCTTGTATACTTATCAGTGGTACTTATACGAGGTATATTATTGTCTCACTTTCAAAACTATCGTGAGTTGTACTAGACATTATTTAACACACGGGAATTACTCACGTAAAATTATCGTCGATTTAGATACCGACAATGTTTCGATTCATCCGGAGAATCTTCATCTGGGTAAGGAGGGAGTTGCGGCAAGGTTACTACGAGCGCGAGCGTCTCATGAGACGCGACCGATGAAGATTCTCCGGATGAATCGAAACATTGTCGGTATCTAAATCGACGATAATTTTACGTGAGTAATTCCCGTGTGTTAAATAATGTATATTATTGTCATATAAATATCTAAAAATAAGCATAATAATACTAATTTTCTCAGAATAAGTAATATCTAGTACGCAGAGGTGCGTTTTAATTGTTCTAAGTGATGCTATTTCAGGGGGGTGTATTTGTATCACCGTAAATATAACAATATATGTGTATTTAAGTATATATTTCTACTATATATATCCATTGTCCACGCAGTGTACCACATTGTTGGCTTCACGTAGTCTTCCTTCCTTCGTCTTGAATGGTTTAATTTGCCAAACGTCGTCGATGTTTACTTTCTCATCACCCTGTAAATAAAAAATTAATTAAAATCCATAGAAAATTATTATTTTGATAAATAAAGCATACGGCTGTAAGATGGCGCCATTGTGCTTGTCAGCCATTTTCTTTTCCAAAATGGCGGTCACAGAATATTTTTTTATAGAAATAGAAATAATTTATTTGAGTAGGTACTTCTAATCTTATGTATGTACATACAAATAAAAGAGATTTTGCTAGATTTATACGGAAAAATTTGATTCTATCAAAATCTGATTCTATCAAAGTTACCTAATATAGGTACCTCCAAGAAACATACCTCCATTTCCATATTAACAGCATCCTCAGGCGCCAAAACAATGAACGGAGTCGACTCAAAACTGAAAGCCAATCCGAAAAACGAATACTTCTTTATCTCACTCATAAATATATCCCAGGAATATACTTTATCGGGATCGCTTCCCATTTCTCTAATCTGTTTCGATAAAACCTCGTAGTAATACTCCAGTAGTTCTTTGTAATGTTTATCTCTTAAATCCTGGCTTGTGCAAGCGTATATTATAAAGGACAGATCTAGCACAGGCGAAGCGCACCTAGTCAGTTGGAAGTCAATAATTTTCGCGTCAGTAGGAGTGTTGCCAACATATTTAAACAGAAAATTGTTGGTCCAAGAATCTCCGTGTGATATAACCCCCGTCTTAAGAGTATTTGTGGCCGCGTCTGCCATTCGTTTTTGCGTTTCCGGAACGCAGAATTCTTTGATTTTCTCCAAGTAGATTGAGTTAGGATATTCTTTTTCTACAGCATCGATTGCGATACCCCCGATGCGCTTCCAAAATCTCTCGTACCAGTCCCAAAGACGTTCATGATAGTACGTTTCGAAGATGGCGTCTTTGATTTTGTTGAATTTCTCTGGCTCTTGATCCTTCATAGCGAAAGAAATCGCGTGGAATTGAGCTAGCACTTTAAATGTCAGTTTGCAGTGCGTGAAATCTATTCCTTCCTGTCTAACCGCACTGCCGAAATTCTCTAAAGACGCATCTTCAAGACAGATGACGTCATGTGTTCCATCCATGTAGGAGAAGAAAAGTTTCGCGTATTTATCGAACGGATCTTTTACTGGCTTTCTAGATTGGAACTCTAGTAAAGCTGGTAGTACTATCTCGTAAAAGTTTATCTCGTTCTTGAAGAACTCATCGCTGCGGTATGTTAGTCGTCTAGAGAGGTTCTTGGGAATGTTTTTAAGGATGACCTGGACGTGTTTTGGGCCGTCTTGGGCTTTTCCGTGGATTTTGATGCGAATTAGCTCGCTGAGAAATGCATCACCTTTGCCAAATTGACTGATGTACTGAAAAAAATATAAGATATTCTATCTATACTTATTAATAGGTATAATAAAGCGGAAGAGTTTGTTTGTTTGAACGCGATAATCTCAGGAACTGTCTGTTAGTCGGATTTGTAAAATTCTTAGCTAAGCTCTTGAGGAAGGTTTTTTTTCAATCAATCATATATTTATTGCGAATCAAGGGTAAAAAAAAAACAGATGACAGGTAGGAAATATGTAGGTACAGCCTAGAATCTGCTTCTCGGCATTAAAGCGGGTTAAAGGGTACTTTTCATCATCATCATCATCACCATAAATCATCACTACGGGGGCAACGCCGCGAGGGCACTGCTCATTCTAACAGCTCATTTCCAGAGTAAGGAATAGACAACTGTCCCTTGACAAATGGCTGAGCCGTTAAGATGTTGGATTCAACTATGTAGCTTAAACTCTTTCAACTTTAACACGTTTCTGGGTTGACATGACTTACCTCCCAGTGCGTGAATGTGACCGGCTCCTTGAACCATTTGGAGAGCGACTCCGTCAGACGCTCGTTCGTGAGCAATGGAGAGACATAGCTTAGTGTGCTGAAGTCCTCCGCCATTTTGGAAAACTGAAATATATGCCCCTTTTATTCTTATGTCTTCTGTTAGCTTTACAATACCGATCAGTTGGGCTGTTTTTGAGAGTAGGTATACAATACTAAATACTCTAAATACGGTGGTTATACTCTGGAGACGGAGAACTTTAGGCGGCCTAAAAACTAGCTCATTGAATACGAACTTGTCGGTGTATTGCTCTGCTCATGAACTCAATTTTTGAAAATCCTGAGGTACCTACTGGGTACCTTTGACTTGCGTTTGCGTTGCGAAGTTTTAATAATCATCTACATATAAGTAGGTAGGTACTTTACTAACATAATAAAGCGGAAGAGTTTGTTAGTTTGTTTGAACGCGCTAATCTCAGGGATTACCAGTGCGATTTGAAAAATTATTTCTGCATTTTATAGCTAAACTCTCGGGGAAGGTTAAAGGCCTTTCATCATCATCATTCCCATTTTCCTATCACTACGGGGGCAACGCCGCGAGGGCGCTGCTAGTAAAATATAATAAGCAGGCAATCACACTCATCTAAAATTGTAATAGAATGATTTTCTTGTATTGAATGATTGAGGGGTAACGGCGAATTGGCGAAGGTCACATTGACTATACGTATCTATGTTCGTATGAACTAACCTTCGAGAAGCTCGATGCTTGATGACGGAGTTTTTAGGCCGGTCGGTAGAAGGATTTAGATAAGGTGGATGTGCCACGTGTAGCCCGCGAAATTCAAATGTTCTTATCTAACAATAACAAGATAATGGTAACTTTATGTTGGAGCATATTTTCGAGTGATTTCCGCATTTTTCAAGGGCCAGATCAATTTAAGTGCCTTTATCTAGATTATATACTGTTTCTTATCTCAATTATTTCTAAACTCGATCTCCGCCATTAGAGTTTGCCGAAGTAGCTCATAAGAACATCCATTGGTAGGTACACAATCAAAAAAGTTAGCGATCACTTTTAAAAATGTCTTTTCTTTAAATAAATAAATAAATAAATATAATAATAATAATAATAATATAACTTTATGGCTTCTCTGTTTAAAAATGCTAATTGATTATTTAATGTTGTATAAGGATTACAAGAAAACAGTTCATTACATATTTCTAAGATGTTTCAAACTGATCGCAAACTTTTTTGATGTGTGGACCTACTTATTACTTCCATACATGTTTTTTTTATCAAATAACTTGTTTTATAAAAAAAATAGGTACCTACCTACCTAACTAGAAGCATCTGGACAAGCGGGTAACTGTGGAGCGAAGTTATTCTGGACTTCCTCGAGTTCGAAAACACTAACTTTTTACAAAATTTTGAATGAAACCTTCGGTAAGTACCTAGGTATAAAGAACACTATCCTAAACATTCTAACCATATAGATGATTATCTGTAAATTTTCACAGTAAATAATCTACGCAAATTACAATTTAAAAACAGTCTGAATTCAACGCAAAACAAAATCAAAAACACAATTAATAGAATATTAATTACAAATCTATAAAAGCAATAAAGATTATTACACTCACCTCAAAGTAAATCAGTAGTTTTCTATTCTAATACACGTAATATTTAATCAGAAAATAATACTTTGTATTCGCAAAGTTACAACAATCTGCTCCAAGCGCGCCTACTGCCGACTTGTCTTGCTCAACTTCTTTTTTTAGGTCAATATCAATAACCCAACTAAATTCAGAGGCATTATTTTGTCAAGATATTGTTGAAGTGATACGATTTTCGAAAATTGCTGGGTTATCTAAACTGTCATTTTGACACTTAGCCGATGACGTCGACGGTTCTGACGTGATGGTTGCCATTCTCGTTCAGTCATTGACTGAAGTAGCAAGTTTTTAGGCAAATAACTCGCCTAACTCGATGAACTTTATCCTCGAGTTCCTCGACCTCAAGGCTATATGGACGAAACTGGATCACGACTGTATTTCAAAAGCACTGTAGACATCCTACTAATACTAATACTATTTATTATGCCTAATATTCATGTCGCAGGCAACTGGTTGAATTAGCCATTCAATTAAATGCCTAGGCATTTCATTGAGCGCCGCCATTAATTGAATGGCTGACCTTCGTTTAGGCGGAGTGTTGAACACAACGTTCCACACTACGGCTAAACGAAGGTTAGCCATTTAAATGGAATGGCGGCGCTCAATGAAATGAACTAGGCGGTTCACTTCATCATCATCATCATCATCAGCCTATAGCAGTCCACTGCTGGACATAGGCCTCCCCTAATGAGCGCCATCGCGCCCTGTCTTCAGCTTGACGCATCCAACTTGTGCCGGCAGCCTTTCGCAGATCGTCACTCCACCTGGCAGGCGGGCGTCCTACACTACGTTTGCCGAGACGTGGTCTCCACTCGAGAACTCGTTTACCCCAGCGGTTGTCAGTTCTTCGGCAGATATGGCCGGCCCACTGCCACTTCAGCTTGCTAATTCTCTGAGCTATGTCAACGACTTTGGTTCTCTGCCGAATAATCTCATTGCGGATCCTATCCTTCAGAGAATCGGCGGTTCACTTGCACACAGAAAAAGTAAGTAGGTTTTGGTTTTTTTTTTATAGCACGCGTATCACACACCCACGCAGAAAGGCTGCTCGAAGGTAAATCCATTATTTTGTGGCATACGAATAACACTGGGAACTTATTTTGTTTATTTTTCACGACAAAACAACACACAACATTCAAGAAACACCAGCTGTAGACGCCATCTTGTAAACAAAGCGAAAGTAGCGCCGCGGTGGCAGAAAAACATACTAATTCAATGAGATGGCGGCCTTTCAATCAGGCAGTGTTGAACGTTTCAAACGCTTCAATGATTCAACTATCCGCCTAGGTTGAATGGCGGCACTCAATGAAATGGCTAGGCATTTAATTGAATGGCTAATTCAACCAGTTGGCTGCGACATTCACACTAATTACACTAATATTATAAAATTAAATGCGAATGCGAAAGTTAGGATGTTTGGATGTACCTAGGTATGTTTGTTCCTCTATAACTCGAAAACCTCTGAACCGATTTGCCTGAAATTAATAATTATGATAGATAATGACTGGGAATAGGACATGCTAAATTTTAACCGGGTACCACGCGAGCGAAGCCGCGGGTGGAAGCTATTCCTAGGTATAAGTATTACAGATACGAAAGTTTGGATGTTTGATCCTCTACCTAAGTATAACCACAGAATACTAGTACCTACTCGAAAACCACAACTGATTTGCCTGAATTTAAAAAATATGATAGATAATGACCGGGAATAGGACAGGCTAATTTTTATCTGGGTAGGTAAGGTAGCGGAAGCTAGTCCTACTAGGTAAAATATTAATTTACAAATGCAAAAGTTTGGATGTTTGGATGGATGGCTATAACTCGACAGCCACTGAACCGGTTTGCCTGAAATTTAAAATAAGATAGAGTCCGCTAGTAATAATATAAATGTGAGTTTGTAAGGAAGGATAGAGGATGCTTGCTACTCTTCCACGCAAAAACTACTAGGTAAACGGATTTTAATGAAACTAGGTAATAGGTAAGTACCTGCTTAAAGAAAAGTAAGTACCTAAGTATTAGTTTATTTAATGTTAAAAGTTTTTTTTAAATTATTAAAACTTTATTAATGCATATTAGTTTATGACCTGGAAAATTATAAGTCTTTACCTCTTGATAAACTCTAGTGTGGTTTAGGTAGGTACCTACCCAAATAACTACCTACCTTAACCACAGAATAGGTACCTTAAATAGCTACTTACCATTTTTATGATATTTTTCAGTAGGAATCTACCTATCTTGCCTACGATTAAAAAATATGGTGTAGGTATCAGCTACCTTAGGGACTTTAATACTTGTCGGCTTTCTATTCGTGGCGTAGGAAGCTAGTCTGTTGTCGCGTTCCTTTGAAATTTACTAAACAAAGGCAGGAAACTGAGATGGCACATAAATAAATGCAAAGAAATGGGTGGCAAGAGTGAGACGAGTGCTCGCTTCAGGGTTCCGTTGGATGAAGTAGGTATGTACCTACTTGATGCAACTTGCTTTTAAATTAGGTACGTCTTATACCTAATCGTGTTCAGAGAATATTCAGTTAAGAACCTACGTACCTACCTATTGTGTATGTATTCAGTTCATTACACTTTTAAAAAAGTATCTGCCTTCCCATTTAATTAAAGTTTGAGTAGATGTCAGCGGATTTCGTTTAAAAGCCCTAGAAAAAAAATTGGTTATTGGTTGTCTGTAAAATCGGTTTAGGGACGATAATTTTACGTGATAGATAACATCATAAGAAAACATTGATGAAAAATCGTCAATTGAATTTATTTAAATTGTCTTGTGTCTTTATAAAACATTAAAAATTATAAATTAGTGTATCGGATCGGATTATTTACCAAAATAAATTCATTCGTAGCTAGTGCTACGAGCCGTAGCTCTCGCTACGTCTCGTAACAGCGCTACGTCTCGTAGGCGGAACGCGATACTTTTTCGTGCGTGCAGCCGGCGTTCATTGATTTAAATAAGACACGTCAAAAAATCTCGTCTAGGCTCTGTCTTTGCTATTGTTATGTAAGGTTTGTGTAAGGTGCATATAGCTTTATTTTTCTTTATTTTGGAATGTTAGTTTAGAATCATACCATACCAACGTAGGTAACGCTGGTTTTGCTCTAGAATTTAGTTTCAACTCGTAGCAATTGTGTAATGAAGCTGAAGCTTATTCATAGCTTAAATTATGATCACTTATAATTTGAGCTATGAATACCTAAGCTTCAGTTTAAGAATTTTCTGTAGGTACCGAAGGTACCCTACAAATCAACAATCTCCTTTCACTCGCGAACCTACAAGGAGCGAAGTACAAAGGCCGGGTAGGCATCTCACGGGGTTTCCGTTGCCACAATCAGTCTTTTGTACAATGCTGCCAACATAATTTTACCATCAACACCGAAAAAACGAACCTTATTGCCATTTATCACAGTTGAATGTCGCATAGCGGAAAAGTATGGCGATGACAGATGGTTTTGGCGCCAAGACAGACGTCATATTGCCCGAAGGCGCGAATCAAGGATTTCGCGCGCCGTTTCCCGCCAAAACAAAAGCTTTGCCGCCATCTTGAAGTACTTTCGGTTCGGAACGGGGTAAAAGCTCGGAAAACCCCACCCTTGAAGAGTAAGTAGGTAAGCCTAAGCACCAATCTCTTTTATTTTATTTACGTTTTAATTTTCCACCTCGTAGCATAGGTTTATGGTGTTTATTCTGCACCTTTCAACAGGTTGTAAAATTAACTAAGTAGGTACCTACTACCTACCTAAACGTACCTACCTACATAATCACTTAGGTTAGATCCCTACTCCCAATAATAGGTTACCCTTTACTTATAAGAACTAACCTAAGCTTTTCCTCTATTAAAAAGGTTTCCCAATTTTCTCTTCTCTCGATTCTCTACCAACTCAAAGCATTGCTAATCATAATGATAGGAATCCAAATTATAACCTCATTTAGTACCTACCAATTAAGGTAGGTATTCGTAAAACTAAAATGAGAGCCAAATGTTTGAAACAAGCAGTAGGTAGGGCACCTACCTAAAAATGTAATTTATGACCGCTGAATGAACAATCTAAAGTCCCACAGGCCTGCAATTCTGAGTTACGGCCCTATTCGTAGTCATTTGCACATTCAAATGTTACTGTTTGCTCCCAATCATGAAATTAGTAGTAGTGTACTGTACTTCAAGCTTTAGAATGGACATCGGTTATTTTCGTGTTTTCCGAATTGTCCGACAGCAGTGTATGATTCCACAAAACAGAATGCGACAGAAGTGCACGTCGTTATTAGCGCAGCTCTCACGGCTTGCAACTAATTTACTTTTCTTAAAAAAGACATTGCATATTTATTTGTTTGCGGTAAGGGGGGGAAGTCCTACTGGAACAAAAATGTGAACCTTAAAGTTTAATATTTCGTAAATAGAGCATTAAATCTAAAAATAGTATTAACATAACAACACCTCAGGTAGGTTAGGTAGGTACCTACCTAGTAGATACCTCAAATATTATTAGCGACGAGATAAGTGTTCAAGAAAGGCGCAATACAAAAAAGTATTGGAAAATGTCTCAACAGTTTAAAATCGGGACAACGTAATAGAAACAATTATTCGAATGGCTGCATTGTAGGGAAACCGTTTGAGTTAATCTATTGGAAGCGTCCACTGCACTGCAGATAGGGATGGGCTGATCATAGATAACTAAAGCCGGACTCAAAAGTTGGCATCACAAAGATATTTACTTATGTATCTTTCAATTTATATTGTAGGTAGGTATAGCTTCATAGTTTTCACTGTTAATGCTAGTCTATAAAGTATACTCGCGAGTAGGTACATTTAATTGACTTCCTATAGCTAATTCATTGTTAACATCTTGTGTAAGAGTGTAAGAAAGGTGCAGATTCTCAAAAAAATAATTAATAATTAAAAAATAAATGTTTCGATAAGCGCGTACCTACCTCAACTTTCTTAATTAGTGTAATTGGTTGTGCCGTACTAATTAAATAAATAAATAAAATTGTATCGTGTCTCTCACAGTGTCTCTAGCGGCAACTCAATTTCCATAGATTCTTAACGAACAAGAACTTAATGCTTGAGGTGTGAACTCCAAGAAGAGTGTGTGTCGCGCAAAACAATTTATTACTACTACACTTAAGTTTGTTGAACTTATACTTGATTTGTTGTTGAAAGTTGAAGCTAGCTAGTATGTAAGAGAAGGAACTACTTATAAAGAAATGGTCAAAACTGCCTTCTGATTTTAATTCAGTATTAATTATTACACAAAAAATATCTACATATTAGTAACAAATAAATTGTCCTGAGACTTAATACCTATTTAGAAAATACAACTCTAACACAACACCAGCACAAACATCTTGTAGATCATTTTATTTCAAACATTTGCCACGGCCGCGGCCGGACATTTGCTCATTATATTAGTTTTATCCGGCCATTTCATAAAAGCCGGACGTCCCAACTCGCTCGATTGCTTTCATTTTGTGCAATTGGACTTTTTAGTGTTCCACTGCAAGTTAGAAAAACGAAATGCTTCGCATTGTCCAGCTCTTCCTGTTATGGCGAAATGTTACGACTTTTCTTCGTATACTTATTATTTTAATAGGAGCAGGGCTCGAATCCCGACTTTGCTTTATGGATTTTTAATTATGAAAATGTATGTGTTGTAGGTATTGTTGTGCTTTTGGCTTTGTGTGACTTACTGATAAGTAACCTTGGCGATCTGATCAGATGCTGTAGAAACAGTGTAAAAATTCACGAATCTTCACTGGTCTTTTGGATCTAAATCTATTTAGATTTTAGATGCTGATCCGGGATTCGAAAAGTCCAAATATTGACTAGGTAGGTACTAGTGAACGCCCGCGGCGCTGGACTACTACTATTTTTTAATTACACGAGAACCATACATTTTCCGGGATAAAAAGTATCCTATGTGTTATTCCAGAGCCTAAACTATCTACGTTCCAAATTTCATCAAAAGTGGTTTAGTAGTTATAAGGATACGTGGCAACAAACATTCACACACACACACACACACACGGACTTTCGCTTTTATAATATTAGTAGGACTAGAGGACTCTTTGACATATTACAAAATAGCTAAAAAGTACCGAGGTACAGAAGTTTTTACTTATTTCTTCGCCTTCGATTTTTCTCCGAGCACCGGTAAGTGCATCTTGCTCAGGTAGGTATTATTTTTGCGGAAACTTCTCCTGTTAAAACTAGTTTCTTTAAAAACGGAGAACGTTTTATACCTACCGTTTTAATTTAAAGCATCTAATAGATTTTGATGTACCTACGAATATTATTATTATGTTTTTTGATCTAGATCAGCTCGGCTCAGAGAAAAGCCGGTAATTATCTAGGGCACACGGACCTAGGCCAAGTGTGCACTAGTTGTTGGTTGGGCATTGCTGTTTGTTTGTACAATTTCAGAAGATGAGTCATTTTGTAAGAATTTTCTGACTATCCTACATGTATTTAGTATTACAGCTTTCTGTAATAGAGCAAAGATCTGCTTTGGTAATTCCAGCATATCCAGGGACTGGAACAGCTGGTTTGGAATAACTCCAGTAGAGGATATGACAACTGGAACAATTTGAACTTTTTGAAGTCTCCACATACGAGTAATTTCATCTTTTAAGTCGATGTATTTGGAGAGTTTTTCCGAAATGGTTGTCTGTAAATTGTGAGTATTAGGGATGGCTATGTCTATAATAAGTGCTGTTTTATTGATTTTATTTATAAGTGTTAAGTCTGGTCTATTGAAGTGAGTGGTTTTATCAGTTAGGATTGCTCTATCAAAGTAAAGTTTGTGTGTAGTGTTTTCCAACACAGTCTCAGGGGCGTATTTGTAGTAAGGTGTTGGTCTCGCATTTGCTATTGTGTCTATGAGTTTGTACTTAATGGCTAGCCTCTGGTGTATGATGTTTGCAACTTGATCATGACGATGTTTGTAGTCAGTCTGGGCTATAGCCTTGCAAGCCCCTGTGATGTGTTGGATCGTTTCTGAGGAACTGTGACATCGGCGGCATAAATCAGTTGACAAGTTTCGGATCTTCATTATGTGTTTTTGATAATTCCGCGTTTCAATCACCTGGTCCTGGATAGCAATCATAAAGCCCTCAGTTTCCGGAAAGAGTTCCCCTCGGCCTAGCCACTCGTTCGACGCGTGTTTGTCGACGTTAGGTTGGCTCAGGTCGTGACGATGTCTCCCATGAAGAGATTTGAGGGCCCATTCATTGATTAGTGTCTGTCTGTCCGTTTGTTTTTCGTTTGTTTGTGAATTTATGTCTTTTAGATTTAGTGGTGTTAATTTTAGATCATTCTGAACTATTACTTTATGAACAATGGATGTCTCAGCCTTTGCATGGAAATATGCCCTAAGAGTAGCTATTTGTTTGTTGTGTAAGGTGTAGATATCTATCAATCCTCTGCCTCCTTCTGATCTTGGTAGAATTTGTCTCTGGACACATGCTCTTGGATGATGTTTACGACTTTTGGTCATCGATACGTTAATTACACGTTGCATGTCTTTCAATTCTTTTTTGGTCCAATTTATAACTCCAAAGGAGTAGGTCAGAATGGGTATTGCATAGGAATTGATTGCTTTTACTGTGTTTTTGGAATGTAATTGTGATTTTAAAACTGCATTTAACCTATGTTTGAAGTTTACAGTGAGTTTAGATTTTATTTCTTTGTGTAACATTTGTTGTGATTGATAATATCCTAGATATTTGTATGCTTCGCTTTCATTAAGTGATGTAATTACCTCCCCATTTTGCATATCGTAGCTGTGTTGGAAGTTATTTCCTGCTTTAATTGAGTTTATCTTGCATTTATCTATTCCAAATTTCATTTTTATATCGAGGGAGAATTGTTCAGTAACCTGAATTAATCTTTCTAGGTCACATTGTGAAGAAGCGTAGAGTTTAATATCATCCATGTATAGGAGATGGTTTAGTTTATGTTCAAGTCTGTCTGTCTGTAAGTCAATTGCCTGAAGAGAATAACCTATATGATTGGAGTTCAAAATATTTGAAAGGGGATTTAAAGCAAGACAGAACCATAAGGGGCTAAAAGCATCACCCTGGAATATTCCACGTCGTATTTGAATGGGGTCAGTTTCAATCACATTTGCGGATGATTGAATGCGTAGATGTGTTGTCCACTGCTTCATAGCCTTTTGTAGGAAAAGGATTAATTGTGGATGAACCTTATAGATTTCTAAAATTCTTATAAGCCAAGAGTGTGGCACAGAATCGTACGCCTTTTGGTAGTCGATGTATGTAGTGTAAAGATCAGTTTTCCTTCGATGTACCTGTTTCAAAATTACAGAATCTATTACTAGCTGTTCTTTGCATCCCTGACTAAACTTTCTGCAACCTTTCTGCTGCTCAGCCAATATCTTGTTTTGTTCGACATGCTTGTTTACAAGTTGTGATAAGCATGATGTTGTATCTTGTATATAGTTTGAAGACAAGTTATAGGTCTGTATTTGGCTGGGTTATTTGTGTCATCTAGATCTTTGGGTATCATGTAAGTGACTCCAGCTGTGATGTATGCAGGTATGGTGTCCGGATTTTGAATGAAGCTGTTGATGTGGTTATATAAAAACGGCTGGATGTGTGTAAATTTTTTGTACCAATAATTATGAATGTGATCGGATCCTGGTGACTTCCAGTTATGGGTTGCTTTCAAAACTCTTTGGAAAGTTTCCACTGGGATGTTTTCAAATTCCATTCCTTCCGCGGTCACGTTATGTATCCTTTCGTTAGTGATCCAATCAGCCATGTTATTGTGATCCTCTGAATTTTCCCATATACCTGCCCAGTATTCCCTTAGTACGGTGGGATTAAGTGTGAAAGCGTGAGCTGCCTCTTGGTCATTAGGCCTAGATGTTGGCATATTATTCGTTGTTTTTGCTAGGTTTTGATAGAACTTTTTTTCGTTATTGAGAAATTCGTTATTTTGTGTCTTACGGAGTGAACATGATTTATATCTTCGTAACCGACTACTCAATACAGATAGTTTTTGTTTTAATGTGTCTAGAAAGTGTGTTAAATTAGTATTAGGCTCCTCTCCTCATGTGTAGTATGTATTTTATATGAATTCAATATTTTATTTATGTAAGTGTTGAGGCTATTGTTTCTGTTACCTTTTATATATTGGGTTAATCTACCTATCTTTTTTCGCAGGTCTTCGATCTTGTTTTCAAGTCGTTTTTGCCACCGCGGTATAGGGCGTTGCTGGGTTCGATTCTCTATTTCTTCTGGAGGTATGCGTAGCTTCGATCCATTAACTTTAGCTGCAGTCCACGCAGCACAATATAAAACTGTTTGTAGAGACTCAAAGTTCGTGTCGATGTCAGTGACCACAGGTAAACTAACTGTGTTTATGTAGTTCACAATTCCAGCAAGTTTCCTCGATGTTTTTTGTTTTGGAATATATGGTCTTCCTATAGGACTGGTTTGTTTGAAATATACCAGGGCTTGACTGAATGTTTCATCTACTTCTGCATGTCTGTAGTCTGATGGTATTGGGTTAATATCTGTATTATTTTCTGGAATAATGCAGTTTTGTGTTTGTGAAGTATTACTATTCAATAAGATTTCGTCTGTGCTATTGTTCGTTTGACTTAGGGATGTTTGAGTTGTTGTGTTTAGCCCTATTTCAATAGCTACTTCGTTCTTTATACTGACTAGCTTATCGTCAGAAATAAATTTATTAGAGACGATAAGTCTCCTCTGGTCAGCTATTCTTTGCTCACTTAGGTGAGAGAGTTGAGGAAACATACTAACGAAACTTAGATAGATAGATAGATAGATAAGCATTTATTTGGCAACAACACACACAGACGGAGGTACAATTGCAAACGAACACTAAGAAAGGTAGGTACAAACAAATAAGCTAGGTAACGAAATAGGTAGGTACTTATAAGATAAAGGATGCAGCACGGTGGGTGCTGCATCCTTTGGTAGGTATCACATAGAACCCACCTACACTCAGGCAACAAAATTCGGTACTTACTTAATAAAACAGATCTACACAAAGTATAGGTACCTAGGTCTGAGGTAGGTAGGTACAGGCACACTTATACCACCTATCCTTACACATACAACTTAGATTATGTTAGGTAGGACAGGACGTCTGTGCTGGTGTAGGCCAAAAAGGAACAGTCTCAGCTTTATGTTGCCCTGCACCAGGAAGGTACAGGGCAACGCTGGTTTTCAGACTGTTCCTGGTTGGGTGACATCACAATCTTGAGCATCTACAAATAAGTATGATAGGTGTGTGTTCTAAATGCATAAATAGGTGCCGTTAAATAAAATTATATGCAAATAACAGAAAACTGTGAAAAGAAAAAATAAAAAAGATTAAGTAAGAAATTTTTAAATAATTAGTAGGCAGAAAATAAATTTAGATAGATTATATAATGGGTATGTTTATTTAACTATAAAAACGAAGAGTGCGTTCATTATTATCTATGGCTTTAGTCCAAAGTACGGCTCAGTGGTTAGCTGTCACTGTCAGTGTCAGAACGGTGAACAGAAAGGAAAAATCATAAATGTGAAGGTAATACATAATAGTACGAGAGCCGACCGCAAAAAACCAACGTCACTTGATACTAAGATAAGCTCCATGGCACACGCTCAAAAAAGTGGTGCTAAGCTTGGATCAATTAGTCAAAAGGCTCCGATTTGGCCGGAAGCACAAAAAAAGGGGCTACTTCCGGTGAAAAAAAACGTGTCAATTTACGTCATTTGATACTAATGGCAGACTTATGGCAGCAGTTACTAATTTATATGCAGTGACAGATAAATCTAGTCTGCCAGTTCCTGTATGGCCGGAAGTACTTGGCAGACTGTCTCAAAGCTGACGATTCGGACCCCTAATTTACGTCATCTGATACTAAGTTGAAAATAGTGGCAGATGTTAGATATCAACCCTACGTTTCAGTATAAATTAGTCTGCCAAGGCTATTTTGGCCGGAACATCTTCAAAATGTCAATTTATTGATGATACTAAGAAGAAAAATTTTCGATTTTTTTTGGTTTATCAATGTTTAGACATTAGAATGAAATAATATTATGTATTTATTCATGTTAATATTATTATTATAACCTACTAGAAGCTGCCCGTGGCTTCGCTCACTTGGTACCCGGATAAAAAGTAGCCTATGTCACTCTCTAGCCCTCCAACTATCTCCACACAAAAAATCACGTCAATCCGTCGCTCTGTTTTGACGTGAAAGCAGGACAAATAAACAAACAAATAAACACCTTTAACCTCGAAGAAGATGGTGAATGGTTAAATATTGTGCATGCTAACATACAGAGCATAGGTAATAAATTAAGAGAAGTAGAACTGTTAACGGAAAATACCGAATGTGACGTACTCTGTCTCACAGAGACATGGTCAAATGAAATTAAGATAGACTCAATGACTATAGAGGGCTTTACTCTTGCATCCTACTACAGTCGATATATATTTGAACATGGGGGTACAGCTATTTACATAAAACAGGGATTAGATTTTAAGATTAGACATGACATAAATAAACTAACCTTTGAATTGAACTGCGAAGTCTCAGCAATAGAAATAAAATTATGTAAATTAATAATAGTATGCCTTTACAGGCCGGATTACGACTACATCATTTTTGAAGATGTTTTAACTAAAATTCTAGAAAATGCCAGTAAAGAAAAAAAGAATCTTGTAATCGCAGGTGATTTTAATTTGAATGTAATGAAAGATAATAAATATAATAAGAGAAAGGTTGCAAAATTTGTAAAGCTATTAGATGAATTTAATTGTAAAACTATTATAAACGAACCTACTCGTATTAAAAAGACAGCATCTTCATGCATTGACAATTTTATTATAAATAATGACATAAATATTAAATATGACTCGAAAGTTCTAGATTTAAAACTATCTGATCATAATGTTATACAGCTAAAATATAAAATCAACTGTAGTAAACGTCTAATAATGAATGAAGTTATTATACCAATAAGAAAGATAACTCGAATGAACAAGTACTACTTTAATTATTTGTTTTGCAAAGATTTTGACAATGTAAATCAGCTAGTCGATGCAACTCAGCATGCGAATGAGAAAATGAACATCTTATTAGATCATATAAAATTCTGCTACTATGCAGCATTTCCTATTAAAAACATAAAAATTGGCAAGGACAAAAAATTAACACTAACATCTAAAGGTATAGAAATATCAAGAAATAATTTAAATAATTTAGAATTTTTACAAAATATTGATCCCAACCCGACTAGAAAAAAAAAACTGAACATGTATAAGAAAACATTCAAAAAAATTCTAATTACTGCGAAAAAACTTAACACATCGATACAAATTCAAAAGTCTACAAATAAAATTAAAACTACGTGGAAAATTGTTAAAAATCAGGGAAATAGTAGGTACTTCTATTAAACAAAATAATCAAATCAAAAAAATTCGTAATCTTAATGGACATTTAATAAGTGACTGTAAAAACATAGCTGACAATTTTAATCATTTTTTTAATAATATTGCTTCAAATTTGACAAAAAACTTAGATATTCAGGTAGAAAATTGTGATAAATACTTAGGAATTGCACCAGCGAGTAATATTTACTTGACTCAAATTTCAGATTCAGAATTTACAAAAATTATCAAAACAATCAAAAGTAAACCAACTAAAGATATTTATGACATGAACACGAAAACTATCAAGGAACTAATAATAAGTAATCCATATTTTTTTGACATTTCTCTTAAAATAATTAACGAATGTATCGTACAAGGAACTTTCCCAGATTGTTTAAAAGTAGGCAAAATTATTCCTCTTTATAAAAAAGGAGAAACTCACGAAATTGGAAACTATAGACCGATATGTATATTACCTGTTTTTTCAAAATTCTTAGAAACCGCGCTAAAATTTAGAATTATGTCATATTTTGAATCGGAAAAGTTATTTAAAAACAATCAATTTGGTTTTAGGAAAAATAAATCTACCGAGATGGCTATTAGGAAAACGGTTTATTTTATACTTGATGCCATGGACAAGTCGCAGAAGGTATCTAGTGTCTTTTGCGATTTGTCTAAAGCGTTCGATTGCTTACGACACGATATCCTCATTCACAAGCTTTTCTTCTATGGTTTTAGAGGTAACGCAATTGAAATTCTTAAGTCATATCTCAACGGTAGAAGTCAAATCGTAGACATTAACAACACGCATTCAAATATAGAACACAGTTACATTGGTGTGCCACAAGGCTCAATATTAGGTCCACTTCTGTTCTTGATATATGTTAATGACTTGACAAATTGTTTACCAGACTGGGCACTAATAACTTTATTTGCAGATGACACTCACGTAGGCATAAAAGATGGTAAAATTAAAGTAGTTGAAGAGCGAACAACTTTAGTTGTAACAAAATTAAAACATTGGTTTGAAGATAACGGGATTATTCTTAATGCAGAAAAAAGTACTATTTTGAAATATACAGCTAAAAGGAAGAAAAATAGTGACGAAATTAAGGAGGTCAAATTTTTAGGATGTATTTTAGATTCAACTTTAAGTTACAAAAGTCACATAGAAAAAATATGCAAAAGATTAGCCAGTGCGAACTATGCGTTATTTAAACTAAAACAAATAGTTGACAGAAAAACGCTTGTATCTGTATATTACGCATATTGCCATTCTATTATAAGCTATGCTATTACAGTGTGGGGAAATGCTTCCGAGGTAAATAAAGTCTTAGTCCGCCAAAAAAGGTCCCTTAGAATTATTTATAACTTAAAAAGGTTAACATCCGTCAGAGCTTATTTTAAAAAGTCTAAAATATTAACAGTAATATCCCTATTTATTATGAATTCTCTTATTGAAATACACCTAAATAAAAATGAGTTTCCTACAAAAATGCAATTACACCACTACAACACTAGAAATAAATGGAAGTTAAATATACCAAAAACAAGACTGGTTAAAACATACAAACAAGGAAAATTCTTGAAGCTAGCGATGTACAATAAATTGCCTTTTGAAATGGTGCAGCTACCCATAGCTGCATTTAAAAATAAATTAAAATTGTTTTTTCAGTGTCATCCTTTTTATAGTATCGAAGAGTTTATGAGTTGTTCATTTTCAAGTTCCTAAGTATGTAGTAGTATTCCTATTCTTAATTGTATGGATGTATGTATTCATAGTTATTTGTGTATGTCTTGACTTGCCTGTTATGTAATATAACGTTCTGGTAAATAAATGAAACTGAAACTGAAACTGAAACACACTTTCACATTTATAATATGGGTAGTAGACATGTGCGCCGCGCTGAAAATTGTCGGCGGCGGCGCGCTGCAGTTTTTCGTCCGGTGGCGGAGCGGCGCCGGCGGCGTGGCTTTTTTTTAAATTAAAATACACTAATAAAATCGATCTCTAACGTTTCACTACAACACAAATGACTAGGTACTTACGGATAATTATTATGTTAACAAATCGCGAAAGTTTAACAAGTTATAGGTACATACATAAAATCACGCCTCTTTCCCACAGGGGTAGGCAGAGACCACGAACTTCCACTTGCTACGATCCTGACACACCTCTTTCGCCTCATTCACTTATACTTATAGGTACTTACTGTTCAATAATACTCTAATCATAATCCATGATATCCAGACTAGATCTCTTACAACAACTTTACGATAAGCTGGGATCGTCTGAAGGGCAGAGGCTCGTCTACAAGGTAGCACGTTTAAGGGTCAAAGCGGCATAGGCTTAGACATTTCTAGGATGAAAGGTCTAAGGGCACTGGATATTTCCAAGTGCCCCTGTGTAAAAGACCCCCGGGGAAATCTATTGAGTATGCGAGGACCTTGCGGTGAAAGAGAGATGGTTTTCGTACTTCCACGACCTGCTGAACAAGTAGCATAGAGAGGTATCGCCACCGGACCTCCCTTTAAATCAAGGACTAGTATTGCCAAAAACGCATGAAGAAGTAGAAAAAGCTCTTCGCCGCATGAAAAATCGGAAGCCGTCAGAATCGATCCCCATCGAGTCTCCATCGAGGCCACGCATGTCATCCACTACGAAGTCAAGCCAGCACTTCTTGGGTCCACCCCTTCTACCGGGGCCTGGCGGAGCCAACATAGCTGAGCATTTGTTCCCCACGTAGCTTGCCGGTTTCCGTAAGACGTGTCCGTGCCAACGTAGGCGGCAGTCCTGCAATTTATCTGCTATATCACGAACATGGAGGCTGCCACGAATGCGATAGTTCCTGACGCGGTCCTTCCGCGTAACCCTACACATCCAGCGCGACATATTCATCTCAGTGACCAGCAGTTTTTGCTTGTGCTGCTCAAGTACCGACCACACTTCACTGCCATATCCTTTCAACTTAACTGGCATCTTGGGGTCACAGATACAGAATAGAATATTTTAACTGATTCGTGCGCTCGACCATGTCTTCTTCTAAGCGTACGGATGTGGGATCTGCTTTATTGCAAGCCAAGTACTCGGTCTTCGCCACGCCACGTTGAGTTTCAGACCACCGTTCTCAAGCGATTCCTTTCACGCATTCACACGTCTTACCAGAAGTCCTCTGTCCGCATCTGCCAGCGCGATATCGTCAGCATACATGAGTAACCAAGCCTCTCATGTCTGTCCCTGATACTGTCCGACACTACGTCTAATATCCCGCTGAACAAGAATGGGCTAAGGACGGTTCCCTGGTGTACTCCAACAGTGATGGGGAAGGGTTTGGTGTCACCAACAGCGGTCCTAACCACAGAATCGGAATCATGGTAGGTTCATGTCTCGGATGGTGTCAATATAAACCTCTGGTACACCTTTGGACCGTAATGCCCACTAGATCATCGCACGAGGAACACAGTTGAAGGTCTTCTCCATGTTCAAAAACAGGAAATATAGAGGTGTATTCTTCGTCCTGTATTTCTCCATGACGGTCCGTAGGGCAAAGACTGGATCTATGGTTCCGTGGCCAAGGCGAAAACCATATTGACACTCCGAGACCGCACACTCTAGTCGGATCCGAGAGTCTCCTATCCGCTCAAAGAGTTTCATGGTGTGGGACATGATCTTTATACCGCGGTAGCTGTCACACTCTTGATAGATCCCTTGCCTTTGAAAACCGGAGTGATAGCTCTTAGTCTTCTCTGGCGAGGGATCCCTCCAGTGTGCAGTATGTCAATCAATCAATCACAAACATCTACTTGCATGCGGTTGTAAAGATTTGTTAAGATGCCCACACCACACCACGAGGGCCCATTGCCTTCCAGGCCTCGATGGGGACTCGATGGGGATCGATTCTGACGGCTTCCGATTTTTCATGCGGCGAAGAGCTTTTTCTACTTCTTCAGGCGTTTTTGGCAGTACTAGTCCTTGATTGGGAGATCCAGTGGCTATACCTCTCTATGCTGCTTGTTCAGCAGGTCGTGAAAGTACGAACGCCATCGCTCTTTCACCGCAAGGTATTACATACTTAATAGATTTCCACGGGGGTCTTTTACACAGGGGCACTTGGAAATATCCAGTGCCCTTAGACCTTTCATCCTAGAAATGTCTAAGCCTATGCCGCTTTGACCCTTAAACGTGCTACCTTGTAGACGAGCCTCTGCCCTTCAGACGATCCCAGCTTATCGTAAAGTTGTTGTAAGAGATCTAGTCTGGATATCATGGATTATGATTAGAGTATTATTGAACAGTAAGTACCTATAAGTATAAGTGAATGAGGCGAAAGAGGTGTGTCAGGATCGTAGCAAGTGGAAGTTCGTGGTCTCTGCCTACCCCTGTGGGAAAGAGGCGTGATTTTATGTATGTACCTATAACTTGTTAAACTTTCGCGATTTGTTAACATAATAATTATCCGTAAGTACCTAGTCATTTGTGTTGTAGTGAAACGTTAGAGATCGATTTTATTAGTGTATTTTAATTTAAAAAAAAGCCACGCCGCCGGCGCCGCTCCGCCACCGGACGAAAAACTGCAGCGCGCCGCCGCCGACAATTTTCAGCGCGGCGCACATGTCTACTACCCATATTATAAATGTGAAAGTGTGTTTATTTGTTTGTTTATTTGTCCTGCTTTCACGTCAAAACAGAGCGACGGATTGACGTGATTTTTTGTGTGGAGATAGTTGGAGGGCTAGAGAGTGACATAGGCTACTTTTTATCCGGGTACCACGTGAGCGAAGCCACGGGCAGCTTCTAGTAGGTTATAATAATAATATTAACATGAATAAATACATAATATTATTTCATTCTAATGTCTAAACATTGATAAACCAAAAAAAATCGAAAATTTTTCTTCTTAGTATCATCACTAAATTGACATTTTGAAGATGTTCCGGCCAAAATAGCCTTGGCAGACTAATTTATACTGAAACGTAGGGTTGATATCTAACATCTGCCACTATTTTCAACTTAGTATCAGATGACGTAAATTAGGGGTCCGAATCGTCAGCTTTGAGACAGTCTGCCAAGTACTTCCGGCCATACAGGAACTGGCAGACTAGATTTATCTGTCACTGCATATAAATTAGTAACTGCTGCCATAAGTCTGCCATTAGTATCAAATGACGTAAATTGACACGTTTTTTTTCACCGGAAGTAGCCCCTTTTTTTGTGCTTCCGGCCAAATCGGAGCCTTTTGACTAATTGATCCAAGCTTAGCACCACTTTTTTGAGCGTGTGCCATGGAGCTTATCTTAGTATCAAGTGACGTTGGTTTTTTGCGGTCGGCTCTCGTACTATAAGAAAAGAATAAAAATGGCTAACAAAAAACGAACACGTACGCGTGCACGTGCTTCGCTTGGACACGTCATCAGATTCAAAATCATTATCCAGTTCCAATAGAAGAAAATATATAATAAATGTGGAATGGAGCTGCAACAACTTGTGAGGACTGACACACAGGAGTGGGGACTTGAAAGAAATAGAAGGAGCAAAGTAGTAGGTAAGTAGTGATTTAGGTTCCATCCGGCTATTGTGATTTTTGAATGCGCAGGAGTTCCTGCTTGAGCTTAGCTCTAAAGGTACCAACTGTTTTAAGGCTCCGAAGTGGTGGTGGAAGATCGTTCCAGCACTTGGAGGCAGCAAAGCGGAAGGAACCACGGAAGGAGACGGATTTATGTTCTGGTGCAAGAAAGATGAGGTTAGTACAATCACGCCTGGGATACCTATCACTAGCCCAGGTCAGTTTAGAGTATAGATAGGCAGGGGTTTTATTCTCAATAAGCCCAAAGAGAAGTGTCGCAAGGTGCAGTTCTCTACGGGCCTTCATTTTAAGAAGGTTTGACGAGTTAAGAAAGGGAGTAACATGTGATCTAGGGGGCACGTGGAAACAAAACCTTGCACAGGCATTTTGCACTCTCTGTATCAGTTGGACAGATCTACTGAGTAAGCAGGGACCATAGACTGTATCGCAGTAGTTGAGCCGGGAAAGTACTAAAGACTCACACAGCATGATCCTTACCTCCTCACTCAAATATGGACGAATCTTATAAAGCATTTTTAAGCGGAAGAGAGAATGGCGTACAGTGTCAGCTATGTGAGATTCAAAATGTAGATGACTGTCCATGATCAAACCTAGGTTTTTTGCTTCAGCAACCTGCTCAACACATTCCCCATTCACTGTTATGTTTATACTAACATCGGAAAGCCTTTTCAACATATTCTTTGTACCAAATAATATGTACTTAGATTTCTTTGGATTAAGGATTAGCGAGTTAGAGCTGGACCACTGAAATATTTGTTCTAAGTCGTGATTTATCTTTGCTACAGCACCAGCACAATCCGAGGGATGAAAGGGTAGGAGAAGTTGCAGATCATCAGCGTAGAGGTGATATTGACAGAACGATAGTTTTTTGATGATGTCAGCACAGTAGGCAACAAAGAGGACTGGACCCAAGACCGATCCCTGCGGGACGCCACGAGGGACAGGACGGGGGGAGGATCTATGTGAGCTGCCATCTGGAGATTGAAGCTCAACACACTGGGATCTGTTTTCTAGGTAGCTAGAGAACCATTTTACCGTTTTAGGGTCAAAACCATAGTATGATAGTTTGGATAACAGGAGAGGCACATTTAAAGAATCGAAGGCGCGAGAGAAGTCCAGTAGAATCAGAAAGCTACATTTACCCTTATCCTGAGATGCCAAAAGATTATCTACCACATCCATTAGGGCAGTAGAAGTACTATGTCCCCTTCGGAAGCCAGACTGGTTTTGAGGAAGTATCTCATGGTCCTCAAGGTATCGAGTCAACTGCATACAGACAATCTTCTCCAAGACCTTGGACAAGCACGGGAGAATGCTTATAGGTCTTATGTCACTAAGAGAAGATGGTTGACTGTTCTTGGGGATAGATTTTACAACAGCCAACTTCCACGGGTCAGGAAAAGTACCTTCAATTATAGATCCATTGATTATACTAGTAATTGTAGCTAGAGACTGAGGTAGTGAAAGAAGTAGCATGTCAATGGAGATACCATCCACACCCAGAGCGTTAGACTTGATGCCCTGTATAACTTTAAGAACTGTATCTTCACTGACAGGCTGTAGGGAAAAGGTGTGGGAATCATGTCTATTAAATTCGAAATATGTGAGGTAAGAGATCTCAACCTGGTCCCTACCTGGGACATTAAGGAAGTGGGAGTTGATAACATTGGGATCATTATATTGAGGGGGTAGTTCAGAAGACTGCTTTTTATCAGGTAAAATATTATTTTTCAAATTCCTCCACAGAGATTTAGGATTACCAATACTGTTGTTTATGCTCTGAGTAAAGTAGGCTCGTTTTTCACTCTCCAACGCAGCAATCACAATTGATTTCATACTTTTGTAACATTTTTTTAGTGAGTCTGTCATGTCTAGTCTGTACTCCTTGTGAAAGTTGTCCCTTATCCTCATCATAGTTTTAACAGTGCTAGTGATCCATGGGTGGGGCGGGCCTTTGAATTTTTGAATTCTTATTGGTGCATGTAAATCAAATAAGTTATGCATTAGAGAAGTAAAAGATAACACCAGTTCGTTAACACAACTGGAAGTAGGAAGTGAACTCCATTTAATAGAGTTAAGGTCTGCATTAAATTGCTCGAAAATTATGTTTTTTAGTGGTCTGTATGTTACAAGGCGTGACACAGGTTTTTCTTTTTTAATATGAAATTCTACTACCAACATAGCATGCCTACCTAGGTCAGGCGTATGTTTTATATTCACATTACGAACCCTGGCATCAGTGCAAACAACATCGATTAGAGTCAATTCGTTAAGTATATTTAGATGAGTAGGTACTTCTATGACTTGCTCCAGATTAAGAGTGTGCAAGAATTGCTGCAGAAGTGTCAGTTTATTGCTCCTAGGTTTGAGCAGGTCAATATTGAAATCTCCCACCAATATCAAGTGGTCAAAGCAGGAGAAAGATGTTATAGAGGCAGTGATGGCATTCAGAAAGGAGGGAGTGTCCTGATTTGGGGCTCGGTAGCCCGTGCCTATTATAACTTTTTTGCCCAGCACGTTAACGCGTAACCACATCTGCTCCACTGTGGGTACATCAGGGCAAATGCACCTCCTAGCCTTTATACTCCTCCTCACATAAAAGCCCACTCCGCCTCCGCGTCCCTTTTTAATACTGGTGGGCCTGGGTTGGTACATAAACCGGTAGTCTTTAAGTCGTGGAGCTTTAAAGTCTTGACCCTGTCCAATCCATGTTTCATTTATTGCAAGGATATCAGGGTTGAGTTCTTCCACTGCTACAGCAAATTCATCCTGCCCGGTGTTGAGAGACCCTGCATTAAAGAGACCAACTTTCAAGTGTTTCAGAGAAAGTTTTGTTTTATGAGTTTTTCTTTCCTGAGATGGGTCCTAATTATACTTATATTCATCATATTATTTTGTAAATCAAATGTGCATGTATTGTAATAGAAATAATTTGATAGAAATAATAGTACAGAGTAATAGGAATTGTTTGATACTGACAGAAGATGGGAATAATTATAATAAAAGATCATAATATGTATGTAAAATGTATAAGTAAAATAATAACTGTTCATAGATAGATAGGAAAAGTAGTGAAAATATGTAATGTTAATAATTAATAAGTTGTCCATGGTGTAAGTATTGTAGAAAGATATGATAATAAATATACACAAAATTAAAATTTGTATTAGTTCCAGAGACAGCTCACACACCAACACAGACAGCCATACCCAAGTTGAATGACTTACGAAAAAATCAACAAACAAGTAAGTCCATAGTATTTGAAAGAAAATTGACAAAAATATTAAATAAAAAGTCAAAATCGCAACATTAACACAAAAACTCTTCTTAATTTCAGGAAGAAAGATGCAGCATTCGTTCAGACGCGAGCAGGCCCAAAAACCCTAACGACGTCAGCCTCCGAGCGCAGGGGGTAGGCAGGCTTGCCCTCCGCCTGCCTCGCATACACCCGGCCGCGCCTGGTCCACGCAAAGCGCCACTGCGCCAGGCGGCACTCCTCTCGCACGCGATGGAACAACTGGCGGTTGGCCCGCGTCAGCCGCTCGTTCACGAAGATTCGTGAGGCGGCGGCGGCGGCATCCCGGCCAGCGTCGGCGGCGGTCAGCGTGCGGCGCACGCGCGCGCCCTGCAGCAGGCGGTCGCGGAGGTCGCGGCGCGCGAGGCGCACCACGAGGCGGCGCGCGCGCATCGGTCCGCCCTCGGTCCCCTCGCTCCGCGGCGGCGCTCCGACCCGCTCCGCGAACACCACGTCGCGCTCCTCCAGCGGGACGCCCAGCTTGGCGGCCAGCACCGTGACGGCGTGCAGCACGTTCTCCCCGCGCTCCTCCGGCAGGTTCCCGATGTCCAGGTCGGCGAGGAGCGCGTCCTGGTCGCGCTCGTTGAGCTCCTCCCTCAGCTCGGCGACGCAGCGCTCCAGCGCCGCGACCTCGGACGCAGGCTCCTCGCGGCGTCGCTCCACCGCCTCCAGTCTGCGCTCGAGGACGTCCATCCGCTGCCCCACGCCCGCCACGGAGATGCGCAGCTCGACCATCTCGGAGCGGAACTCCCGCAGCTCGGTGAACATAGATCGGAATTCCGTTTTTATGGTGTTCAGGTCCGAGACTAGCGCGCTGTGCATGCTGGCGAACTCCGCCAGCAACTCCTCTCGCAGCGCGCGCATCTGCAGCTGTTGCTCCGCATCGGAGAACTCGGCGGTGATATTGTTCGCCGTTTCGTCGAGCGCCATCGGCTCCTCGATGGCGGCGAAATTCAGCTGCGCCGTGCGGACGGGCGTCGATGGGTCCCGGCCTTTGGGTGCGGAGGCCTGGCAGGCTCCACAGCGCCAGGTATCGGAGACCTTCGATCCCGCCGGGAGACAAACACACTCGAAGTGGCTCACACTCTTGCAGCCGGGACATACAGCGCCACCTCTTAGATGTTTCCCGCAGGCCGAACAAGTCACCATGTTTAAAATTAAATAAAAGGTGCCTCGGGATAAAAATTCAGCAACTCGGCGTGAGATGGCTCTAGTGATGTAATGGCGCTGTTGTCTATGAGTTAAATATTGACTTGGCCACAGAGATTCTTCTACTCTCCGATAGATGGCGGTTTCTGATACGGTCGATTCAAGTCGATCGGTGTCTTAGGTGTAAGGATTTACGATATGCTGTTCTGTTCGTCTCTAATTGAGTGATCCAGAAGTACTCCCTCATTATGGCTTCGTTATGTTCAGTTGTCCATTTCATACGCTGCCCAGATGATGTTGGTTTAGTGTGGTTTGATGTGTGTTGGGTTGTTTGGTGATTAATTTGATTCAAAACGGACTTTACTTCCTCTCTTATCTCATTAATATGAGTGGGTGTTAGTAAATTGTTACGTGTTATAGCCCTACGTTGGTCTCCCAGTCGTTGTTTACTAATTTCTATGTGTGGAAATTCATTAACGAATTCTTTGTGCAAGTCCGTGAGATATGATCTAGTATCATTTTCCAATTTTGTGAGAATGAGGTAGGTACGCAGGACAAAAGCGTTCATTTTATCTGTCCATTTTATGCGCGTACGTCTAGCCGTGGTGGGTGCAGGTTCATCAACTATTGTCGACTGCACAACATCCTCGGCCAGTGAAGATGCTGAAGGGGAAGGAAGAGAAAGTGAAGATGATGCATTCATGAAGTTTAAGTATGAAGGTGGAGAAGAAGGAAGTGATGAAAATAATGATTTAGGCGAGGATAGGTTTGATTGGGCTTCGTGAGACTCTTCAACCCTCTCATTTCGGCTCTGGCTCCGTTCCTCGATGGGAGATAACTGCCGATTTTCTGCTACATCTCTGCTCCGGCCGGCTCCTGATATGCTCCGGCTTCTTGTCTGTGGCCGTAGATTATATCTCCTGTTGGGCTCACCTTTTTCGGGTTCCCCGGCAGAGGGCCGCCCATTACCCTCGCCACCGATGGCTTGCATGCTGTGACGTCCAGCATCGGCTCCAGACGTGCCCCGGCGATCACCCCCGGGAAGCGACCATATACGTTTAAACTTACTCTTACTCTCCATCATGATGGGTTTTGCCATTGCCCTTTTTTGTGACCCGCTTAGTTATTTCGTTGCGGATGTCCGCCCCTCACGTGGCTTAGGTGGTCAAGCACGGACGTGGGGTTGGGCTTAGAGGGGCTTATTATTATTATTATTATTTCTTCCTGGCCGATTTCGGCCTCGGCGACTGACTCAAGCTTTACACGGAAGAGCTTGGTTGGTGTGCTCTTATATGACTGATGTACCCAATCTTAGCTGTAAACGTGCGTTTGCAGAGGTAGCACGTGAGGGTACCGTTTTCGTAATGGTAGGTAATATTGGAAGGCGGTTTGCGTTTCAGATCGTCACGTTTGCGGTCAAGATCGCGCCTTCTGTCACCTTCAAATTCCCAGACCTTCTGCTGAACTACTCTCCTCCACTCCGGGCGTTTCTCAGCCAACGTTTCCCAACGAGAGGGCTCTATATTGCATCTTTTCAGATGCAATATAGAATATAACATAACGTTCTACAAAGGACCAATGTAAAAAAAGTCAGTTCATAGTTTATGCGATTACATTTTATACTTTGCCATTTTCGCAAGACATTCGCATTCTAAATGAAAGGTTCTAAGCCCATCGTCTCGTATAATAGTGATAGGTAACTGGTTTCCACACGATGTTTATTTTTCACCAGAGCTCATGGCATGCGCCTTATTTTTCGAAATAAAAAATCAGTTTATGTAAGTATTGAGTACTTACGAATCGAATCCACCTTTGGATTGTCCAGTCACTATTCCACTCAGGCAAAGACGGCTTCAAGTTGGTGCAAAGTCGTAGTATTATTATCTGTGGTAATAGTGGCAAAGTTATGAAAAAATACATTTTTTGTACTATTGAGAGTAATGATGTTTTATGTATTCATTACCTAATAAAAATATAAATTATTTATTCTGATTCTATTATGCAGACAACTTATAAACTACAAACATTTTCTTCACAGTCACGCACGAGATTTAGCGATGAAGGGTGTCGGTAGTTTGTCACTAGAGCAGTCCCTCTGTTGATTAAATACGACCGTAATAAGGCGTCGACCGTTCTATAAAGAACTATGGCTTAGTAATCAAAGTTCTTTCTCAATTTTGCCGAAGAAAAACGAATTCCCAAGGTTATTATGCAAATAGGAATCACAGGAGCTTGAAACTCTCTGAGGCGCTCGTGGTGTAGCCAACTCATCATCATCATCAGCCAACGAAGAAGTAGGTAGGTACATACGTTTTTTACCTTTTATTTACTTACTTCCTTCGTATATTCCTAGTATAAGAGTGTAGCGCTCGTGGCGTAGCTTGCTTAGACGTTCTTGATAGATGAAGTTAAGCGACGCGACGTTTTGAGCGGTAAACATTTGGCTGGGTGACTGCAAGTGGTATTAACAACTGAACGCTTCCGTGCTTCGGAGGGCCCACCGAAGCACGGAAGCGTTCGTAATGCCACTTCCGGTCACCCATCCAAAATGTGACCGCGCATAACGCTGCTTAATTTCAACGATCAATCAAGAACGTCTAAGCAAGCTACGCCACGAGCGCTTATATTTAGTAAGTAGGTACAGTAGGTGCTATAAAAAATACTTAGTTCAGTAAATAAATTAGGACCTGTCTGGCTTAAGATTTTGTCCATACTTTTTGTTATAATAACGCACAAATTCAATTTCTTTTCTCGGGTCAGACGTTGTTTCACTGTATTTCTTGTAGAACCAAAGTAGATTCAGCTTGATATATCGAGCAGCTTTCACCCATGGTTGAAGTTCTTCGTAGGAATCGATGTGGGGAGGAAGAATGGCGCGGTTGGCATACTTCATGGCTTTTAATGGGGATATGACCTTCGCTTGCTTGCCTGAAAAAGAAAAAAAACCGGTCAAGTGCGAGTCGAACTCGTACGCCGAGGGTTCCGTACCTAGCCATGGTGCCAATTAAGCTAGTCCGCTTAATTGTATGAGCGCCCATACAACTCGGAGGAAAATTTTAATTGGCGTCAACTATGTATGTATGGGAACACCCTTTAATTTTCAACTTTTTTAACTTTTTGGAATTTTTCCTTTATTTGTGCTATAAGACCTTGCTTTTTGCCAAATTTCGTGATTCTAGGTTAACGGGAACTACCATTTAGGTTTTCGACCCAAAACCTCTAGGGTACTTCCGGTTGACCTAGAATTGTCAATTTTGGTTACAAGCAAGGTCTTCCAGCACAAGTAAAGGAAAAATTCCGAAAAATAAAAAAAGTTGATAATTAAGGTAAGTTTTGGTACTCACTAGTTTTCACGTAAACCTAAATTTGTCTATATCTTTTTATAGTGTTGACTCAGGACCTTGATTTTTATACTCACAATAGGGACTGTAGACCTTAGTATATGGTATAAATTTCAACTTGCTAGCTCTACCCGTTCCTGAGATAATCGATGGTGACACACGGACAGACGGACAGACAGACAGACAGACAGACAGACAGACAGACAGACAGACAGACAGACAGACGGACAAGAAAGTGATCTTATAAGGGTTCCTTTTTTACCTTTTAAGGTACGGAACCCTAAAAACGTGGATTCCATCGCTTATGCAAGCCCATCACCGCCTATTCAAGTACTAACTGGGTTTCTTACGATGTTTTCCTTCACCGTTTAGTGAGCTCTCGTGGCGTAGCTTGCTCGTGACCGCAAATGGTATTACGAGCTGAGCGCTACCGTGCTTCGGAGTGCACGTTAAGAGCCAGTATACAATTTCGCACTCGACAAAATCAGCGCTCGGAGGGACAAAAGTTGCTAAATTCTAACACCCAATGAACAGCGCTCCGTTTCTTAGACTAAACGGTTTTGGTAATTTTCATGTGATTGATTTATTTGAGATAGTAAAAATACTTTTTGGGTAGGTACTTAGGTAGGTACCTATAGGTATAACACAAAACAAAGTCGGGTTAGTTACACTTTGAATACAAATAATTACAAAAAAATAAATGTTTGTTTTTTTGTCCCATAAACCATATTGTGCTGATCTGATGGAGTCAGGAGCTTTTCAACAGAACTCTTCAGTAAATAGTCCGATTGAGTTGAAACTTGGATCTCAGCATGTCAGTCAAGTTCCGACTACAATGAAATAATATGGTGACAGCTAGCTCATCTGATGATGGAGTCAGGACCTGTTCCATGGAACTTTTTAATGATATGGGTATCAAATGAAAGGGTTTGATGAGCGAAACACAATTCTGATCTGATGATGGAGTCAGGACCTGCTCCATGGAACTTTTTAATAATATGGGTATCAAATGAAAGGGCTTGATGAGCGCAACACAATGCTGATCTGATGATGGAGTCAGGACCTGTTCCATGGAACTTTTTAATGATATGGGTATCAAATGAAAGGGTTTGATGAGCGAAACACAATTCTGATCTGATGATGGAGTCAGGACCTGCTCCATCGAACTTTATAATGATATGGGTATCAAATGAAAGAGCTTGATGAGCGCAACACAATGCTGATCTGATGATGGAGTCAGGACCTGCTCCATGGAACATTTTAATAATATGGGTATCAAATGAAAGGGTTTGATGAGCGCAACACAATGCTGATCTGATGATGGAGTCAGGACCTGTTCCATGGAACTTTTTAATAATATGGGTATCAAATGAAAGGGCTTGATGAGCGCAACACAATGCTGATCTGATGATGGAGTCAGGACCTGTTCCATGGAACTTTTTAATGATATGGGTATCAAATGAAAGGGTTTGATGAGCGAAACACAATTCTGATCTGATGATGGAGTCAGGACCTGCTCCATCGAACTTTATAATGATATGGGTATCAAATGAAAGAGCTTGATGAGCGCAACACAATGCTGATCTGATGATGGAGTCAGGACCTGTTCCATGGAACTTTTTAATGATATGGGTATCAAATGAAAGGGTTTGATGAGCGAAACACAATTCTGATCTGATGATGGAGTCAGGACCTGCTCCATCGAACTTTATAATGATATGGGTATCAAATGAAAGAGCTTGATGAGCGCAACACAATGCTGATCTGATGATGGAGTCAGGACCTGTTCCATGGAACTTTTTAATGATATGGGTATCAAATGAAAGGGTTTGATGAGCGAAACACAATTCTGATCTGATGATGGAGTCAGGACCTGCTCCATCGAACTTTATAATGATATGGGTATCAAATGAAAGAGCTTGATGAGCGCAACACAATGCTGATCTGATGATGGAGTCAGGACCTGTTCCATGGAACTTTTTAATGATATGGGTATCAAATGAAAGGGTTTGATGAGCGAAACACAATTCTGATCTGATGATGGAGTCAGGACCTGCTTCATGGAACTTTTTAATGATATGGGTATCAAATGAAAGGACGTGATGAGCGCAACACAATGCTGATCTAATGATGGAGTCAGGACCTGCTCCATGGAACTTTTTAATAATATGGGTATCAAATGAAAGGGCTTGATGAGCGCAACACAATGCTGATCTGATGATGGAGTCAGGACCTGTTCCATGGAACTTTTTAATGATATGGGTATCAAATGAAAGGGTTTGATGAGCGAAACACAATTCTGATCTGATGATGGAGTCAGGACCTGCTTCATGGAACTTTTTAATGATATGGGTATCAAATGAAAGGACTTGATGAGCGCAACACAATGCTGATCTAATGATGGAGTCAGGACCTGTTCCATCGAACTTTATAATGATATGGGTATCAAATGAAAGGGTTTAATGAGCAAAACACAATGCTGATCTGATGATGGAATCAGGACCTGTTCCATGGAACTTTATAATGATATGGGTATCAAATGAAAGGGTTTTATGCGCGAAACACAAAGCTGGGTTAGGATTTACTTTTGACTTCGATTTTTGATGTTTGATTTTTCATTTTTAATCTTGATTTTAATTTTAAAATCAAAATCAAGAAATAAAAATCAAAATAAAAATCCGAGATCCGAGAATCGAGAAATGAGAAACAAGAATCAAGAATCACAAATCAAAAATTAAAAAATTGAAAATCAAGAATTAAGAATCCGAGATACAAGATCCGAGAATCGATAATCGAAAATTGAAAATCAAGAATCAAAATCAAGAATCAAGAACCCGATATCCAAGATCCGATAATCAAGAATTGAGACTCGAAAATCGAAAATCAAGAATCCGAGATCCGAGAATAGAGAAACTAAAATTGAAAATCAAGAATCAAGAATCAAAGTGAAAGTCAAAATCAAGAATCAAAGTCAAAGTAAACCCCGACCCGGCTTTGTGTTTCGCTCATCAAGCCCTTTCATTTGATACCCATATCATTGTAAAGTTCCAGGGAACAGGTCCTGACTCCATCATCAGATCAGCATTGTGTTTTGTTCATCAAGCCCTTTCATTTGATGCCCATATTATCATTAAAAGTTCCATGGAACAGGTCATAACTCCATCATCACATCAGCATTATGTTTTGCTCATCAAGCCCTTTCATTTGATACCCATATGATTAAAAAGTTCCATGAACCAGGTCCTGACTCCATCATCAGATCAGCATTGTGTTTCGCTCATCAAACCCTTTCATTTAATACCCATATCATTAAAAAATTCCATGGAACAGGTCCTGACTCCATTATCAGATCAGCATTGTGTTGCGCTCATCAAGCCCTTTAATTTGATACCCATATCATTAAAGAGTTCCATGGAACAGGTCCTGACTCCAGCATCAGATCAGCATTGTGTTGCGCTCATCAAACCCTTTCATTTGATACCCATATTATTAAAATGTTCCATGGAGCAGGTCCTGACTCCATCATCAGATCAGCATTGTGTTTCGCTCATCAAACCCTTTCATTTGATACCCATATCATTAAAAAGTTCCATGGAACAGGTCCTGACTCCATCATCAGATCAGCATTGTGTTGCGCTCATCAAGCTCTTTCATTTGATACTCATATCATTATAAAGTTCGATGGAACAGGTCCTGACTCCATCATCAGATCAGCATTGTGTTTCGGTCATCAAGCCCTTTCATTTGATACCCATATCATTAAAAAGTTCCAGGGAACAGGTCCTGACTCCATCATCAGATCAGCATTGTGTTGCGCTCATCAAGCCCTTTAATTTGATACCCATATCATTAAAAAGTTCCATGGAACAGGTCCTGACTCCATCATCAGATCAGCATTGTGTTGCGCTCATCAAGCCCTTTCATTTGATACCCATATTATTAAAAAGTTCCATGGAGCAGGTCCTGACTCCATCATCAGATCAGAATTGTGTTTCGCTCATCAAACCCTTTCATTTGATACCCATATCATTAAAAAGTTCCATGGAACAGGTCCTGACTCCATCATCAGATCAGCATTGTGTTGCGCTCATCAAGCCCTTTCATTTGATACCCATATTATTAAAAAGTTCCATGGAACAGGTCCTGACTCCATCATCAGATCAGAATTGTGTTTCGCTCATTAAACCCTTTCATTTGATACCCATATCATTAAAAAGTTCCATGGAACAGGTCCTGACTCCATCATCAGATCAGCATTGTGTTGCGCTCATCAAGCCCTTTCATTTGATACCCATATTATTAAAAAGTTCCATGGAGCAGGTCCTGACTCCATCATCAGATCAGCATTGTGTTGCGCTCGTCAAGCCCTTTAATTTGATACCCATATCATTAAAAAGTTCCATGGAACAGGTCCTGACTCCATCATCAGATCAGCATTGTGTTGCGCTCATCAAGCCCTTTCATTTGATACCCATATTATTAAAAAGTTCCATGGAGCAGGTCCTGACTCCATCATCAGATCAGCATTGTGTTTCGCTCATCAAACCCTTTCATTTGATACCCATATCATTAAAAAGTTCCATGGAACAGGTCCTGACTCCATCATCAGATCAGCATTGTGTTGCGCTCATCAAGCTCTTTCATTTGATACCCATATCATTAAAAAGTTCCAGGGAACAGGTCCTGACTCCATCATCAGATCAGCATTGTGTTGCGCTCATCAAGCTCTGTCATTTGATACCCATATCATTAAAAAGTTCCAGGGAACAGGTCCTGACTCCATCATCAGATCAGCATTGTGTTGCGCTCATCAAGCCCTTTCATTTGATACCCATATCATCATAAAATTCCATGGAACAGGTCCTGACTCCATCATCAGATCAGCTCGCTGTCACCCTATTATTACATTATTAGTTACACAACAATTCAGATCATTATTCTGCTTTAACGGCCTTTTTAGCCCCGCAGAAAATATTTAAAAATAGGTAATTAATAACTTAGCAACCAATGTATCAAACGCTCCTATTTCGCTATATTCTTCGTAGCCGGCGACGTGCTTTGCGAGTCGACTCAGTACGAGCTCCGGGATGCAAAGCGATACGTCCACCCCCTAGAAGCGCTCGGCGCGGTCTGCTTGCGTCGAGTAGATAGGGTAGTAGATACGACGCGTTTTAGGTTGTTTTAAAAGATTTTTCATTGCCAATTTTTTAATCTTTTTGCATTTTTTTTTTCAGAAAAGGATTGATTTTGAACTCAAGTTTATTTCTGTTTTGTTAATTTTACGAACAAGAGTTCTAAGTCAGTTCTAAGTAGCCAAAATCAAAAGCAATTCTTTGGCCGTTTTCTCGAAATTTGGACTAAGTTAAAGATTTTTTTACTCAAAAACTAAATAAAGGTAGTAAAAAGTGATCCATTTAATAGTTTGGTTGACTATCACAGCAAAACATCGTAATTTTTTTATACCATTTGGACGTCAAAATGATTCGTAAATATGGTGATTTCTAAACCTCTTACAGCAAAAATTCACAAAACAGTCGCCGGTTTGAGGTCGATTAATCAAAAAGAAATAATAAAAATACAAAAGTAGCTCATTTAATAGTACAAAATTGAAATGATATTTCATGCTGTGCCATAATTTTTTTATAAATACAGTGTTTTCATTGAAAAATCCTGCCCCAAAACATCACGTAAATCAGAAAATTTTGTCTAATGCCTCTTAAATTGTCGGTCCCGGCTTTTAAGTCGTTAAGCCATGACGGAGGCCTTTAGGCGGCCTAAAAACTCCGTCACCAGAGATGTCCACTTGCTCATACGAACTTACTTTTTTTTACCGTTTAGACTGGTGTTAATGCGCATATAACTTTTCGAAACGAAACATTCTTCACCTTCAGAAGCCGGGGCACTATTATTTATTTGCCTGCCATATCCACAGGAAAGTCCATGTTTTTCCTGTGGATATGGCCGGTATGTGATAACGTAAAATATATTACCATAAGCGGCAAGAGTAAACACCGTGTCAAAGAAGAACTCGAATTCAAGAAAGAAGTGTATCTCAGCATATTGAAAGCCCTGGCAGATTGTAGGTGGACCGGCGCACCAGCGACGCAGCCTGATCTTCGGGTTCTCAGGGTATTCGGGGGACATTTCGGAAGAACTCTCCACGGTGTCCCCTCGGAGGATGATGCATGAGTACTCTACTCCATGGATCAGCGTCAACTAAAAATAAATAAAAAATGTTTGTCTGAAAGTCGGTTTACGGACGATAAAATTACGTGATAACATCATAAAAAAATATTGATGAACAATCGTGCCTCTCTATCGCTTGTTCCGCGCTCTCGCTTGCACACATTTGGCTCAGGCGGAACGTGACACTTTTTCTTGCGTGCAGCCGGAGTTCATCGATTTATAAGACGGTACCAAGTAAAAAAAAATGAAATAAAATCACGACTGTATCCCCAAGGCGCGGTAGACATTCTGTCAGATCTTTTTAGGCATTTTAAGATCCTTTGAAGATGTCTATGGGGGTAGTCAGTGGAAGACCTGGCGCTCTCCTTTGGAAACAGGACAGGAGAGGGCAGGGAGGGTTCAACTTACATTGTAGGTAGCCGTGCCGTGATGCACACTGCTCTTCAGTTGTACTATGTCTGTATACATCTCGTATTTAGTCTCCTCGCGGTCACATGAACCGAATCTTTGCAGGTTAGCCAGTGCTGGAAAATTAAACGATATTTAACACGTTCCCTGTCCCCATACAAAATGATTTGACAACTTCATACGTCCAAGTATGGTTCATTGGTAATGAACCAATTGGTTCATTGGCCATTGAAGTTGTGAACCCATAGTGGAAGCACGGACTCCTGAAAAAAAGCTTCATGGCCCCACATTGGGGGCACCTGGATAGGGAACGTGTTAATATAACTTTCCTTCAAGGGCATTTTGGTACAAAATTGAACAAACTCACATAGGACCTCTATCACTATTTCTATCACATAACTATCTCTTACTCCTCCTCATGACGAGATGGTTGGGCTTGAGCCTGGTGATGGCCGGCATTCCGATCCTGGCGACGCTGTCCCGCACCCATATCTGGTACATCCCGTAGTCCAGGAACCGGGCGGGTTCCTCGCAGCCAGGGCCACTGAGGCCGAAGCCAAGCTGGGAACAACGGGAACTACTAAGAACTCGAAAAACTCATACAAACTAATGCGATTGTATCAACGTAGGTACTCGTGAAGCTGGGTTTGCGCACCAACTGTGCTCCGTGCATCTGTAACCGCTCCAGTAGTATCTTCGTGCTCTGGTACGCTTCCGCGGTGAGCACTCTAATCGGTGGCGGTTTTCGAAATGAAACTGTGGAGCATTCGTGTTTCTTTCATACCGTCTCCATCAGTGCGCGAACATGTGGATATGTGGATACCCATTTTTAGACATTTATCTACTGTAGTAAAAATGAACGAAGTAAAACGTATACCAATGGCTTGAGGTGCGTAACTGTTCTAATTCTAACTAATGTTATGCCAGGAGTCGACAACATCTGAAGCTTAATCTCGCTACAAGGCTTTGGCTTTTTTTGTATTTACCAGACTCCATCGTCCATCTTGCTTGGTGACGAGCGTGGAGCCGCCGCGCCAGACGCACTTCCCGCCTGTCACTGCCCGTGCGCATGTCGTGTGAGTCGGCCAGAACTTGTCGTCGTCTAACTGTGGGAGTCGAAGGTCTATTTATTTTGAACAAAGGTTTGACCACAAAGGTTAAGGCATAATAGTTTATCCCGTTGCAAGAGTCTGTAACAGGGTTACCCTGTTCTTCATAATGGAATGGCTTCCTAGAGCTCAGATAGCTGCTCTGTCTCCGTCTCTTTTCATAAACATAAGAATGACAGGAACAAAATATTCCAAATACTGACCTCAGTCCTTCTGTAGAAGTCTCTGCACTGGACTTTGTTGACGTACTCCATTTTTCGGACATAGATCCTTCCTGATTTGCAGTCTGCATAAAAAAAATTATGTCCTTTATGCAGTAAGTATAAAAAAATTGTCGATTGTGATGAGAAATTGGCGTAAATAAGCCTAGCAGTCAATGACTAACTCAATGACTAAATACTTACTCCATTCGTGAAAAAAAAAAACAACTGTTGGAACTTACTATTGGATGGTGTCATGGCGTATATCTTGGGGTTGATGAAATAGGCTGGGGGACCACAAATCGGTAGTAGATCTGTGGAAGATTCGTGAAATACAATTTATTTAAAAAAGTATAAAACATCACAGTAAAATTATAAATAAGAAAGTTTGGGTGTATGGATGTTTGGATGTATGTTCTGTCTGCTACAACCACTCGTCAACCACTGAACTTATTAAGAGTTAGGGGGAAATGACCTTGGGGGCGTTGACCTACCCACTGGTCGGCAAATCAAAGCAATAACAGGACTCACTATACCTACTGCCCTGAGGCAAGCCCAGGATAGACCATAGCCACTCCTTGAAGCCAATGTGGTCACGTACGGTGCGGTTCCAGAGGAACTTCCTGCCGCGAACAATTGGGTTGTGGAATGATCTACCTGCCGCGGTTTTCCCCAGTGACTACAGTATGGGGTTCTTCAAAATGAGCGTTTTGAATTTTTTAAAGGGTCAGCAGCGCGAGTGTTACTCCTCTGGTGTCGCAGGCATCCATAGGATACGGTAACTGCTTACCATCAGGTGGGGTAGGTTGTCTGCTACCTTAGTAGTATAAAAAAAGACCAATGTGGAAAAAAAATGTCAACGTTTCCGTCAAAGCGTTTCAGGCACGACCTTCATTCAGCAATGAAGTTAAAGAAGAAGATGAAGAAGATAACGACTTAGGTGGCAGGTCTTCATTCATACCTTGTAGTACAAGGTCCACTTCCAGCTGTATCAGCGCTACAGCGCTGTATGTGTCTCGTCTGAACTCGGGATGGAAGGTGTAGTCTCTTATCTTAATGCCTGGCTGCTCGCAGTTCCGTCCTAAGATCACCCAAGAACGTGCCCTGTAGAGGCAGTAATCATAAATTAATATAAATAGACAAATCTGCTCATGATTGTGGATATGCTATTCGATCTTCAGACATTGAAAAAGATTATAATGTCAAGGTGCAAACACACGCTGGCCCAGGCTCGGCGAGTGAACGGCAGTGCCAACGTGTGGGCAGCACCACTCGCCTCGCCTTGCCATCGCTGGCCGAGTGAATACGAGCGCCAACTTATATAAGTACATTGGTTTGCATAGACTCGCCAAACGTGTAGACAGTAGCACTCGCCTTGCATTGACTCGCCTTCGCTCGCACTGGCTTAGGCTGGCCCAGCATGTGTTTGCACCATACCTAAATGTCTTGCCTAGGAGGGGGTTAATTAAACAGACACACGCTTCGGTTAATATTAAGTATAGCTTTCTTTTCAGTGACATCTTTTCTTTTAGTTTATTTCGTAAATCTAAAGCCAAGCCTCAGAATAGTGCCAAGAATAAGATCCTCAGACAACCCTAAAGGATAATTATTTATCTAGATCTATATACAGGGTGAATTTTTGAGACGGGGCAGTAAGGGCAGCTACCTTAACCGTTGTAGCTAGAGGAAAACGTTCTTAGGAGACCATCCTTAATTTTTGAAAATATTTCGACCTGCATTCACAGATTTTGAAAAAAATGTACAGTCAGCGAGAAAATGGGTCATTTACACAAAAACTTTTTTTGATGCCAATCGATCCTGTTTCATCTAAGGATAAAAAGGCTATTTCAGACCAACTGAGGTTAGAGTACTAGAAAAGTCAGAAATCCCTAAAATGTATTTCTGAGACAAGACAGTAAGGGCTACCTTAACCGTTGTAGCTACAGGAAAACGTTTTTAGGAGACTATCCTTAACTTTTGAAGATATTTCGACCTGCATTCACAGATTTTAAAAAAAATGTACAGTCAGCGAGAAAATGGGGAATTTACAAAAAACTTTTTTTGATGCCAGTCGATCCTGTTTCATCTAAGGATTAAAAGGCTCTTTCGGACCAATTGAGGTAAGAGTACCTACTAGAAAAGTCAGAAATTACTAAAATGTATTTTTGAGACGGAGCGTAAAGGCAGCTACTTTAACCGTTGTAGCTACAGGAAAACGTTCTTAGGAGACTACCCTTACTTTTGAAGATATTTCGACAAAATGATGAAAAATTATGACAAATGACAAAATTATTTCGTACGAAATGTATAATCAAAGTTATTTGCGTTTTCTGACTTTTCTAGTACTCTTGCCTCAGTTGGTCCGATAGAGTCTTTTAATCCTTAGATGAAACAGGATCGACTGGCATTAAAAAAAATTTTTGTGTAAATTGCCCATTTTCTCGCTGACTGTACATTTTTTTCAAAATCTGTGAATGCAGGTCGAAATATCTTCAAAAGTTAAGGATAGTCTCCTAAAAACATTTTCCTGTAGCTACAACGGTTAAGGTAGCCCTTACTGTCTTGTCTCAGAAATACATTTTAGCGATTTCTGACTTTTCTAGTACTCTAACCTCAGATGGTCTGAAAGAGCCTTTTTATCCTTAGATGAAACAGGATCGATTGGCATCAAAAAAAGTTTTTGTGTAAATGGCCCATTTTCTCGCTGACTGTACATTTTTTTCAAAACCTGTGAATGCAGGTCGAAATATTTTCAAAAATTAAGGATGGTCTCCTAAGAACGTTTTCCTCTAGCTACAACGGTTAAGGTAGCTGCCCTTACTGCCCCGTCTCAAAAATTCACCCTGTATACCTGAGATCGTCTTTCGGCAGCATATCTATTTCGTTGGCAGCTCCTAGGACTATCTGCTTGGTGATCAGAACAACGGCAGTTGTTATTTTCTTTTTGCCTAGAATTGAAGTATCATTGATTCCAATTTTGTAGAGTAGAAGAAGCATCTTCTCAGAAAGAAAATCTATGGTTGTGAAATCTCTTCCTTTAGTTCTGTAGGTTGTGGGTTTGATTCCATTTTTTGTGTTGTGAACAATTTTTATGATCCACAGATATTTTTTCAGATAACATCGCTCGAGTGTGTGGTCAGACAAGACTTTGTTTATGTGTGATTTAATTATTTTTTATTGACAAAAAATAACGTAGGTCTAGAGGAAAAGTCTAGCTAGGCAGTATAAAACCTTAGTTAAGTATTCGAAGATTTTGCCCAAAACAATTTTATTAGAAAGCTTACCTATAGGGTAGTAGAAGGTACCTAACCAGGGGTAGGTGCCTATGTCTGCCCTTCCCTCATAGATCATAGTCGCGTTAGTCTTCGCTACTCCACATGTCCGGTTCCAGGTTGCATATGTGCTTACTTCTGGAAGAAGAAACTCAAAACTTAAACAGGCAGTGCCTGGAGAAAATTCAACAAAGTCAAAATCTATAAAATTTGTTCAGTAGGTCCGCTAGAACTAGGCTGGTATTAAAGGTACCTGGGTACTAAGATAGCAGACAAGCATACGCCCCACCTGATGGTAAGCGGTTACTGTAGCATACGGATGCCTGCGACACCAGAGGAGTCACACTCGCGCTGCTGACCCTTCACTGCGCCGACAACACAATTATTATTATTATTATTATTAAATCATTTATTTCAGACGTAATCGTGGTAATATGTCCATATAATATTAGTAAAGCAAACAATTGACTTAAAATAAACCTTACAAACTATGTTAGTATTTCCATTTATTTATTTATTTACCTACTATCTACTGAACCACCAACACTGCTGGTGATTTTAAAATTGCAATCCAGTGCTTCACAATAGCGCTAGAGAGATCATTTTCAACGACATTCAGCAAGCTGTTGGTGCTCCCCCTCACTCGCCGCAACAGAGATGCCGCTCTCTTGCGCATTATCGCATAAAAATCGTCGGCGCGCGCTTCCGCAAACATCCCTGATGCACTACAATAGCGAGGCAACCCCAACAGCGCCCTGAAGCCGTTGTTATATTGAACTCGTAGGGCGTTGTAAGCCCTCTGCGTGTACCGGGTCCACAGACTGCACGTGTAGAATGATTGACAATATGCCTTGAATAAGGTTACCTTTACTGATGTGGAGCAGCGTGCAAACCTGCGGGCCAGCATATTGCATCTTACCGACAACGCCCTACGTTCTCTCTCTATATCAAAATCATCACATAGATCATCTGCAACCCAGTGGCCTAGATATTTAAATCGGTTGACCAGCGTGAGGGAAATTCCGCCAAGCTGTACTGGAGGCACCGAATAAGTTTTAGTACCGGCCTTAAAAATCATCACCTCACTCTTTGTTGCATTATACCTAAGACCATGGGCCGCAGCGAATGTCTCACATATATTCAGCAGTCGTCTTAGGGCAGAGAGTGATGGACTCAGCAGAACCATGTCGTCAGCGTAACTAATATTATTTACTATTGTTCCATTAATTGAACATCCAACTTTGGTTCTGCTGAGTTCACCAATTAGTTCATTAGGTAATGTACAGATTGAACAGCTTTGGTGAGGATATCCCCCCCTGCCTCACACCGCAGTTCAATCTGTACTCATCAGAAAATGAGCTCGCCCACCGCACCACATTACGAGTAGTTTGGTTTTCATACCAATATTTAAATACTTGTACTTACAACATTCCTAGGTACACTAGTTTCTGTTCGAAGTTTTTTCCACAACAATGGACAAGACTGGTCCACCAGTTGTCACCGCAGCGCTTCAGAGCAGAGCTGGCAACCTTACTCACCACAGGAACACAACATTCGGGAAGATGTTATTTGGCTTGTTTGATTGTTATTTGAAAGATGTTATATTCTGTAAGGCGGAGGTACTCGTACTTCCACAGTCGTGCTGCTCGAATATGGAGTGAGAGAAACCCACTATGCCCTTGCTCCTATAATATTTAATAATCACATACCTACGTAAATATATATAAGTAGGTAAAAATATAGACTTACCATAAAGAACAATGAAATATAAAAAAATAACAAGAAAAACAGATTTCATTCCACCAACCTACTGCTCAAGTGGTCTATACAACTGTACCTACGTCTATAAATCACTGAATCGCATATTGGGCTAGTATACAAAATTGTCATTGTTTGTTTATCATTTTTTGAAATCGTTTCGATTGCAAATATTTTACAAACACACGTAAACACACTAGCGATTACAACTTGGTTCAGAACGGATGATTCTGTAGCGACTGACATTATTGATCGATTTATTCGTAATAGAACATTTGTTCGTTGTGAGCTTCGGTAGATTTCTAAGGGTTAGTCTTGGGTTAGTCAGAGGCTTGTCCGAGTAGGTACCTACCTATCATAATATTTTGACAGTTTGACACATTGTCTACTAATAGTAAAATTTTAACTAGGTACCTACCTACAAGATAAAAATTTTCAAAAAAAAAAATATAACCGACTTCGTAAAATACATGGACTAAAAAGTGAAAAATAAGACTACAAACAGATTTATTTAATTTGTTATTTTATGTTTGTTATAATGTTGAAATCGGTGTGCATAAATACAGGGTGTGGCAAATTCTTGGTCACTGAAGGGTAGCTACCTTTTCTCTTGTAGTTAGAAAGTTTTGTTCTTAGGAAACTTCAGTTTTATTTTGAAGAAAAAAATAATTGCATTTTTAGATTTTTGAAAAAAAGTACAGTTAGCCTAAAAAATTACATTTGTCAAAAAAAACAAGTTGGTCTTAATCGACTCTATTTCCCACCAGGAACACTTGTCCCAAAGTAACTTATCAAATCAAATCGTAAGTTTTTGCAATAATTCCAAAAAACACATCCCATACATTTTCCTTGAAATTAGTAGTTGTAAACTTTCTAGTGCCACTTATTCGATGGTTATTAATTTAAATTCGTAACTGCTTCGGCATGCTGGGAGGCTATTGTAAAGCCTTAGGCGCCTAAGACAGAGCCGCAAGAGAGAATTGTATGCATGGAGCATACCATTAGTACATCTGCAGGGAAGCACTTTGTTCTAAATTTAAATACGCGCTTTACAATAGCCTCCCAGTTTGCCGGAGCAGTTATGAAATTAAATTAAGAACGATCGAATAAGTGGCACTATAAGGTTTCCAACTACTAATTTCATAGAAAATGTATGGAATGTGTTTTATTGAATTATTGCAAAAACTTACGATTTGATTTGATAAGTTACTTTGGGAGAAGTGTTCCTGGTGGGAAATAGAGTCGATTAAGACCAACTTGTTTTTTTTGACAAATGTAATTTTTTTAGGCTAACTGTACTTTTTTCAAAAATCTAAAAATGCAATTATTTTTTTCTTCAAAATAAAACTGAAGTTTCCTAAGAACAAAACTTTCTAACTACAAGAGAAAAGGTAGCTACCCTTCAGTGACCAAGAATTTGCCACACCCTGTATACTTAGTCATTGTTTTACTTAACACCGACTTCAACATTATAACAAACATAAAATAACAAATTAAATAAATCTGTTTGTAGTCTTATTTTTCGCTTTTTAGTCCATGTATTTTACGAAGTCGGTTATATTTTTTTTTTGAAAATTTTTTATTTTTCTATTTTTAGTGTTGTGGTTTTTTTTTTCCTTGTTTCTGTTTTTTTTCATTTAGAAAGATGTTACTTTACTTTTTGTGTTTCGCTCATCAAGCCCTTTCATTTGATACCCATATCACTAAAAAATTCCATGGAACAGGTCCTGACTCCATCATCAGATCAGCTCGCTGTTACCATATTATTACATTGTAGTTGACACTTCACAGATATGCTGAGTTCCGAGTTTCAACTCAATCAGACTATTTATTGAGGAGTTCTGTTGAGCAACTCTTGACTCCATCATCAGATCAGCTCACTGACACCATATTATTACATTGTATTTGGAACTTGACAGATAAGCCGAGTTTCAACTCAATCGGCTTATTTACTGAGGAGTTATGTTGAACAGCTTTTGACTCCATCATCAGATCAGCTTGCTGATACCATAATATTTCATTGTTCTCAAGAATCTATAAGTGCACAAAATTTCATCCCGATAGATCCACAAACACACAAAAAATTTGAGGGTTTCCCTCGATTTCCATGGGATCCCCTCATCAGATCCTGATTTGGTGAAGATGGGACCACCTCGGAAGTTATACCCTTTGTAACAAAAAAAGAATTTTCAAAATCGGTCCACAATTGACGGAGAAATCGATGAACATACATAAAAAAAAAAAAAAAAAAAAAAAAAAAACATACATACAGCCGAACATAGAACCTCCTCCTTTTTGGAAGTCGGTTAAAAATACATTTGATAGCTGAACTCTTGAGGATGGTTATAGCCTATTGGTTACATCATCATCATCACCATAATACTCACAACGAGGGCAACGCCGCGAAGGCGATGCTAGTTTAACATAAAAACTATTAAGTAGGAACCTATTTCAAAATGTAATCTTGACCACTAATGCTAAAACAGAGAAGTAATCTAGGCTTTGTGTAAGCTCTGATAGTAGGCTGGATGCTCAGGCATAGTATTACTATGCAGTATAACAACTAAAGAAAGTAAATAAAAAAAAAACAGGATCACGATTCACGACTCTATCCCCAAAGCGCGGTAGACACTCAGAACTCTAGGCATTTGAGTTTTTTTGGGATGTCTAAAGGGGTAGTCAGCCTAACAATGTTGTAAGCTAAGCAATTTGTAGCAATTTCGAGATGCATTTCTGTGCATCACGCCGAAGATCCTCGTCGAATTCTCAATGAATTTTATGGGACCACATTATTCCTTTTCAAACAAAAAATGTATCATCAAAATCGGTCTACATTGTCATAAAACCTCCTCCTTTTTGAAATCGGTGGTACAGTGGGGCAGTCCCGGAAATTAAAATTACAATAGCAACGTATCGCATTGCCATCCAGCGCGGTAATGCTGCCAGTGTCTTGGGCACCCTGCCGACTGGCAGTGGCTTGGATCAGTTGAGCTACATATAGATCGTTTCCAACGATCCTTAGGTGGCTCAACTGGTTCTTTTTGGATTTTATAATGTTATGTAAATATGTTGAAATATAGTTTCAATAGCAATGTGCTGTTTCTAATATACTAAGTTCAAAGCAAAAACTCGTGTTAACAAACTGTTAATGCTAGGTTTAACTAGATTCTTAACAGTCTTTGAATACATTACCTTTTGAAAAGGGTTTGTGAATTACACGTATAAATTGTGGGCGAGATTCTTGGACCCTTGTATACCCATATTAAGGTTGTAATGACCCTTAGGTTTATTTTGATAGGAAGTAATGAAACGAGCTTAAAAAATCCTTCATTTTGTTATAAAAATTGTTCGTTAAAAATTATACCACACCTACCTTTCAAATTGCGATGGAAAGCTTTTTTGAGTGTTTTATAGGTACCTACTTACTATTTTTGTAAGCATTCAGACGTCAGGAAAAGAAATAACGCGATTTATACCCATGTCGATGTATCCTATGCTAACAAACTATACTGTATTTGTATGTTTGGTTCTTTTCACGTTCTCAACGGCTCTAACGATTTCGATGAAATTTGCAAATGGTTTACGGGGGTGAAATCGATCTAGCTAGGTCTCATAATCTGGGAAAATTCGTTTTCTTGGCATTTTCACGCAAAAAGACCCGTGCAATGTGGTTCGTAATTTCGTTGCAAGAACTGCGGGTTCAGTGCCTAGCGGTCAAAGTGTCGGCCTGCAACAGGCTGCGAGATCGAATCACAGCCATTGACAAGTTTTTTTGTATTTTTGTTTTGTTCATTTTTTTTCTCGTAATTTTTTTTTCTATTTTCGCCCAGATATTTTTTGCTATAATTTACAAGCAACTTATGAAACTATGCAAATAGCAAAACTGGCTTATCGGTGGAACGTGCTTGTATCCCGCGACGCGATCTGATAACTGTAGGGTCTTCGGGAGCTAATCTTTACTGAGTTCTCGGGTGCTTTGATATAATCTGTTTGAAGGTAAGTAACTTTTCATAGATTTTTTATAGTACTTACCTAGGTATAGGTAGATTACAGACTCGGAGGATATGAAAATAGGAGGATATGAAGATAAAGGAGATAGCTTAAGTGGTAAACGAAATCTATGTTTTATCATCATCTGTAAGTCCCCACGTAACATGGGACAAAGGCAGGAATGTAAGCCGCTAGTACTCGCTGGCGCACGCTCGCCGAGTGAACGCGAATGCCAACGTGTAGACAGCACCATTTGCCTTGCCTTGCCATCGCTCGCCTAGCTGGCCGAGTGAATACAAGCGCTAATTTGCATTGGTTTGCATAGACTCGCCAAACGTCTGGACGGTAGCACTCGCCTTGCATCAATTTGCCTTCGCTGGCTTAGGCTCACCCAACAGTATAGGTAGCATAAGGACTGTTTATATCTGCAGCAGTGAGCGTAATAGACACGTTAAAAATGAGTGTATTTTCAGAATAACTTCATCTGAGTTAATTTACAAAATCTTTCAGGAAATAGTCATGAATGTACCTATGTATAAGCTAAGTTTTATTTAAGTAATTAAGTACTTACCTACCTAGCTCAATTATTAAAATTTATTTGTGGTATTAAAATGAGTGAGTGAGCGCTTAAGTCACCTAGGTACCTAAGTCAGAGCTGCTTAAATCAACCTATTAAACGGTTTTACGAGAGACTCGTATAAGATTTGTGTTCTCATTTTTATATCAAATATGTAGGTAGGTAGCTACTACTCAAAGTAGGTAGGTAATTTACATATTTTTATGCATTTCTATAAAAAAATAATAAATAAGTACTAGAGATTGCCCGTGACTTTATTGATATGACTGAGAATAAAACAAGAGATGATTTCGTATTTGCCTAGTTAGAGACTGCTCACACTGTGCGACAAGCGACAACGACAGCTCGGCGACTAGACGCGACGACAAGTTGTAGTCGACAATTTTCATACATTTTGTTCAAACGAACTAACGGGACTTTATCGCGTAAAAAATTAGTAATTACCTACCCGTCAGTCTACCCGTGACCACGAGAGCTGTAACACACTCGAAACGTCGGGAAATAATAAATAAAGGAATCTAATTACGCGATAAAGTCCCGTTAGTTCGTTTAAATAATTCTTCGTATTGCTCACTTTATCTGACAGCTTGATTACTCGGGACTTTAATCGGCTAATAAACAAGCGCTTTTACTCTTAGAGTAGATTTCTCACACAACACAATGATAAAATGATAAGCTCATAGAACGTAGCTACGCTGCAACGGATTTGCTTTCAGCCAACAACATCCAGTGATATTTTATTTCCGACACAAAGTCTAAAGATACTATTTCTCAAGAAACGTTACCGTTAGCACATTTTAAATTTTCGCGATCTGTATAATAATAAATAAATAATAAACAAAGGTAATTACGCGATAAAGTCCCGTTAGTTCGTTTAAATAACGTTACCGTTATGCTGAATTATGAAGCAATTTCAAAATCTTTGAAAATGCTTCTTGAGTAGGTAATGTTCTACTTACTATATGAATAACTATTACTATAAGTACATTGTTTTCTTATAACTGGGTAGGCCGAGTTGGATATTTCTTCAAATCTCATTAGGATTTTTCAAATAAGTATTAAAAAATTACTAATATTGAATTTTCATTCAACACAACGGGGTTAAAACGTTTGCAAAATCACAACAGGAATTGAACTATATGTCGTCTCTTTCCATAGACTGAGAGTGACAAGAACGGCATATTGCAATTCCTATTGTGGTTCTGTTATGGCACTTACACCATCCTCTCAGCTTAACCGCTTAAGTGCTGGGCAAGCCTACTCCATCTCAACAATGTCCCAGGCACTACAGTGTCCCGTTAAGTGTAGGCAAAGATTGCCTCCTGACAGTAAATAAATTATCTAGTAAAGATGTAAAGGCCTAAGTTTTTTCTGTTATAGCGGCCTTTTTAGCCCTGCTGTTTGAGAGCACTGTTTCCGTTCTTAAATGATGGTAAGTTCTTTAAGAAACGGGGCTTAAGGCAAACTCTTGCCAAAGAAGTACATAACAAGTAGGTACCATCTATCTCGACACATCTCACGATACAGACCAAATAATAGTTCTTTGTGGATATTTTTCACTGATACTGAAAATTATATGGACACGGGATTTTATCGCGTAATTTACCTTATTTATCCCGACGTTTCAGCTATGTTACAATAGCCATTGTAACAAGTAACTACATGTAACATGTACCATTGTAACATAGGCGAAACGTCGGGATAAATAAGGTAAATTACGCGATAAAATCCCGTGTCCATATAGTTTTCAGTATGAATAGTGATCGCGAAACCCTCCCCGGTCTTTGTCACTGTCAGTGGTGCTCAAAATGCTCATATTTGTGGTACCCAGGAGAAACCGGGGCATGCCAAAAATCTGAAAGTTTGGATGGACGTTTGTTACTCAATCATGCCAGAACGGCTGAATGGATCTTGATGAAACTTGGAAAATACATAGTTTACAATCTGGAACAACACATAGGCTACTTTTTATCCGGGTAGGTACCAAGCGAGCGAAGCTGCGGGCGTAAGCTAAGGATGGATAAGAAGTGGCACAGGCATTCTTCGATACATTTTTCCTCGCTGCCTTGAAGACCAAGTTTTAAGCTGTCCTAGGGAATCTTACATGAACAGTTTACTTCGAAATGGTGGCACCGGAGCGAGCCAAAAAACATACAACATTGTATACTTTCGCATCTAGTAATTTCTCATGACGGGAAGCAAACAGCATGAGTTTTCCTTCATTCTAGCCTTTTAACACGCTCAGTGCCCACGATGCACATGTGGATTTCGCACGCAGTCGGCTACTGCACCGGGGCGTCGGCTTCCTCCTCCGGAGAGCACCGCAATGGACAGAGAATGTGCTAAAGAACCAGGGAACCAATTTAGATGAAACTGGTGTAATTTGCGAGCGAAGCCACGGACGGAAATTAATCAGCAAGTAGTTAAACTACACTTACTATATATTTGGTGTTGAGACCCTGGGTCCGTGGGTGCCAGGTCCCATCCTGTTTTTATGCTGCAAATACACGCTGGGCCAGCCTAGCGCGAGTGAAGGCGAGTCGACGCAAGGCGAGTGGTACCATCCACACGCTTGGCGAGTCGACGCAAATCAATGTAAGTTGGCGCTCGTGTTCACTCGGCCGGCTAGGCGAGCAATGGCAAGGCGAGGCGAGTGGTGCTGCCCACACGTTGGCACTCGCGTTCACTCGGCGAGCCTAGGCCGGCGTGTGTACGGGCCTTTAAACGTGGTTTCACAAACTTACTAGTGTACCGTGGTTTAAAGGCGTTTGGTCTTGGTCGAAGCGACGTGTGTTCCGAGGTCCATTTGGCTGACATTTGGCTCAGCGGATCATTATTGTCATTCAGCGCGGTAATTCCGACTGCCAGTAGCTTGAATCAGTTGAGCTGCTGATACCTAAGTAGGTACAACGATCCTCAGATAGCTGAACTGGTTCTAATTGTATTTTGTAAAGTTATGTAAGCATTTAGTAGTTTTTTAGGCAAAATTAAATAATAAACAGATTTCACTTTCAAAACTTTCGTGAGTTGTACTGGACATTATTTAACACACGGGAATTACTCACGCGAGATGTGAGACGCCTCCTTACCCAGATGAAGATTCTCCGGATGAATCGAAACATTGTCGGTACCTATCTAAATCGACGTTATTTTTGCGTGAGTAATTCCCGTGTATTAAATAATGTCTAATAAACAGATTGTAAAACAAAGCCTTTGTTACAAAGGCACAGTCCGGTGTGACGGTTGGCGCTACTTAAAACGCTAGACGAGGAGAGTAACTTGTTTGCATCGGGAAGAAACCATTGAGTTCATCGACGTATTGAAATATTACATTTGCTTGTTGTGTATTGGTGTTACTTGCTTAAATATTACATTTGCTTGATCATATTTCATTTTATAGCTACGGTAAAAACAGCATATAGGTTAAGGATCATTTAAATGGTGCGAGTTTCTCGCCCCGAAGAGGCGATTATCGTCAAAATAATGACAATGAAAACTAAACATTGAAATCATACGTGGAAGGACGATAATAGCTTGTCACTGAATTGTCATGGAGCTAGTTACTCGCAGCTTAGAGGTAAAAAACAAGCACCATGTAAATGAGCCATTATTCCTGATTGTAACCGGGTCTTGTCCTCGAATGGAGACAAGCTGGAATCAAAATTCCTGTCTGTCCCCGATTTTAAATTCGGATACATACAGGAATCCTGGATTCTTGTTTGAATTTATTTAAGGTGGTTAATTTAAACTACTGTAAAAACCGTGTATGAGTGCTTCGGCTTGGTGAGAAGTTCGTAGGTTCGATTCTTGGAAAATTTTGTATACCCAATAACATGGTGGAGGAAAACATCGTGAGGAAGGAACCAGTTAGTCATCTAATAGGCGTATAGAATGTTGATTTTTGAAAAATGTTATAATATCAAATAGGTACCTATACAATACATGGCCAAAAACAAAGCCCCGAGTTATGCAAAGCCAGCACTTTATAAACTAGAAAAAAATCCTGATACTTAAATACAAAGTAGGTACCTACACTTTTTAATTTTCAGATGACCTACTTATATAAATAGGTACTTATAGCAGTTTTAACTTCCAATCACAAAACAAAAATCATTTTTCTTCGCATAAATATTTGTCCTAGGCGAGAATCGAACTCATCACCTACATTTCAGAAGGCAAAGTTAATCCCAACTGAGCTGTCATACCAGTTAAACAAAACCGCTACTAACTAAAGGAGACAATTTGAACTAAACAAGTTACAACTTAATACAACCAGCCTTCTAACGGTCAATAAAACAATTAGAAAAGTAAGTAAAAGTAACAAGTGGCAACCCTCCCTAGTAACGTCGTTAAACGGAACGTAAACTATCGACGGAGGCTTTCAACTCGCTAACGATTTCAACTTAGGGTTGACACTTTATAGAAATATCTTTCTGTCTCTGGTCTCGGTCTCCTGTTTCGGTCGTGGGTGAACCGTAGGTATCCTAGGTGTAAGTTTTCGTCAGCGCGTTCTACAAATTGCTTTAATTTATAACGATATAATAATCTAGTAAAGAACAATATTAAGATCTTGTTATGACCACATTTCTTTCAATAAATGAACGATTGATTGAACATTTTGCTAACAAACTCTGTTAATTCACCTGTCAAATTCGCAAGGTTTTATGTTACTTTAGTTTATAAATTCCTTGGGTTTTATATAAGTAATGTTTGGTCACTATGATATCAACGGAGCGAGATTGCAACAGATTTAGCGGAAAATTCAAGGTATAGGGAGCCTATAAATGCAGAATAGGAAGCGATAAGCTATACACTACGAAAAACTGTATAAACATTGAACACACCCCTAGCCTTTTAGATGCCTTCGTCGCCATCCAGATAGTCACCGGTACTCGGGGCCCGACTTGTCTAAATAACTACGGAGTGTAGTACCCAGTGGATAAATAATGCTTTAACTTATTTATATATTACTAGCTTCTGCCCGTGGCTTCGCTCGCGTGGTAACCGGAAAAAAAGTAGCCTATGTCCCTCTCCAGCCCTCCAACTATCTCCACACAAAAAATCACGTCAATCCGTCGCTCTGTTTTGACGTGAAAGCAGGTCAAATAAACAAACAAATAAACACACTTTCACATTTAGGTATAATATGGGTACGAAAGTACGGATTTGACTTTTGATTAAATGATAAAATGTAATTATTATACAGATAGATAACGTTAATAAAGCTTTAACGCAGATACCTACCATTAAATAGATCATTATTTTTCTCACTATCAAATAGTTCACGGTTTACTTCAAATAAAATACAATTTAATACTTCGCGGTACCATTTTCGGCACGATTTATCGAAAAGCGAAATGACACTTGTATCGACGACCCTCGCGACGACGTCTACGATGCTCGAGCGACGCGTGGAAATATGTTGTTCTCTATTTATTTCGATTGGGACGCCATTAAAAATAACTCGCTGTTATTTTAAGTTGTTTTTCAACCGTATTCTTAGGACGCCTTCAATTCATGCGTTTCTTACCGGCCTGCTGCAATGCTGAAGCGGTGCGTTACTTAGGGAAACAGGCGTGATTTTATGGATGTATGTATGTTGACATGCATGACATGAGAGTTCGAAAGCCCATTGAAGGGCGCCTTCAATTTATGCGCCTGTTTCCCATCATAGGGGTAGGCAGAGACCATAGATATCCACTTGCTACGATCCTGACATACTTCTTTCGCTTCATTCACTCAGCTTACTCCCCAAGCCAAGCGTGTGTAAAGAAGTTTCTTCAAAAAACATGATTGTAACCGTAACTTGTGGCAAAACGTGTGTTTCTAGCTGGGTATCCATTTGAGCAGCCTCGGCCCGAGCTGCCTCATCACGCGCGTGCCGCGGGCTGCGGAAAGTACATGCGTCTCCACTTGAGCTCACATAATATCGTATCGAGTGGCAAGCCTCAACCCGAGCCACAATTTTCTCAATTCCTCATTAACACAATATTATCCCTTTTGCCGCGTACCGAGCACACGTACGTACGTCTCCACTGAACGCACGGCTCACACCGAGGCGTCTTTGAGCATGGCCATTTACCGACACGATTTGGCTCGCTGCGCGGCCGCCTCGTTTGGTTCAAGTCGCGGCAAGCCTCGACTCGCGGCACGGTCTCCACTAACCTGCCTCGGGTCGAGACAGCCGCTCGGCCCGAGGCTGCCTCAAATGGATACCCAGCTTAAGGCGTGGTGGAAGATATTCACATTTTGCTACGCTTATGGGTAGGTAGGTATTTCTTTCCAAAAATTCTTTACAAACACGCACATACTAGCGAGGCCTCAGATCCAAACAAGCTTCATTACTCTTCTTTGACGTCCTCGAACTACAGTGACCCGTTTCTAGGTGTTTATACTCTGTGGATTTGCATTCTGTGGAGAAAGGATTCTCTTTGTGGCTGGAAGTACTACAGTCAAATGTAGACAGTTGACAAACTTTAGCCACGCTTATTTGTATCTATAGGTATCTGTAATCATCGTAATATCGGGTTCGTCCATCAGGATTTCCCAACCAGATCCTCTAGCTAGAGTCTAGATGGTCTAGAGTGTAGACCATAGTTTCTCAACCTTATTTTGCCCACCGCCCACTTTGAGAATTTATTTTTTTTCAAGAGCCTCCCCCATATCTAAACGCGCCATTTCAATGCCCCCTAATTTTCTCTGGGTCTTTTACTGCCCCCCCTGAAAGTCTCAAACGCCCACAAGGGGGCGTTATCGCCCACGTTGAGAACCTATGCTCTAGTCTAGACCCTCTAGCTAGAGAATCAGGCTGGGGGCCCTAGAGTCTAGGGGATCCCCGTGAACTTTTCAGTTCATCAAACAACTATCTAAACCAATTTGCCTGAAATTTAAAATGTAGGTAGGTAGTTAAGAGGCCTCCGATCGGCGAATTTCCATAAAAACGTAATACCGAAATCATTTAAAATTTAAGCATATTTTTATCAGTTTATGTTGTTAGATTAGGAGAGTAGGTATTTATCTAGGTTCCTGTTAAACTTTTGTTCCGAAAAACTTACCTAAAAAGAAATGTAAGCAAATTGAATTGAAATCTTTGTAGGTACTCCAAAAAACGGCATTTTTTCTTTTCATTTGTTCAATAGTAAGTTTTTTGGAACAAAAGTGTAACAGGAACCTAGATAAATACTGCCTATATCCAAAAAATAACATAAAGTGATACAAATATGCTCAAATTTTAAATTATTTTGGTATTACGTTCCTAGGTACGTAGATACGTTCGCCGGTCACTTAATGACCGGGAATAGGACATAGGCTACTTTCTATCCCGAAAAGACGGCACGGTTCCTGTGGGATAAATAAAAATAGTTGTCCACGCGGGCGAAACAATATAAAATATGTAAGTAATATATTATGATAAAAAAATGTTCATATTAAAAAAAAGGACGGAATAAAAAATTTTCAAAAAAAAATACTCAACCGACTTCAAAACATCTTGCACTGAAAAGCAAAAAATAAGAATATAAACAGATTTGTTTCATTACTAATTAAATTATTTATGTTATAATGTTGAAATCGGTGTGCATAACATTTAATATTCTTATTCATTATTTTATTTACACCGACTTCAACATTATAACATAAATAATTTAATTAGTAATGAAACAAATCTGTTTATATTCTTATTTTTTGCTTTTCAGTGCAAGATGTTTTGAAGTCGGTTGAGTATTTTTTTTTGAAAATTTTTTATTTTTCCATTTTTAGTGTTTAATTTTTTTATTTAGAATGACATCACCTTACTTATTGTGTTTCGCTCATCAAGCCCTTTCATTTGATACCCATGTCACTAAAAAGTTCCATGGAACAGGTCCTGACTCCATCGTCAGATCAGCTCGCTGTGACCATATTAATACCATATTATTACATTGTAGTCGGAACTTCACAGATATGCTGAGTTTCGAGTTTCAACTCAATCGGCCAATTTATTGAGGAGTTCTGATGAGCAGCTCTTGACTCCATCATCAGATCAGCTTGCTGTCACCATATTATTACATTGTGGTCGGAACTTGACAAATATGTTGAGTTTCAACTCAATCGGCCTATTTACTGAGGAGTTCTGTTGAACAGCTCTTGACTCCATCATCAGATCAGCTTGTTGATACCATAATATTTCATTGTCACCAAGAATCTATAAGTGTGCAAAATTTCAGCCCGATAGTTCTACAAACACAATAAAAACCATAAAATTTGAGGGTTTCCCTCGATTTCCATGGGATCCCTTCATCAGATCCTGATTTGGTGACGATGGGACCACCTCGGGAGTATACCCTTTGTAACAAAAAAAGAATTTTCAAAATCGGTCCACAATTGACGGAGAAATCGCGTAACACACATACAAAAAAAAAAAAAACATACAGTCGACTTGAGAACCTCCTCCTTTTTGGAAGTCGGTTAAAAAATGTGACGTTAAATTCGCTATGTTTTTAAAATCTACTGTAACAGCTGTCCTTTCAGTAACTAGGTTGAAGAGACAGAAATATGAAATTATGCAAATGCATTGTTAACGACATCTTGCCGTCCGGGATAAGGGCACGGAGAGGCTTCTTAATAGGTACCTACCTACCGAGGGAATACAGATATTCTCTTCTTACTTTATTATATTTATATTTCATACAAAAGAAGTCAAAGAGCAGACAACTAGCTTATTTAGATTTTGGTAAAAAAATATTTTAAAATAAATATTTTGACATGATAACTCGATGAACGCCGACTGCACGCACGAAAAAGTGTCATGTTAGGCTGAATTGCACTTCTGATCCTTAGTTCATCGCTAGATCAGCTCGCTGCCAACATATAATGTCATTAAAAAAAAATAGGGTAAAAGAAAAAAAAAATCTGAAACGCACAGTGTCAGTAATTTTACACTCAGTCGAATCAGTGTCATAATTCCTATGAAAAATTGTCTCTAGAACTCGGTTTAAAGTTTTGATCACGTTCAATTGCAACAGTGACATCGGCGTAACTTGACCAACTCTTGTCGTATATACGTACGACTCTCATACTTACTTACTTGCTTACTCCGCTGGCTCAGTGACCCGAATTAGGTCTTGGCCTCCGACAAAAGAATACGCCATCTACTCCTATCTTGAGCTAGTTCGCGCCAATCCCCATTGTAGAGATCTTGTCTCTACCATGTCTCTCCAGCGATATCGGTGGCGCCCCATAGGACAGCCAAGATATGCTCTCCGCACCATGCAATCTTCCCCCATCCTTTCCAGATGGCTAAGCCAGCGAAGTCGATGAGCTAGTCTCACCAAGGATGTTGTGTTCCGGCCCAACTTCTTCATTTTCTAGGTTTTTCCAAACCCTCCAGCTCCCATCATCTCTTCGACTCTCATACGAACATACCAAATTAAAAGTTTGACCAACTACTGAAAATAAGCATAAACTTTATAAACTTTTCTACGAAGTCGGCTAAAAATAGCTGAACGTGTTCTAACAAACTGCAGCTCCAGATATTCATGGTCCTAGATGCGCTGGACCGGGAGATCCCATCTAAGATCGTACCGACAGCAAAATACATTTCATATATTAATTATTGCTGGATAAATATTGCTGGACATTTCACACAGCGCCATTTAGCCCCAAACTAACCAAAGCTTGTACTATGGGAACCATATAACTGATAAAATACTTATATGTATACTTTTTTTTGTAAATACATACTTATAATACTTTATAACACCCAGACACAGAACAAACATATATGTTCATCACACAATTGTTTGTCCTGGGTGGTTATCGAACCCACGACCTACAGCGCAGAAGGCAGAGCTACTACCAACTGAGCTAATAGGTCAGTCAATACATCTCATACATTAATTTAGCTCTTAGCTCAGTTAGTAGTAGCTCTGCCTTCTGCGCTGTAGGTCGTGGGTACGTTCCCACCCAGGACAACCATTTGTGTGATGAACACAGATGTTTGTTGTGTCTGTGTGTTATAAAGTTATTATAAGTATGTACTAACGAATCTCTATTAGGTTTCTGGTTTCTATACAAGCTTTGCTTAGTTTGGGGCTGGATGGCGCTGTCTGTGTCAAATGTCTAGCAATATTTTTTTTTTAGAACTAGCTTGCGTGGTACTTGGATAAAAAGTAGCCTATGTTACTTTCGCCCTCCAACTATCTTATAGAAATTATTATTACAATAAATGAAGATGGCTAAATTATTACCGTTATATTAAATAAATAAATAAATAATGCTAGACATTTTACACAGCATCATGTAGCCCCAAGCTAAGCAGAGCTTGTGTTATGGGAACCACATGACTGATATACTCATCATCATCATCATCCACAGCCCGACTTCACCCACTGCTGGGTATAGGCCTCCCTTAGTTTGTGCCATTCGTCGCGATCCTGCGCCAGTCTAATCCATCTTTTGCCCGCGACTTTATCGATGTCGTCTGCCCATCTTGCCGCCGGACGACCAACATTTCTGTGTCCTTGTCTTGGCCACCATTCTGTTATGGCTTTACTCCACCTGCCATCACCTCGCCTTGCCATGTGTCCCGCCCAGCTCCATTTGAGTTCCAAAATCCGATCACCAACGTCTTTAACTTTAGTCCGATTTCGGATTTCTACATTTGGAACTCTGTCGTTAAGTTTGATGCCTAACATAGCGCGCTCCATGGCTCTCTGTGCTATTCTCATTCGGTACACAGCCTCCTGTGTGCACGTCCATGTTTCGGCACCGTAAGTCATAGTGGGCAAGACACATTGGTTGTATAAGCGGGTCTTCAGGCACTGTGGAGTATTGCCTGACTTAAGTATATCGTCAAGCTTGCCAAAGGCAGCCCATCCCAGTTGGATTCTTCTAGTGATCTCCTTTTGTTGGTGCTCCTTTCCAAAAGAAAGAATATGTCCAAGATAGACGTACTGGTCAACCATCTCCAACAACACATTTCCCACTGTAACAGGAGGACCTGTGCTGTCCGAAATGTTCGCCATGATCTTCGTCTTGGACATATTCATTCTCAGGCCTACATTTAAGGAAGCATCATAAAGCTGTTGTACCATAATTTGGAGATCATTGAAGTTTTCTGCAAATAGTACTAAGTCGTCGGCAAACCTAAGGTGAGACAAGTTAACACCATTGATGTTTACTCCGTAATTTTCCCATTCTAATGTTTTAAAAACATCTTCAAGAACAGCTGTAAACAGCTTAGGGGAAATGGTGTCTCCCTGTCTCACCCCCCTCTGTATTGGTACGGGATTGGTTAGGTCATGGACTCGTACTTGCAAGGTTGCCGAAGCGTAAAGCTCCCGGAGCACATCCACATAGCGAAAATCGATGTAGCAGCGATGGAGAGCGTGGAACACGGCCCAATGTTCGACACTGTCGAAGGCCTTTTCGTAATCGACAAAGGCCATAACAAGGGGCCGGTTATATTCGTGACACTTCTCCATCAGGTTTAATGTGTTAAATTAAGTACCTATTTAATTATATGTATTATATTCTTTATACCTAGATAAGTCTAATCACAAAAAATTGCATGCTGTGTTCACTGTGTTTAGGAACTACGCAGACTTTGTTTTCTTAAGACTGTCATAATACGTTAAGTTTAGCGTAAGTTTCAATTTGTGAACCATAAATAAAAAAAAAATAAAAAAATAAAAAAATAAATAAAATAAATCAGCTGCTTTACCGTGTGGATATGATCTGTGGTCGAATATCCGCTCCGGAAGCCGGCTTGTTCTACGGGCTGCGCTTCGTCCAGCTCACGTGTTAACCTAACAGTAAGGATTTTGGCAAAGAGTTTGTAAATATGGGAAAGTAAACTTATGGGACGATAGTTCGCAAGCTTGGATATGTCACCTTTCTTGTGTATGATAGTGACAATGGCATTTTTCCATTGTTCTGGTGATCGAACATCGCACAAAACTCGATTAAAAAGTTTTACAAGAATGTCTACAACTGGCTTCCCACCTGCACGAAGAAGTTCTGCCGTAATGCCATCTTCGCTAGGAGATTTCTCTGCCTTCATCTTGCTTAAAGCATTACTGATTTCGCACGGTAAGATGGGTGGCAGTTCTCTTGTACATTGATGTTCAATTGGTGGGGCTCGTAGGTCGTCACTTAGTAAAGCCGGTTCTGCCGATGTTGATGCATATAGATTCTTGTAAAACGTCTCAATCATTAACAGAATCTGATGTCGGTTTGTTACTAAGTTGTTGTTTTCGTCTCTTAGTTTCATTATTTGCTTGCAACCTGTACTTGTTTTCCTACGGAAAACTTTCGGTCCTCTGTATTGCTCAATTGTATTTAATATGATATTTGTGTTAAATTTTCGTAGGTCCCTTCTAACTAATTTATTTATTGATTTATTTATTATATCTATTTCTTTTTTATCTGAAGCTGATTTATGTAACATGTTTCTTCTATTTTCAATGCAGTTAAGGGTTTCTTGTGATAGTTTATTGTTCTTCTTACGTGGCGCGCCCAGGTGGCTTTTGGCGGTTTCGTTAACTACCCTACATAATACCTCATTTATATGATCTACATCCAAGTTCGAGTCTTCCAGTTCCTTAAATCTATTCTCAAGATCTATGTGGAAGGCGTTGTTGAGAGTGGCTACTTCTTGACTTTCGTACCGTCTTTGAGATGGAGTTGTTACCATCTTCGTTCTTTCTCCACGTAGGTCGAATCTGAGGGAAGCTCTTACCAATCTGTGATCACTTCCAGTTCTAAAGCTTGAAAGTACTGAGACGTCGGTTACTACATATTTGTGGGAGCTCAAGATGTAGTCGATTTCATTCCTTGTGTTGCCGCCAGGACTTACCCACGTCCACTTTCTCGCTTCGCGTTTTTGAAAAAAGGTATTCATAGCGTATAGATGTTTCATTTCAAGGTAGTTTACCAGCGTCTGCCCTCTTCTGTTGCGTTCCCCAAGCCCAAACTTACCAACAGTAGTTTCATTGAGTAGGGGTTTGCCAATTTTAGCATTAAAGTCGCCCATAACGGTAGTAAAATGGCAGGGTGTATCTTCCATCGCTTTGTCTATGTCTTCGTATAATTCTTCTACTTCTTCGTCTGGACTACGGGACGTTGGAAAATAAACTTGAATGATCTTAATAGAGTATCGTTTGTTTAATCTTATGATAACGAAGCAAACTCGAGTGGAAATACTCTTGATGTCGACCATTTTATGGGCAACATTTTTGGAAATCAAAAATCCAACGCCGCCATATGAAGAGTCATCATGACCTCTGTAGAAAAACAAGTCACCCGAAGTTAGACGGACCAGGTCTTCACCGCTCCTCCTAACCTCTGATAAGCCTAAAATATCCCATTTGATTTTTTCCAGTTCAAACTGAAGTTGAAATAATCGGTCATCCGTGCTAATCGTCCTGGCGTTATAACACGCCAAGGTCAAGGTTGTTGGTTTGTGGCAGCTGGGCATCTTCCAGAGATTCTTAGCACCCTCCGCCCCACCGGAACCGTGGCCGCTGCCAGAGCCAGGAATAGCGGGGCTGCTGGGGACTGAGGGCCGTATCGTATTGGCACTAATCATAACATAGGGGGTTTGGCCTTAAAACGCCGCGCTGGCCAATGCGTCGTGGCGAGTTTTTTAGTCATTTCCTCGTTCGTTGTTCAGCAGGGGGCACCACGTGCAGGTGAGGTTGACTTGGGCAGCTAGATGTTATGCCGCCCCTTACCCCCCTGATATACTACTTAAATACATTTTTTTTGTAAATACATACATAATATACATAGAAAACACCCAGACCCGAGACAAATAATAGGTCTTTACCTATGAAATTGCCGTTTTTCGGTACCGGTCATTTCAAATCAAAATATTTTGTGGTTTGGCTACGAATTATAATTTCAAATTAATTTTATATTAAAAACATGGGATTCTTTTTTCATAATTAGTCATTTGTTTATTGATTAGCGTAATATTTTCATCACATTTGAATCTTTTTCGTCATCATGGATACGTTAAAAATTCGAGTAATTATGGAATATGAGTGCCACGACGGCAGCAACGCGCCACAAACGGCACGCAACATCATCGACGTTTACGGAGCGAACCCTACAAACGAACGAACCACCTGTTATTGGTTTGCCAGCTTTCGTTCTGGAAATTTCGACCTGAAAATGAACCCCGTACTCATCCGAAAACTTTGGTTGACAATGACGAATTAAAGGCGATTGTAGAGTTCATCACAGCTTCTTACCAAACGGAATAAGCATTACTGCAAATGTGTAATTTGAATAACTGAACACAATGTTGGAGAAGCTTGCAATCTCCAATCAGCTTTGATCAATCGCTCGTCACCGATGCTCCTGCACGACAATGCGCGACCTCATACTGCATAGTAGACGGTCTCCAAGTTACAAGAGCTAGGTTGGAAGCTCTCTGTCATCTACCGTACTCACCAGACCTTGCGCCTATAGACTTCTAGTTTTTCCAGAATTTGGATAACTTCTTGGTGGTAAAAAAATTGAATTCCCGAGAGGCAGTAAAAAATGCCTTTGAAGAATTTGTTGCCTCCTGTCCAACTGATTTCTTCAAGAAGGGCATAATAAACTGCCACGGCATTGGCAAAAATCTATCGATTGCATGGGTGCAGGGGCGGCTCTAGCATATGTAGCGCCCGGGTGCAATCTTTCCCCTGGCGCCTTCTTGTATCAAAATGCGCGGTCAAAATGAATAAGGTAGGTAGGTACTTACATACAACACGATCGACTAAACTTTATAATATTCGAATAAGGTCGAGTTCACAATACAAACGGTTACGCGGCCCCATGGGCGTAGATATCTATAGCTTTTTTAAAGGGGGGGTTCAAGGGTTCCAAAAGTTATTTTTATATTTACAAATCTGCAAATATTTGTCTCGGGCTTGAAACTTGGTTAGCGTGGTGGCAAAATATTAATGAAGCTTTCATGCGAGCGAAGCGAGCCGAATTTTTTAAGACAAATGCAACAAGTGACACTTGATTTTGCTTATGCGCATAAAGAAAGGGCTGACTATTTGTCGGTGCCTATTCTGCAGTGAGATATAACTCACGTTGCTCGCAAACCCTTATGCGAGCGAAGCGAGCCGAATTTTTTACAACAAATGCAACATGTGACGGTTGATTTTTTAGAGGTGCTCAATGAAAAGGCTGGCTACTCGTCGGTACCTATTCTTTAGGCGAGCGAAGCGAGCTGAATTTTTTAAGACAAATGCAACAAGTGACACTTAATTTTGCTTACGTGCTTAAAGAAAAGGCTGACTATTTGTCGGTTCCTATTCTGCAGTGAGAATAACTCACGTTGCTAGCAAAACCCTTATGCGAGCGAAGCGAGCCGAATTGTATGCAACATGTGACGGTTGATTTTTTTAAAGGTGCTCAATGAAAAGGCTGGCTACTTGTCGGTACCTATTCTTTTGCGCGCGAAGCGAGCCGAATTTTTTATAACAAATGCAATGATTTTGCTTACGTGCTCAAAGAAAAGGCTGGCTATTTGCAGGTTCGTTATGCGAGTGAAGCGAGCCGAGTTGTTTTTAAACGAATGCAATAAGTGACACTTGATTTTGCTTACGTGCTCAAAAAAAGGCTGGCTATTAGTCGGTTCCTATTCTGCAGTCAGATATAAATAAATAAATAATAAATATTGCTGGACATTTCACACAGCATCATGTAGTCCCAAGCTAAGCAGAGCTTGTGTTATGGCAACCACATGACTGATATACTACTTATATAATTATTTTTTTTTGTAAATACATACATAATATACATAGAAAACACCCAGACCCGAGACAAATATTTGCAGATCATACAAACATTTGTCCCGCGGCGGGGATCGAACCCGCAACCTCTTGCGTCACAGGCGGGCCTTCACCCACTGCGCCATAGAGGTCGTCTCAATATAACTCATATAACTCACATTGCTCGCAAAACCCTTATGCGAGCGAAGCGAGCCGAATTTTTTTAAGGCACAAGATGTGACACTAAGCAAATGTTTGCCTAATATCGCCAATTTATTGTAACAGAAACCATGGCATATGGTTTTTTTAGATTGAATGAAAATGAGTCATGTTGACTGTACAAGTAAGATTATTTTACTAGAAAAACTCCTAAAAAAGACCTCCCAATTTTTGGAGGAGAACCTGGGAGCTCATGAACCACCTGCATGGATACCCCATGTCGGATACAAATTGTAAATACCTATTCCGCGGATCTTTTTTGTCTTTTGCTAAGGGGGGTGTCCGGACAACCGTAAATCAGTTTTCATAGAACCCCGCTACGCACCCCCTCCGTTTTTCCACTCGCTGAGTGCACTGCGCCAGCGCCCTGCCGATGCCGCCGCCGAGCGCCCGCTCCGTGCGGAGCGCTATAGCGGAGGTTCTTTATGTCGGTCGCGAGCGCTCTAGGCGCCCCCTTACACCCGGCGCCCGGGTGCACTGCACCCCCTGCACTATAGGTTAAGCCGCCCCTGCATGGGTGATTACTTGATTACTAGAAATAAAAAATATAGAAAAAAAATGACGTTAACTTTTTTCATAAAAAACGGCAATTTCATAGGTAAAGACCTAATATTTGCAGATCATACAAACATTTGTCCCGCGGCGGGGATCGAGCCCGCAACCTCCTGCGTCACAGGCGGGCCCTCACCCACTGCGCCACTGAGGTCGTCTAATATTTCTGCCATCGGTACACAGACAGTAGAGCGCATGCAGAGATAGTGGCCCTCAATAAGCGCATTCGAGTAAAATCATAATACGAACTGCGTTATCGGACTAAAGCACCTACTCCACGGAGATTCTATAAATTGGAGAGTTTTTGTATGAATTGGGAGCGCATCCACTCATTTATGTTTAGATTTTGGTCTCTATGGGTATGGATAACGTGACCATTTATTTTCTGTGTCAAAGCGGGACTCTTACTAAATTTTGTATGTACAGCGGGCGAATAGCGACCAAAAAATAGGTCCCCTCCCGGGCGACTGAGTATATATAAAGAAAACAGATCTTCATTTGTATTTGCGTGACAAAAATTAGCCTTTTTCAAATTTTTAAATTGCCTATTTCATCAACTGGTTTAGGCGTAAAAAAGGGAACAGATAGACAGTTATCACTCTCACATTTAGGTGAACACCTTGGGTGAATCGAGTGCAATGAATTTGATTTAGTAGGTAAGAAAAGTTTGTTTGTAAAAGCAGGACATTTCGGCTCTCGCTGGGGACAGCGGGACCGAGAGCCTCAAAGCGGGACAGTCCCGTCCAAAGCGGGACGTATGGTCACGTTAGGTATAAAAATAAATAAAATAAAAAAAGCTTTATTTCCCATACCCTGTTTACATAAAGCCAAGGATACACTAGGGAACATTTTGTCCCGCAACATGACGCGCAACACATAATTTACGTGACGCTGCAACGTTGCATATTGTCCCGCAACATGCCCCGCAACATTGTACGTGACGCGGGGCATGTTGCTTGCTCCAAAATGTTCGGCAAAATGTTCCATGACAATTGTCGCGGGACACTTCACGTAGTTGTTGAGGGACATGTTCCGCAACATGTCCCCTAGTGTATCCCAGGCTTCAAATGAACTTAAATAAAAACACAACTTCTTTTTAAACTAAAACTATAAGTACTTAAATATAAAATAAAATTTAAATGTGTATTTTAGGTAGGTACGTAGTGTACAGGACCACCTACGTGGTAAAAGCCTCCTCCACGTTAGGTATAGATAAATTAATTGATAGTATGGGCTTAGAGCCGTGTTGGCCGAGGGGTATAGTACCTCGACTTTCGATCCGAAGGTCGTGGGTTCGAATCCTGATCGTGCATCAATGGAATTTTCGTTTCGAAAATTTATATGCGCATTGACACGAGCTCTAAACGGCGAAGGAAAACATCGCGTGGAAACCCTCGGCTTAGTCAGCCCCACACGTATTGACCATGTCTTTCCTGTGGATATGGCCGGTTAAGCTGAGAGGATGGTGTAGGTGCTGGGCAAGCTTACTCCATCTCAACATTGTCCCAGGCACTACAGTATCCCGCAAAAGATTGCCTCCTGACACTGTATAAATCATCTAGTAAAGATGTAAAGGCCTAAGTTTATGGGCTTGGATGAAAAACAAAGGCTGTACAAAGGAATCCAATACTACCACAGTCTTTTCTTGGTCATCATTAGCATTATTTCATCATGGAAGACTAGCGTCCGCCCACGGCTTCGCTCGCGTGGTACCCGGATAAAAAGTAGCCTATGTCCTATTTCCGGTCATTAATAACCGAAAGTTTGGATGTTTGGATGGCTGGATGGATGGATGTATGTTCCTCTATAACTCGACAACCACTGAACCGATTTGACTGAAATTTAAAATGTAGATAGATAATGACCGGGAATAGGACATAGGCTACTTTTTATTCGGATACCATGCGAGCGAAGCCGCGGGTGGAAGCTAGGATGTCTAGTTAGCTTATCCGTCGCTGTTGAAGTACCTAGAAACCTATTTCCCTATTTGTAGTTTGTGTTATAAAGCTACAATTTGGCATTATTCAGAAAAGAGGTAACGTTTGTAAAGTCCCCTCTTGACATTATAAAGTTTCCGGTGACAAAGAGCTCGGTGTGGGGACTCGAGGGCCCTTGTCTCTCGCCGCGCAGTCACGTTCCTTCGATACAGTGCGTTCGATATACAAGGTGCTTCAATATCCTTTGTTGGTCAATGATTACGCTTATACGGCTTTATAATAAAAAGTTTTTTTACCATGGAGAAGGGGATATAAACCATCATCCACCACTGCGAACTCCATCATCATCATCAACTCTTCTTCCATCGGGGTCACTAATGTAGCGCGATATTCAAACCTCCGAAAGTCTTCAGTCTTCTTTTTCCAAAGGATTCAGCACTGAAGTCCGATAGACGCAGCGCTGCTATCGCAGAACTAGGTTATATAAAAATTACTAATTGTGCAAATAGGGATTGAACAATAATAATTATGCTAGTTTGTACGTTCGTTAGCTCTACACACCAGAACAACTGAACGACTTTGACTAAAAGAGTAAATAAAACAATTAGTTCCCGCTTTTTCCGTAGGACTTGAGTGCTGAATCCTACTCTACTAATCACATGGCCAACAAGGCTCGTAGAGTTTATAATAATTCCATGATTAACGAGTAGGCAACTCAGTGCTGGACTAGAGTCCTCAACTATGCAGCTTTACGTATATCGAGTTAGTCTGAATGCTAAACTAGCAAATTACATCCAGCCCAAACTAACTGTAACACTATTTTGCCACAGATTGTAGAGAACAGCACACTCAGTTGAAAATGAAAATATTTTTATTTCAACAAAACAGAGTTTGGGGAACAGGGTGAAATAGTTCCCCAAAGGCAGAGTAGGTGGTTCCTCTGCAACGGGCGGCCCATCTGGCCTACTTGCCCGTGGTCTTTCGACCAACAGGTGTTGTCGGTTGGTCGATTTGTGTCAATCGCTGTGAAAACTTCGTTAGCGCAATCTAGGCATTCTGATGTTGTGTGGCGCCATTTGTAGTGTGTAGCATGTCTATGTAGTTCATCTAGCGACAGGTAGATGTCGCTACACAGAGTATCTTTAAATTAACGCTTAAGAAAATAACAAATACAACACACATGCAGAAGACTCATGTTTTGCAGAGAAATTTTTCACATGAAAGCCATATTGTTGACTTCCTCACTAGGCAGGGCCTGTATCGAGGAAGCCTGTGTTCCAGTTTGAAATTGGTAAGTTTTTAAGACTGCTGAGTGCTGTAAACAAAGATAAATTAGATGAACTGTGTGAAAGATGACGTTGTTAAGGAAGGGGTGAGTGAGACTCATAGAGGAAGATGGAAGAGAAACACAAATTGTGAACATAAGGTGGGATAAGGACATGTAGGTGATAATGATGTATTTGGCTCTAAAATAATATAATCTGGTAGCTTACAATGTTTATACAGTTTTTATGCCATCTAAAGGCATTTACTACTACGGCTTGAAATTTTACTTTTTTCGTTCATCATTAAGATCATTATCACTAAATTAAAAGTAGGTAAATCTTATTTTTTTCTATAGCCCATAGAAAAAGAGCCGGGACAAACAATTTATCGGAGTGTCAGCACGGAACCTCTCGCTTTGATAGCTTCATCACAACTTTATTATTGACTTACCAGGCAAGTTGTACAAAATTATGCATTGAGGAAGCTGTTTAGAATCAGACTGTGGTATAATTCATAACTGCATTCAACGGTTCCCCGATTGACTCATATCTACCCGCAGTTTCAATATTGAATTTCCTAATTCTGAGCAAAATTGGTAAGTCCATTAATAAAATAAATTTTTAGGTCGATACGCGTCTGAGAAATAGTTATTTTTATAGTTTTTAGTTACCTAATTATCAGTCACTATACATTTTGATTTTATGATACGGGGTCTTTATGATTTTGATGGGACACCAATGATGACAATCGGTGTCACGATGCGTCCTCTGATTGGACAACTACTGATCGACCTTGCACGCCACCGCGGACGTTAGCTGAATGCTTTGGTTTGGTCAAGGCTTTATAAATCGATGAACGCCGGCTGCACGCACGAAAAAGTGTCACGTTCATCTACGAGACGTAGCGCTACTACGAGACGTAGCGAGACCTACGGTACTCGTAGCACTAGCTACGAAGTAATTTATTTTGGTAAATAATCCGAACCGATGTTAATGTTTTAACGATGTTTTCATAGGATGTTATCATGTAAAATTATCTTCTGTAAACCGACTTTACAGAAAACCATTTGTTTTTTAAATTAAGTATACTAAACCAATGAAAAAAATTAAGTAGGTACTTAAGACAGGAATTGAACCCAACCTTGGCCTTAACGCGACTACCATCCATACTCACTCTTCTCGTCTATCAATTTTCGTATCTACAATTCTACACTTATTACGTAGTACTAAAAGATTATTTTACAACCCTGCTACTTTCATGTAAGTAAGTAATTATTTAATCCCTTTTAGATGGGTACTTTTTTTTAAATAGGTAGTATAGGTACATTATACATAGAAAACTCCCAAATTCAAGACAAGTATTTGCAGATCATGCAAACATTTTTTCTCCCGCGGCGGGGATCGAACCCGCAACCTCAAGCGTTTCAGGCTTCAACCCACTGCACCACAGATGTTGTTAAGATTCAAACTTACGATATTTAGATGTAAATCTACCTCCCACTAGGCCAACATGGCTGCAGCCACCAATATCTTGCAAGTATTTTAATAGGCAAGCTATTTCACAATGTCATCTCTCGTAGCAAAACCTTAGAGTTAGCATCAGTTTCTAACGTTAACGATGTGATAGCGAGGGCGGGACAGCCGAATGATGTGGACAGTGTGGTTCCGATTACAATCGAAGAAAAATCATCAGTTCAAAAACATGATCTAATTCTGAGAGGTTATGGTGCATTATTTCTCAAAACTGCTGAAAAACTGAAAACCTTTCGAGTGTGTGGCATCTACTACCAACCGACCAACCACGCTGTCCACCTAGTTGGACGTTACCAACCGTCCAACTAGGTGGACAGCGTGGTTGGTCGGTTGATAATAGACGGTTAATGGAATAGTTGGAACACCAAAAAAGTGATGTCCAAATACCGATTGATCTAGTCTTGATTAATCGAAATATGTGCAAGAAATTAACAAATTAAAAACTACTATTTGGAGTAAATATTTTTGACTGACTTTGACTTTTTATTTTTGATGGTTTAAATCGGAAACATTTTACTCTTAAAATATTAGAATTAGAAGCCAAATTGATTCTTCTTCTATTTAGTATTTTGAAAAAATGGAAGATACCGAATAAGGGACCAAATTCCGACATCATGCCGCACTCTTATTTTTTATGCTCCTGTGCACATCTTGATTGTATTTTGATTCAGCTTAAATAAACAAGTAAATAGGCTCAAAAACATAATAAAGTAGAAACTAGTGTTAAGGGTACTGATTAAAACTCCACTCGACGTATCGGTTCAATCAAAGTTTCAAGACGACACGAAATTAATTAATGTCTCCTAAATTAGTTATTAACTTAGTTGCCTGTACACGATGGTGAATAGGCAATTGACAAGTAAATTGATGTGATTGTTTATCGATTGATATCAATAAAGCATAATAATTTTATTATCCTGTAGCCGTACCATGAGCTCTTAGTTAGAGCAATGTCAAAACAAGGTGAAAACCATTCCTGCCTTAGGCTTGTTTTGTCATTGTTTTGGTCCGAAAACAATCTAATTTTATTCCTGCCGTGGTCTTAACGCAGGATTGCAGCAGAACATGCGCATTACACTCTCTCGATGCTCTCTCTGCGCATGTCCTGCTCGATGTCATCGAGCAGGACATGCGCAGTCCTGCATCTAGTCGATGTCATGTCACCAAAACATCCCTGCGTTAAGATTGTTTTGGTCCTAAGGCAGGATTAAAACAAGGTTGATTTAGGCCTGATTTAGGATGGAGTTATGCCTGCGTCAGTCTTACTTCAGTCTTATCTAAGTACGGACCAAAGTAATCTTACTTTGACATTGCTCTAAGACTTGGCAGTACGACCTCTGGTTATAAGGTGTCAACTTTACAATGTTAAACTATTCAAAGACACAGTAGGATATTCTCGAGTAAAAACTTAATTCAGTTTGGTCGAATCCAGCCTAAGTCGGAAAATTTCACTACGCTTTGATGAAAATTAGTAAGAATATGAAATCAAAGCGCCTTTTACCCGGAAGTCTCTTTACATTAGGAAATTAGGTTATTTTTCATGCAATCGCACCCAATAACAGCATTTCCCGAATAGCTCTACCTTGGAGTGTGTAGCAAATGGATAACACGGTACGCTTACATATTTGTACTAGTATTTTTTTGCCACTCCCGTATAAACCGCTTTAGGGCACATTGACAGTTTGATAAAGCGTACCAGACGCACAGCAGATAATTATATCTTTTGAAATATAAATCTTGATAGATCGCACCAAATATATTTTGTAATTTATATTCGCTGTGTGTGGTCCTCTATAGAATTTGTATGGGCGCGATCTCAAGATTTATATTTCATAAGATATATTATCTGCTGTGTGTGTGATGGGCTTAACGGTTTCTCGATTACCTAATACCTCAGTTTCTTTAGACGTCAGCAATGCTTGTGGCGTAGCTTGCTTAGACGTTCTTGATAGATCGTTGAAGTTAAGCTACGTTCTGAGCGGTCACAATTGGATGGGGGACCGCAAGTTACTACCTCAGGTGTTCAAATCTTTTTAGTTCTGTAATTTGACTGATGTGATGTCACCAATAAAGTTGTTAGACCATGACAGAAACCAAAAGCTTCTCCAGAGTTATACGAGCTTTTTATTGGTTCTTTGGTCTTGTTTCTAATGTCCACGACTATTCTTATGAAATACTAGCTGACGCCAGCGGCTTCGCCCTAGTGGACTACCTACTATTTCGTTTATCCCACAGGAACCATGCATTTTTCGGGATAAAAAGTAGCCTACGTCCTATTCCCGGTCATTATCTATCTAAATTTCAAATTTTAGCCAAATCGGTTCAGTGGTTGTCGAGTTATAGAGGAACAAACATAGTACATCCATCCAAACATCCAAACTTTCGCATTTATATTAGTGTGATTAGTGTGCTGTGATGATAGTGTGATATTAGTGTGATTAGTGTGATAGTGTGATGTGATAGTGTGAAGTGTGATAGTGTGATTAGTGTGATGAAATAGCGTGATTAGTGTGATGTGATTGACTAACCGTTGGCTTTAGTCCAGTGTTAAATACTTCTAGCTTGTCAGAGAGCGCCAATAATCAGCTTGCGTTCGTTAGCCGCGGTCCTACTCTGAAATATTGTTCTTATAACCAAAAAACAAAAAAAAAAACATTACACATGTGTCGCAATAAGTACAACATTTATTGATGGGTTTTATAGTACTTTTTGTTATATTAAAAATTTGAAAAGAGTAATGATGCGTCGTTGTTCGCGCGTCACACGGCCAAATGGTGTTGCCAGCGCGGGTGACGAAAAAGTGCTTTGAATTTTTGATGTATTTGTTTGCCTAAACACAGGTTATAATTACAAACGGAACGTTTCACAGTAGTTCAAGTGAGGCAATTTGAGCCCCGGCTCGAGTCACACGGGTAACGAACGCGGTAATAAATCTTATTTCGGTGTGACACGCGTCCTAGGAATATTGATGAAGCGAGAGCTCGTCGGGATCCAGATTAGGTTCAGCAATACTCGTCTAATTAGGTACTTAGTATAATTAGACATCTATTACTATGAACTCTTAGAGCAATGTCAAAACAAAGTGAAAACCATTCCTGCCTTAGGCTTGTTTTGTCATTGTTTTGGTCCGAAAACAATCTTATTTTATTCCTACCTTGGTCTTAACGCAGGATTGCAGCAGGACTTGCGCATTACACTCTCTCGACGCTCTCTCTGCGCATGTCTTGCTCTATGATATCGAGCAGGACATGCGCAGTCCTGCATCTAGTCGATGTCATGTCACCAAAACATCCCTGCGTTAAGATTTTTTTGGTCCTAAGGCAGGATTAAAACAAGGTTGATTTAGGCCTGATTTAGGATGGAGTTATGCCTGCGTCAGTCTTACTTCAGTCTTATCTAAGTACGGATCAAAGTAATCTTACTTTGACATTGCTCTAAGACTTGGCAGTACGACCCCTGAAAGCTTAGGTACACTCCCCTGTAATATGTGACTAGCCGCGCCCTCGCGGCGTTACCCGCGCCGCGTAATGATGGTATATGGTGATGATTATGATGAAAAGTAACATATAACCTTTCTCAAGAATTAAGCTATCAAACTCGGAAATAATTTTTCAAATAGGTCCGGTAGGAAGTTCCAGAGATAAGCGCGTTCAAACAAACTCTTCCGCTTGGTCTATTGGTAACAGATTGGACTTCTAAGCTTACTAGGGCCACAGAACAGATAATAACTAGAGTGGCTGCTATCTCTGATGCTATCTCTTTTCAATGAAATATGAGTAACAAGAAAAAAACGCTCCGTGTTGGCCGAAGGGATTAGTACCTCGACTTTTGATTAAACAAATAAAGTTCTTTGATTCTTGATTCTTTGTGCCAAACTGTGAGTAACAATGCTTTCATGTTTCATTTGCTTTCAATAATAAAATGATAACTTTACTACTATTGTATCTACCTACACCGGTGATCGTATCTCACAAAGCTTATAAATACCCCTAGTGATACCAACTCATCCTATAACAATGCTTGCGGGGCTCTTTATAATGCATGCCGATGCAAACTTATTGTGTACAAACAATATACGTACAATGCTTGTACACTTGATCAGGGCTTTCTTGTACACAATGAACCACTATGTCGATGGGAAGAGCTTTGTTCCTATCATCATCAATATCTGCGACCAAACTCTGCTCGGATATAAGCAGGGAAAAATTAAAAACCCGAAAACAGAACAAAAAATGTAAGTTTTACAAAACAAAGAAAAAATGGCCTTTTAACCCCACTGATTACAACAACTTCCGCGAAAATACGAACCACATAGCAATGGTGAACCTTTTTTTATGAAAATGCAGAGAAAACGAATCTTCCCAGATATTAAACCTGGTTAAATCGATTCTGTGCCCCCGGAAACCCCAGTACCGCAAATTACATCGAAATCGTTAGAGCCATTTTCGAAAACGTGAATACAAACAAACAAATAAATAAATAAGTTAGTATAGGATAATAGCTTTGTAGGACTCGTAAAATTGACGACCCCGGCCATGAAGAAAGACGTGTGTGGCTGTGTGTGAATTTTCATTTTTATATTTTATCAATGAATACGTTTCCTGCCGCGCTCTGTTCGCTTTCTTTAGAAAAACAAAAGTAGTCAGAGGCAAGTCCAAGTAGGTACATATTTGGCACATTTCCTCATTTTGAAGTTGTGTTGTGCAATTGTATTTTTGTATTATCATTTATCAATCATAAAAAATACCTCATTGTAAAGACTATCTTAAAATGGTTGTCGTTTAAAAGCAATTTTCCATTATAGAGAAGTGGAGTGCTGTTGACGGGTTGACGACGCCAATAATTACGTGGCTTATTGGAGTTATGCATCTTACCATAGCGGAAAAGCAATAATGTTTATCGATATTAAGTTTCAATATCTGGGCGACCGAGCTGTGCTCGGGTGCAAATAGAAAAAAATTAAAAAAGAATAAAAAAAAACTCACAAAAAAACTTTCACTGAATCCGTACCCATATTATAAATGTGAAAGTGTGTTTATTTGTCCTGCTTTCACGTCAAAACAGAGCGACGGATTGACATGATTTTTTGTGTGGAGATAGTTGGAAGGCTGGAGAGTGACATAGGCTACTTTTTATTCGAGTACCACGCGAGCGAAGCCACGGGCAGCAGCTAGTGATAAATAAATGAATGAACATTCACTGTGTTCATGTCTATCATGTTCTGTCATACTTTTAATATGTCGTTTATACTTTAATGAAGTCGTGCGTCTTGGATGGCCGACTCCGAGTGAACGTTTTCCTTCGTGTTCAGACGGTTCATTTTTCGTTCATTCAGAGTGGAAGTGAAAGATGCGAATGAACCGATCCAACATTGTTGCATTCGTTCATTAATGATTCACTTTTTATTTTTCTTTCATTCTTTGTTCAGACGCTCCATTGTGAAAGATGCCGAATGAGAAACAGAAATATATTTTTAAATGTATTTTTAGTGTTTGTGTTTTTCTTATTTGTTCCTACTAAAGTACCTGTGTTTTTCTATCCCTTATACCTATTTTTCTATATTTTTGTCTATCCCCGCCCTTGCTTCTTCTTCTTCTGTATTTTTTGTTTGTTAACCGTGTGTGCTGAAAATATTTTTTTTCTATCTATCTAAATGAACGAAAAGTGAACCGTCTGATTTCATTTTTACCAACTTTCTTTTCCTGCATCTTAGGGCTTGTATCTTTGTGTCGGAGAGCGGCGGCGGGCTTGTTGACCCGGTTGGATAATGACGCGCTATTACGTCATCGTTACATCGATCGTTGCGGGGAATTTTGTTTTAGTTTGCAAATGTGTAAGTTTAGTTTTTGGAATATACATTAGTAGAATTGTAGACTTGCTTCTGATTACTTCTAGATAAAGTGAATACTTCAATAAGTAAATATTATGGATATACGGTAGTACAGCGTCATTTTAAATTATTTATGTAATCTTATTGAAGTGCCCACATATTCAATGCCTTACACAAACATTTTCGGAACAAAAAAGTTCCATCAATATTTATTCAATTTATCCAGCCCCATAGTTAAAAATGAAACGTGTTTATAAAACCAACATTCTGACAACAAAATAATATTGGCGTACAGGCGATTAAAAAACCACACTCACTCGTGAATAATATTTTAGAAATTCGGCTCGCATACTGGGATCCTGAATAAATCGCTGTATTTCTATTTGCTAGTGCAATAGAGAAAACAATTGTGTACGGAATAACAATATGGACATGTACATTTATTTAGAGTTCTTCAGAAAAGGCGTTTTGAAATTTTTAAAGGGTCAGTAGCGCGAGTGTGACTCCTCTGGTGTCGCAGGCGTCCATAGGCGACCGGTAACCGCTTACCATCAGGCGGGCCGTATGCTTGTCTTGCCAGTACCGTAATTAATTTATGCGCCCTTCAACGAAAATTTTCTAATCATGATTCTGTCAATAAAAATACGCTGACTATATAAATAATAGGTATTGTTTGTGGGCCAGCTCCCTGTCTATCTTTGATAGCGACCAAAATCGGTCTCAAACTGTCTAATATGACAGTTCAGTGACCACGCAAGTTGCACTGTCACTGTCAAGCCATTGGCAATTTTTATCCTGGTACTGTGCTGGTAGCCGCGGGCGGTAGCTACTTGGCCTTTTACATCTTTACTAGATGATTTATACAGTGTCAGGAGGCAATCTTTGCCTACACTCATCGGGACACTGCAGTGCCTGGGACACTGTTGAGATGGAGTAGGCTTGCCCAGCACCTGCACCATCCTCTCAGCTTAACCGGCCATATCTACAGGAAAGACATGTGCAATACGTGTGGGGCTGACTAAGCCGCGGGTTTCCTCACGATGTTTTCCTTCACCGTTTTAAGCGCGTGTTAATGCGCATATAAAATTTTCGAAACGAAAAATCCATTGATGCACGGATTGATGCACGGGTGGTAGCTAGTAGGTCATTAAATAGAGAGAGGCAATATTTTCTCATTAAGGAACTGTACCTACACTCAGATTGACTATTAGAACTCCTACTGACGACTCACTGTGCTCGAACCTACACTGCACACTACAAGTCATCAGTCTAGCTCAGTTTGCTTTCCAGTTACTGTGAGTAAAGCACGAGTTTACTTTTAGGCTGTGTCCCCAGTAGGAAAACTGTTAGCGGCCGACTGAGTTTGCAGCGTATCGGCTTAGTACGCCCCGTTCCATGTATTTGAAATGGAGTGTCCACAGTTTGCTAATATGCGCTCACTTTACGCACGCAGTTTGCATTAAGTGCACTTTATTCAGTCGGCCGCTCACAGAGTGCCTACTGGGGACACAGCCTTAAATACATTGTTACGAAATCACACTAATATTATAAATGCGAAAGCTTGGATGTTTAGATGGATGTTTGGATGGATGTTTGGATGTTTGGATGTACCTATGTTTGTTCCTCTATAACTCAATAACAACTAAACTGATTTGGCTGACATTTAAAATACAGATAGAAAATGACCGAGAATAAGATAAAGGCTGGATGGATGGATGTATATTTGTTCTCCTATATAATGACCGGGAATAGGACATAAGCTACTTCTTATCTCGGAAAAATTCATAGTTCCCGTAGGATAAAAAAATAGTAGAAGCCGCGGGCATCCGCTAGTAAGAACAAGACGGTTTGGTTTTCTTTTTTAATGAACCATTTCGCAAGTGAACCGGGTACGTCAATGACCAGTGCTTAGACCCCTGCCATTTACCAACAACGTGAGACGACAACTCGATGCCTGAGGCCTAATCCATTAGAACGATGAGTAAACTATGTTTTTGACGTATGTTTCTATGAGCTAGTGGTCAGATCTAGTGACGGTTTTAGGCCGCCTTAAGGCCTCCGTCATGTTACGACTTAGGGAGTGTACACACTGTGTTTTTTGCAGCGCGTTTGTATCGATACAAACGCGATTCGAACGCGATGCGAACGCGCTGCCCGTTCGCTTAGCCCCTCCGGTTCGCTTTTGTATAAAAACAAACGCGCTGCAGAAAACGCAGTGTGGCCACTCCTTTAAAAGCCGAGACCGACAATTTAAGGTGCCCTCCGAAGCACAGAAGCGCTCAGCTGATAATGCCACTAGTGGTCACCCATCCAAATTGTGACCGCTCTGAACGTCGTTTAACTTCGACGATATAATATCAAGAACGTCTAAGCAAGCTACTCCAATTAAGCCATGACGGAGTCATTTAGGCGGCCTAAAAACTCCGTCACCAGAGTTGGCCACTTGCTCATACGAACTAACTAACTAACTAATTCCAATGTTTTTGACGTGACTCTCATTAAAGGTGGCCGCACACCTGTCCGCGCCGAACGCGCCTTTAGAATCGAATTTTAGAATTCTTTAAGCACTTACTTATATGAAATCGTAAGAAACCTCGCATACCTACCTGTCCTTGGTCGAATCGTCCGATTTGAATCTGGCAGTACTTCGAGAATTCGGCACGGATAAGTGTGCGCTCAAACTATAGGATAGGATATAAAATAGTATAAAGTAGTGATCCTGCTTACAAACGAAACCGTGTGAATAAATAATATCGTAAAATAAACCCACACAGACTGTTCAATTCGTATTCGGTCAATGAGAGCTAAAAATATTCTTTTGAGAGCGGATTCTAGCGTTTTGTTCATTTGTTCAGTTTTTATTTAGTTGTTTTGTGACGTGACTGGGTTTGAGATGAGAGAGATAGAATATAAAGTATTTTAATAACATAATCGTGTGCGAGTAGGATACAATATAATTGCAGCTAAAATATGGGAGAAATATGCAGTAGGTACACCAGTGCGATTCAGACTTCCAAAAATGCATCCGATTCGATGATTTTTTTCGAAAAGTTGCCGTTTTTTCAGTGAAGAAACGTCATTTTTCGAATTCGGAATACATTCCGATAAGGTCTGAATCACATAGAAGGCGATTCAGACTTTATTGCATTCGATTTGAAGATATTCTTCGAAAAATTACGTTTCTTCCGCGTAATAAAGTACCTAATTAATTTCCTAAAGATATTTTCCTTCACCGTTAGAGCTCGTGTAAATGCACTTAGTCCGTACCTGGGTAGGTACCCATATTATAGGTAAACATGAAAGTGTGTTTATTTGTTTGTTTATTTGTCCTGCTTTCACGTCAAAACAGAGCGACGGATTGACGTGATTTTTTGTGTGGAGATAGTTGGAGGGCTGGAGAGTAACATAGGCTACTTTTCATCCGGGTACCACGCGAGTGAAGCCGCGGGCAGCAGCTAGTATGTATATAAACGAAAAATCAAATTGTTGCACGGCTAGAATTCGAACACCTTAAGTTCCCTCGGCTTATTTCTTTCATTAATTTATTTGTAAAGGCTGCTCAATTGTATCCAAGAAACACGAGAAACCGAGACAGAATTGTGATGCCCAAAATCCCTAAGACTGAAATGTATTTAAACAGTAGCTAAGTTATGTGTGGAAATATTTATAATTGCATTCCCGATGACATTAGAAATTTACCCCTTCATAGCTTCACAAAAAAATTGAAGTCATGGTTGCCAAAAAAATGTTTCTACTCCATAAATGAATTAATACGTTGACATAAAAATTTTTACTAAATTGAATATGAATTAATTAAATTGACTTAGGTATTATTATTATTTTTTGTATGACATGTTTAATTGATATCTTTCATTTAGTTTTTTAGGCTGCATGTTGAATTATTTTAAAATCAAACTATTGTACACCAATCTGAGTTGGTAACATAGAGTCCACTATTTATATTAAGATCTGTAATTTACACCTATGTTAAACAATAAATGAATTATGAATTATAATTCATTCGAAAATCGAATCAAATTCACATCAATCCATCAGTTGCACATCCGAGAATCATGTCGTGCAGTCGACGCGACGTCTCGGTTATTTGATTTGACGAAATATTCGGAGCGCGCTCGCTACGTACGTACTACCTCCTATACAGGGTGTGAGAGAACCACTCCCAAGAAGTAAAATGGTAAAATGAAATTAAATTATACGATGCGCTCGTGGCGTAGCTTGCTTAGATGTTCTTGATTGATCGTTGAAGTTAAGCAGCGTTGTGCGCGGTAACCATTTGGATGGGTGACCGCAAGTGGCATTACGGTCGGTCCCAGCTTTTAAGTCGTTAAGCCATGACGTAGGCCTTTAGGCGGCCTAAAAACTCTCGTCACCAGAACTGACCACTTGCTCATACGAACTTGCTTACTTTTTATTAAATGTAATTTATTTATTTAGTAGCTTAGACAACAGAATTATAATTATACCTATGATTAATTAATTAAGAACAGGAAAAAGATTAACTTCTTAAATCTAAGAACATTTGAGAGACTTCACGGTGAGGTGGTCATCAAGTACATTCAGATTTCAAAGCATCCTAATTATTTATTTATTTATTATAGCCATTTGTGTCCCACTGTTGGGCAAAGGCCTTCCCCCATTCCTTCCAGATGTCGCGATCTTGGATCTCCCAGTTGGCTGCAAAGTCGATATCGTCCCGCCATCTCGGTCTCGCAGTGCAAGTACCGCTCTTATCGATTGCTAAATTAGACATTTAGAATCGTCAAAATTCGATAAATAGGATTTATTAAAGAAAAAACCAATTTATCTAATTTTGTCGATTGTACCTAAATGTCAAATTTAGTGATCGATAAGAACGGTACTTGCACTGCTGGGCCTCTAGCCAAGTGGCATCAATCTTTTCTATTCTACAATTCTCTTCGCTATCGCCGATGGAATTCGGATCGCCAAGGTCACGTGGAAGACCACGTGACCTTGGTTCGACCAATGAAAACCTCACGTTCGAGTGTTAGCGAAGTTAGAAATCGAATCGCTTCATAGCGAAGGCCGGTTGGCTAGGCCCTCTGGTCTCCTGTCTCAAGTGCGAACTGCCACCTTTACACCCTGTATGTATCTGTATATGTATGGATGAAACTCCCTCTCGCATTCGATGCAAAGTGCCGTTGAAAATTCGTTTTTACATCTGATTTCGTGGAAGAGCTCAGTGCGACTAAAGAAAACTCATTTTTGGGTTATTGACTTACCGGATTCTGATAAAACTGTAAATATGGAAATAGCATTTCTTTATATTGAAATTTATATGGACGCGGGATTTTATCGCGTCTGCCTGCGACCATGGCTGTTGTAACATAGCCGAAACGTCGGGATATAGAAATAAGGTAAATTACGCGATAAAATCCCGTGTCCATATCAATTTCAATATGAATAGTGATCGCGAAAGTTTAAAAAAGACTAGCATTTCTTTAAATTAGGTATACCGTTGGGCATGTTAAATTATCGGTCGGTTTAAGTCGTTAAGCCATGACGGAGGCTTTTAGGCGGCCTTAAAACTCAGTCACTAGAGTTAACCACTAGCGCCAAGGACGGTTGCGCTCAGCTGTTAATGCCACTTGCGGTCACCCATCCAAATTGAGACCGCACAGAACGTCGCTTAACTTAGCTGTACTCAAAAGCTTAGTATGTACTTAGTATCTATCTATTTTTGTTGGAACCAACTAAAAGTCTTTAAGTAATTTTATTTTTTGTAAAGTCACTTATTTTGTGCGTCTGCCTCGCATAAAGGTTCTCATTGTTAAAGCTTTTGACAAATCTAGTTAGGGTTTCCGCGACACAGACTAGACCTAGTGCGGCACCCAATGTTAAATCTCTTTATTTAAGAATATCTGGGCGACCGAGCTCTGCTCGAGTGCATAACGCCATCTAGTGGTTCAATTACGAACCACATTGCACTTGTAAATCTTTTTGCGTGAAAATGCCCAGAAAACGGCTTTTCCCAGACATGAGACCTAGCTAGATCGATTTTTCGCCCCCGTAAACACCCGTACTGCAAATATAATCGAAATCGTTAGAGCCGTTTTCGAGAACGTCAGTACAAACCAACTTCAAACAAACAAATATTGCTCGTTTAATAGAATAGGATTGCACCTTTAGAAAATAAACATTTATTTATTCAAGTAATTTTATTTATAACGTCTAAACAAGCTACGCCTCGAGCGCTATATGCTCACTTTAAGCTCACGGAAGTTATAAAAGCGAAACATTTCAGTCTATCTTCAAAGCTTAATATATTCCACGATTGAAAGCCACAATAAAAACCCGTAATAATTCCAGAAGATAAATAACTTCGCCAACTCCCAGACGAGATGACAAATTCTGGCGATATCTCACGGAATATCTCAAGGAATATCTCACAACTGTAATACAGGGCTTGTAAAGAACGGCCACTGTTATATGACGGCATTAATTGGTTATACAGTGTCCCGTTAAGTGTAGGCAAAGATTGCCTCCTGACACTGTATAAATTTTCTAGTAAAATATTAAATGTAAAGGCCTAAGTTAGTTGGTTAAATTGGAATTTTGCGAATTTAAAAGAAGTCAAAAATACGACGTCTTCGGAAAGAAACCCAGAATAAACATTACAAAATTTCTTCTCACTGCTACGAGCTCAATTATACCTATAGTCGGAATTATTAATTATACGCACTAAAATTGACGATCAAAATGTCATTTTTATATATTTTTAGTTCGTACAATGAGCAATTCGACTATAATGCAACATGCATTAAAATTAATTTTAACCTAATAAAAATTATTTATTTAAAAGTGTTTTTTTTTATTCTAATATGCAAGATTTAAAACAGAAAAAAGTTGTTATTCAAAATGCATTACCGCCCGTAGCAATTACTACATCCAGTAGTCGTACCATGAACTCTTAGAGCAATGTTAAAACAAGCTTGAAACATGACAACGTATGTCATTCCTAAAGCAGTAAGCCTGTTTTAAGCTTGTTTTGACATTGCTCTAAAACTTGGTGGTACGCCCCAGGTGATTTACTCCAGGTGAATTACCGTCTCACCGTGAAGTCTACCGGGTCACTTTTGAGACTTCTGTCCTTGAGCATTGGTGAGTTTATTACTTGTGATAGTGAACAACCTGGAAGTTTCTGATACTTTTTTACGAGATAGCTCTTAAGACTTGCTACCTACTTGTAAGGTGAACTAAATTAGGCTAAGATATAAGTACTTTTAAATATTAAAAACTTTGTTGTACCTACTGATTATTTAAATTATCTTCTTACCTGACTATTTTATAACATTCATATTCACAGCCTATGAAAGTCATAAATTACGTCACAAAAACTGTATTTACGGCCGCTTAATGACAGTTATTGCTATTATTAGAAATCCGGAGTAAAAGAAGAACTTAGAAAGAACATGTGTCGGTGCTCTCGTCAATTTGTTATATTGCGGGAAAGATTTCAACGGGTAGTCTAAGAGATGAAGCACATATTGTAAACAAGATATTGCTGATGACTTTTCAAATCACGTGTTTACTATTAGTTTACTAAGATTCTAAGTGACATTGCCGTTTACAACGAAGTAAACATGATCTTAAAATAGTAGACAAGAGGTATCTCAAAATAATATTTTTTTGCGGCATAATCTTAACACCTATACTTTCTAAATATGCTCATATTTCTCACTTGTTTTATTGTTGTAACCTACCTACATTTTGGTACCTATTGAACGAATGTTTTAATCTCGATTTTTATATTTGACTTACCCAAGTTATACGAGAATATAGTGTTTACACAAACCTAACATAGGCTTAAAAACACTATTAAACCAATTCTAAATCTATCTATCTAAATTATCAGTCAAGTCACAATGATACGTTTTAATTATATCTTAACTAAATTCAAGATAACTAAGCATCAATTTTTTTAACTAAAAATCATTAATTTACATAGTAGGTATACCAAGATCGTTGGAAATAAATATCACTGCTTTTTATCCGCGAAATAATTCTTATTTTATATAAGTACCTACCTAAAAAAAAACTGTTTCAAACCTCAAGCTCCGGCTCTAACCAGCCAAGCCAGAGTCCCCACGGACAGACTCGCGCTTGCCCACGGGACTCTGATCTGATAAATGTTACTCCACGCAAACAACGTCTAACTTGCGCGATATTTCAATATTTTATAGATCGTGCTATTTTGAATGTTGAATTTATTTTATGTGGTGTAAGATTACATTGTTGCTATTTTATATTTTACTAGCTGCTGCCCGCGGCTTCGCTCACGTGGTACCCGGATAAAAAGTTATTACTCTCCAGCTCTCCAACTATCTCCACACAAAAAATCACGTCAATCCGTTGCTCTTTTTTTGACGTGAAAGCAGGACAAAACAAACAAATAAACACACTTTCACATTTATAATATGGGTACGGATTCTTTTTCAGACACGTAGTACGTAGAGTTACTGTTAGCCGAAACTGTCCCATGGTTGGGCAAAGGCCTCCTAATTCTGTCAATTTCTGTGATCCGTAATAACCAGGGTTTAAAACAAGCAAAAAGCTGTTTTCAGTCAAAACAAAGCAGAAAAATGTTGGCGCACAACGTGGGGTAAAAAGGTGGTGTAGTGGACCTCAAGTGCCTAGATAATTATTGTATATAAAGTCTTTCCCTCTTACTTATGAAATATATATGTTTAAAGTTGAATAGGTACTAGTTAAACAACGTCCTGTCTCAATTCGTCACTATCCACAAATAAAGACAGGACGTTGTTTAACCAATGTTTAACTAAGTACCTAAGACCCTTTATATCTATATGAGATAGTTTATCGTCAGGAGGAAATCTTTGCCTACACTTAAAAGTACGCTGTGCTTAGTATAGTTTGCGTCATGTAAAAAGAACGCTAGAAGAAAGGGGAGGGGTGTGTTTTGTCTCATGTTTGCGAATAGTCCACTTTCTTTCAGAGTTCTTTTTACGTGACTTGAGTTATACATTGTTGAAAGGCGTAGATCCTCAATTCTGTCAGCGGAAAAGACATCGTCAATATATTCGTCAAACTATATCCTATTCTATTCAATATGAGGCAGACTAAGCAGCAGGTTACTTAATGTAGGTATGTGTTTTCCTGCACCATTTGAAGCACAAATCGCATAAAATTGAAACATAAAATCACGATTTAGAAATAAAGGCACTATTCCTTTAGGACATCGACTTTTCTTGTCAATAGTAAGTTTATTAGTTACACAAGAAAGTCAAACAGCATATTTTGTTTACATACAATTCATGAATATATCGACAGACTTAATGTGATCATATAAACAACATAAAGTACATTTTGCGAGGCGAGCGCAAACAGAGACTTGATTTAGCCAGAGCGTCTCCATCGAAGCAATTTAGCTGTCTCTGCGTTTGTTTATGTTGGTAATGGATGAACTATAACTAGTACAAGATTTAGTTCGAAAAGGTTCTTGACTAACTTGTGATATTAACATTGTCACCCAACGTGGGGCAATATTTACGTTGGTTTAAACAGACAGTCACTTATTACATTTGTTGCTTTAGATTCTGACTGGTATTTCCTTTGTCTTTTAGTTTTCAAGATCCTACAATAACAACTACAAGGCCACATTTCTGGCATGGCATATTTTATGCCATGCCATGTTGGGCATGGGGCGTAGTTTAGAATATACAGACAACCACTTACCAACTGTGTAAACTAAAGGCCCAAACCCTGATCTAGTCTTATATTTTTGGTAAACAATGACTAGATTTCGTTCAATCGTTAAAAGACATTACACCACATTGGGCGCCATACTAGTATTTTTTATCCACAAATTAAAATAATGCAAAGAATCAAGGATGTCTATTAAACATCCTATACTGATTCCTGTTAAAATAAAGTTACAAAGTAAAATCATTGAAAAGCGTTGCCCCACGTTTGGGTGCCAATTTAATATACATAAAGCCATAATCCACAAAGTATAAAGATACAAGGATACAAGGATTTCCATTAAAATAATCCTGACATACTCCCATTCAAATAAGTTACAAAGTAAAACACAGTCTTTCCCCAGCAGAAAATATTCACGAATATACACAAATTGATAGAACGTGAAATAATCATAAAAGGTAGAACAAGACGCTACATTTTACGGAGCGAGCAAACACCGAGTTGATTTAGCGAGCAACGTCCCCATTCAGTTAATTTGGCTGCGTCTGCCCTCTTGCCGTGGATTTGTGAGCTTCGGATGTGGTATATTTTGTTCATTTTTGTAAAACATGATGGTGAATGAGGCAAAAGTTGATGCAAATCACAAACAGTGCATATCTGTAGTTTTTCTGAACCCCCACGGAAAAGAAGTGACATTTGTGTTGATTTGTATATTATGATAAACATCATAGTGAAGTGCGCTGATTAGATCGATAAAAAAATTCTTAAATTTGTACTACTGCCAAACGACGATAACTTATAGTTAGACAAGTTGTAGTAAGTGGCGCCCCAACATGGGACAAAGTTTTAAAAATATTATATTATGGTACGCCAACACACACTTTACGCTAAAACAGCTAGATTATACATATCCACAGAATTTTTGCCTCTCGGCCCGAGAGCCAAGTGGCCCCACTGATTGCCGTCAAGAATATTTATCAAATTCGCCAAATAAATTTTCAAACGTTCATTTACTGCACTCTGTGTAATCTGTGGCAGTGTCTGCGACTTTACTTAAAGAGCAATTTAAAATCCTGTTAAATGTATTATTGTCTATCTCAAATGTGAAATTATGTATTTGTTGTTGTTTTTCTTCATTTTAAAAATAATTACTTATGAGCTTTCATTTCTCATAAATTTTATTTAAAACAAGAACGATTTGTATTTTCTAGGGGATGTAGTGTTTATAAATATTGGGAACTAAATATTGTTACTTTTTGTAGCCCTTCTATTACAGAGAAAAAGTGCCATCTTGGATGATTCTTTTTTAGTTGTAAATAAAAAAACACTTGTTTCAACTCCCATAGGTCAAAATGTAGCTGTCATTGTCCTCTGCTAGGTTACCTATTGTTACGCACCAGATCGATCTATCTATCAATCTAAGCTGTGCCTTCCAGCCCGGCTAGTGAGTGCCACACGATCTGTCGATATATTCTGGCTGGTGACGGATTGACAGTTATAAACTGTGCTTAGTGTGTAGGTCAAACTTTGGTGACGTAAAAATTGCCAGTAATGTGCACTTTAATCAATAAATATAAAAAATTACAACACTTTTCAGTTATGCCCCGTGTTGGGCGCCAATTTATTAAAATATTTTATAAATAGAAGATTTAGAAATTTAATATAAACCGATTAAAATAATGGTTTTTAAAATACATCAGAATGTAAAATTAAAAAGGCAACGTTCATAAAACTTAGCTTCAACATTAATCTACTCGTAAAACAGAAGCTTTCAAATCAGTAAGATGAGTAGAGAATAAAGCTAACATAGGAATCTGCTTACAAGGCATCATAACTCAGGAAATTTACTACCTAGTGTGAATGTGCCCTACTAGCCTAGATCCTATATGCCATCTATAAAAATAAAATAAATCCATACAGTAAAAGAAAAGTGGTATATTACAGCATTTTGTCCAATAAACTTTCAACGCGTGTCCGTAGCACGAGTTTCCAGAATTTTACGATAAGCTGAGAATCATTTCAATCTTGGATCTTTAGAATATCCTTCTAGTTTTGTCTAGTTTAGAAAACATTACCCTATTTATTTCTCATCTTTGCAAGTGATGCCAAATAAAAAAATAAATATCATGCACAAGATTTTCTTCATATTTGATACATTTTCATATCAAATCATAATCATAGGAAATGAGCGCTTACGCGAGCTGAACTGAACTTTGTTGAGTTGCAGCAAGAGTCGCTATTTAAATAAACAATTTGGCGAGTCAGCCCGCATAGCCATATTACACTATCTATCGTCGCTGTAGAATAGAAACACTTCAAAATGTAGGATTTGACGTTTCAAATAGATGAGTCACGTGGTCAGAACGTCAATTTCTATACATTTTGAAGTGTTCTATTCTACAGCGACGATAGATCGTTCTACAGCGACGATAGATCATGTAATATGGCTAGGGCCCCTGGTTTCTGTACCTATTTATTCTGTGACTGTACATAGATGTTAGTGGCCGTACATTCTTTTTAATGTCGTTGTGCGAGGACGAGCTCGTTGTCCATTTGATACCACTTTATGTGCAGTGGGAAATGAACGACGTAAAATGTTGAACACGTATTTTTATTTTCGAAAAAATACTAACTTGTATCTCAGGCTAGTGCGTTGTTAAGTTTGATTAGTATTTTTATGTTGCTAATGGGTTGTTTGATTCTTTATTGGTTCAGGTAGAATCAGCTAGTTCTAAAAAAAAGTAAAAATATTGTCGATTTTGATACCGACAACGTTTTGATCCCATAAATGGGATAAAACTGTATCGGATACATTTCGGGGAATGTTCTCAAGAACTCCACGACCTGATACCACCATCTCCATTCCACTTCAGGACAAGCAGACGTACGGCGCAGTACCATCCTTACCTTGTGGACATTCCATCCACTCGTACCACGCGGTTCGCTTCCACCTTCATCATCCGCACTGCTAAGGTCTGGAACTCGCTGCCGGCTTCTGTTTTCCCCGAAAATTATAACCTGGGTCAAAGTCAACAGTGAATAAGTATCTTCTAGACCTTTGTGACCCATCGTCAGTCACATCGTCACTTACCATCAGGTGAGATTGTGGCTAAACAAAAGTCGATCTACATTAAAAAAAAAAAAAAAAAAAAATGGGAAAATCGAACCAGCTTCATATTTAAAAGGTCGAATGGGTTACATAAACCTATTTATTGTCTACTCACTCATCCGACCTGTTATTTTTATCCCCAACCCCTTAACCACCCCTTTATACGCTATTCCAGGGTTTACGCCCTGTGGGTACAGATTATATTTATTTTTAAAGTAATTTATAAGTGGCTTTTAAAGGTTGCTTTTTATAAAATGTTAATGTTTTAAAATTTAAAGAGTTCTATAACTTGTTAAACTTTCGCGATTTGTTAACATAATGATAAAATCCCGTAGGTAATAGGTACATACTAATTATCATTAAAGAGTTCTCTCTGAAAATACATGTTTTTATGTACAGTACTTTATTTTGCCTTTGGTCCATTTTCATAACTAGCTGCAAAAAAATAGTTTTTCTTCACTAATTCGTGACTGAGTATTAAATTGAAAGACTTAGGGCTGATTTTTCAATCGATAAATAACTTTTATCTGAGGAATAAATATGGCGTTATTACATATTTTCAATACAATATCTGTCAAATCGCATATTTATTTCCTCAGATAAAAGTTATCTAGGTATTGAAAAATCAGTATTAATCCATGTAATAATTCCCACGAACTGTCAACGAATTGTCAACGTGAAAGTTAGTCAAAATTAGAGAAATAACTGATAAGAACTCAGACTATCCTTTATATCCTTTTTATAGGGTTTACATTCAAATGGACTACAACAAAGTTTGGTCCTTCGTGAATATATTTTATTTTTTATCCAATATCAAAGAAAACATGACAGAATCACAAAATCCTCGCATTTTCCTTGTTTTGATAAATACTAAATTATTCAAAAGCTTTTTAAACATGAAGGGTGGGAAACCAAAGACCTTTTGTTTTCGTATTTCGAAGTTCATCTCGTCATGAGTTGTTCACTACCAGCCTACTATTGAATCTATCAAAACAATTCTAACTAGGCATCGGGGAGTCAAATTGTCTTCTGTCTCGCTCGCACCCGCGGTACCCCACTGACGCCATCTCTGTCTTTAATTAACTGAATGTCAGTTTGGAGGAGACACTTGACGGGCTGACTGTACCAATTTGGTGGTAAACTTGTGAAGTGGGGGGTATTACGTTTAGGGTTTGTTTTGGTGTAAAATATTAAAAAATTAAGAAATTTCAGAAGAGCCGTGTTGGCCAAGTGCGTTAGTGCCTCGACTGAGGATCCAAAGGTCTGAAAAATGTATTTGCGCTCTAAACGGTGAACGAAAACATTGTGAGGAAACCAGACAATGGCTGTTGAAACATAACAGAAATGTTAGGGAGTGTCCACATTGCGTTTTTTGCAGCGCGTTTGTATCGATACAAACGCGATTCGAACGCGATGCGAACGCGCAGCCCCCCGCGCAGCCCCTCCCGGTTCGCTTTTGTATGGAAAAATACGCGTTGCGAACGCGCGTTTGTATCGATACAAACGCGCAGCTCAAAAACGCGCTGCAGAAAACGCAATGTGGACACTCCCTTAGGATGTAAATATGGGAAAAATACGCGATAAAATCCAGTGTCCTAGACTTGCGAAAAATGCATCACTGAAGAGAAAAGAAAGATACATTTCATTTCACACAAAGATTCATATCCCTCTTTGTTATCTTCTTATCTTTTTGCTCAGTTTGCTCAGTGCATCAATTCAAAGTTCAATCCCTTTTCCTATGATTGAAATGAAAGAAGAGTATGTAAAGTCATATGGTCTCGTTCGCTCACGACGATTCACGACGACGAAGACTCAATGAGTATTGAGTAAGTGAGATAAGTATACATGATAGAGCAAGAGCGAGTCAATATTCGCCACGAAGTTCGTCGCGGTATCTCGGTGAAACTCGGATTTCCATTCCCATTTCCTATGTGAGTAAGTGAGCAAAGTGATAACAAGATGTATATTTGTCTCAAGTGATTGAAAAGAAAGGTGAGTAATATGGGATGATGGTATTCACTTTTATCTTTCCCTCGCGAGCTACCCAAGTCTACAGTGTCCATATATCCGTACCCATTAATGTGAAAATGTGTTAATTTGTTTGTTTATTTGTCCTGCTTTCACGTCAAAACAGAGCGACGGATTGACGTGATTTTTTGTGTGGAGATAGTTGGAGGGCTGGAAAGTAACATAAGCTACTTTTTATTCGGATACCACGCGAGGGAAGCCGCGGGCAGCAGCTAGTTTTCAATAAGAATACTGATCGCGAAAGTCTAAAAAACTATTATGGGCATGATGTTAAAGTTTACTTACCAAGCAGAGCCCTGATGCTATTGACTTCAAAAAATGTAACATTGCCTTCATGTTATGTAATCGGCACCAAGGTCTGTGCCTCTCGAACTTTGTAGATGCTGTTTTGGTAGGTATACATAGACACTACGTCTAGGCTAATCGTGATCGGTTCCTATAAATCTAGATATTGAAAAAAAAGTAAAATGATAAATACCTATAAAATGGGCACGACTGTACCCTCAAGAGTCTTGAGGGTACAGTCGTGACCTTTTTATATTTTTTCGCATTTTTTGATTTATCTCAGATTTTTAAATATTTCTAATATATATTTTGACGTAGGTACCTACCCCTGACTACCCCCTTAGACACCTTCAAAGGATTTTAAATGTCTAAAAGATTCGGAGAATGTCTACCGCGCTTAAGGAATACAGTTGTGATCACGTTTCGCAGTAAACTGGCACTAGGCCATTTCAAACGAGCCAGTCACTACGCTAGTAAGCTTCGTGCAGTACCGTCACAGAATAAATACGTACAGAAGCCTACACAGCCTAAATAGCGAATCTCGGTGAAACTCGGATTTCCATTCCCATTTCCTATGTGAGTAAGTGAGCAAAGTGATAACAAGATGTATATTTGTCTCAAGTGATTGAAAAGAAAGGTGAGTAATATGGGATGATGGTATTCACTTTTATCTTTCCCTCGCGAGCTACCCAAGTCTACAGTGTCCATATATCCGTACCCATTAATGTGAAAATGTGTTAATTTGTTTGTTTATTTGTCCTGCTTTCACGTCAAAACAGAGCGACGGATTGACGTGATTTTTTGTGTGGAGGTAGTTGGAGGGCTGGAAAGTAACATAAGCTACTTTTTATTCGGATACCACGCGAGGGAAGCCGCGGGCAGCAGCTAGTTTTCAATAAGAATACTGATCGCGAAAGTCTAAAAAACTATTATGGGCATGATGTTAAAGTTTACTTACCAAGCAGAGCCCTGATGCTATTGACTTCAAAAAATGTAACATTGCCTTCATGTTATGTAATCGGCACCAAGGTCTGTGCCTCTCGAACTTTGTAGATGCTGTTTTGGTAGGTATACATAGACACTACGTCTAGGCTAATCGTGATTGGTTCCTATAAATCTAGATATTGAAAAAAAAGTAAAATGATAAATACCTATAAAATGGGCACGACTGTACCCTCAAGAGTCTTGAGGGTACAGTCGTGACCTTTTTATATTTTTTCGCATTTTTTGATTTATCTCAGATTTTTAAATATTTCTAATATATATTTTGACGTAGGTACCTACCCCTGACTACCCCCTTAGACACCTTCAAAGGATTTTAAATGTCTAAAAGATTCGGAGAATGTCTACCGCGCTTAAGGAATACAGTTGTGATCACGTTTCGCAGTAAACTGGCACTAGGCCATTTCAAACGAGCCAGTCACTACGCTAGTAAGCTTCGTGCAGTACCGTCACAGAATAAATACGTACAGAAGCCTACACAGCCTAAATAGCGACTCTTGGTGCGACTGTGCAATTCAGTTCGCGCAAGTCCTAATAACCTATACTCTAGCCAAAACCAATGCAGAATATTTACTAAAATTGCACTGATAGATTAATCAGCTGATAGCAGAAATAGACCAATCACAGAAAACTGAGATTAAATATGATTGGCACTAATTCAATATGGCCAATCGTAATGAATCTGTTTTCTTTGATTGGTCTATTCCTGCTATCAGCTGATTGATCTGTCTGTGCAATGTTAGTAAATATTCTACATTGGTTTTGGCTTGAGTATAGTTCAATATTCACTTACAGAAATCCTTCAGGCGAGACGCGGCTAGCGTGCGAGCCGAGCGGCAAGTGTGAACCCTACCTGCCAAGACCCAGCCGGGCGGGCCCGCCAATGTACTTCTTCGCACCTAAAGTGCGGAGTGCGCCTTCTGTACCTATTCTGTGGTACCGTTGAGAGCTCGCGACTTTGCAGAGAAGATATTTTGTTACAAACTTTAATCCTCTTTGGGTTTGAATTTCAGTAGTTCCTTTCTTAGTTCACTTCGATCCACCAAAACAATGCCATAATAGAACAGAAAACGCTCTAAAAACTTATTTAACGTAGATAAGAAAATTATTTGTCTAACTCATCAAGTTCCTATATTTAGGTCGGGGTAACGCCTTAAAAGCAAGTTCGTATGAGCAAGTGGCCAACTCTGGTGACAGAGCTTTTAGGCCGCCTAAAGGCCTTTGTCATGACTTAACGATGACCTGCAATTTAACGTGCCCTCTGAAGCACAGAAGCGCTCAGCTCGTAATGCCACTTTCGGTCACCCATCCTAATTGTGACCGCGCACAACGTTGCTTAACTTCAACGATCAATCAAGAACGTCCAAACAAGCTACGCCACGAGCGCTTGGTAACGCCTTGAGGAGGGTGTAGGTGCTGGGCAAGTAACTCCATCTCAACAGTGTCCCTGGTACTACGTAGGCAAATATTAGCGGCCCCCACACGGTAAAGTTTGGACCGCGCATCTGGACTGCGTTCCTAACCGCGGATGGAACTGTGCAGTTTGGACCGCGGATCAAACTGTCGTGCTAATTATGATAAAAAATGTGTCCACGAATAACGCGGGTGAATCTGACATATTTAGGCAAAACGATGAAAACTGTGCGTGTAAATTGATTTTCAAGAGTTTTGACCGCAGTTTAGACTGGCGCGTGGAACGGAATTTTAAAAGTTTTTTGATGTCAGATCGAACTGTCAGCCACGCGCATCTACTATACGTTTCGGAGCGAGGGATGGAACGGCGCGTGCTGTTTCCTGCGTTCCGAACTTTACGTGTATAGGCCGCTATTGCCACTGTATAAAAAAAAAATAACACTGTATAAAATCATCTAGTAAAAGATGTAAAGGCCTAAGTGTTCATCGTTAACCATTTTATGGTGTCATGTGCTAATTCCCCACTGGTATATTCGGGTACCCGGGACACGGTAATATAAGAATTTCCATCGCGTTCGGGCCTCGCTGAAACTTTGCACCTGTTATCGACAGATACAGTTCGGCCACTTAAACTGTGGAGTTGGCAGTTAGCTTTTTAAAACGTCGTAACGTGAACCGGTTCATTTATGGTGAGAGTACCAACGGATAGTGTAGTGTACAACTACCGTCTCAAGCGCTTGCGTCACGACCGGCACACCGGCAACACCGGGGCAGTGGGAGCGCGGGGGCCGCCGTGCCGAGTGGTTCTGTCTGTGGTTGTGTCTGTGTGAGTGATATAGCGTTGGTGAGCCGAGTATATTAAACAGATTGCGGACATTACGATAGTCTCTCCACGTTCATGGACAGCGGGTTTTTGCTGAAGGGCGTCGTCTTCAGGAAATTTGTAGGAGGGCCACGCGACACCCCGCGCATGTCATCGATTGAGCATCGATGACTCGTTAAATGTCTAATAGGTTTTCAATTAAAAACACCTCTAAAATTTTCTGATTTCCTAGATGTATCTTAAAAACAAAAAGTTTCTAAAACATTGCTTTAGACCACACGACTAAAGTAAAATTTCTTTTCGCCTCGCCCGATCACACTTTTCGTACCGCTCTCGTCACGCATTCACCAGAGTTGGCCACTTGCTCATACGAACTTACTTACTTTTTACCAGCTTACTACCCAAGTAAAGCTAAGGTTAGCCTAAGTATGATTAGGTACACATAAACTATGATTACACTGTTTGTAACCGTTTTTGAGAGAAAATATATAAATATATTATTAAAGCGTGCGTAAAGAAGTTTTAATTTTTTTTTAACAGGAAACTTATTTTATCTTCAAAGTATCCCAAGTTCCCACATCTCGTTGTAACCCAACACCAGGAACTGAATTCGTCGGCACCTCGCCGTAGGATTTGCACCTTTATTATTCACTAGCGCCGCCACCCGACGCCGTTTATAACTTACCTCTGCATTCTGCTGTTTATGGCTTTAATAGAGTCAAATTCTAGGAAGGAAGTTTGTTTTATGATAGTCTAGAAATTTCTGCTTAAAGAGAGTGAATTCGTGTGAAGTAGTAAATTCTAATGAAGGTATTTGTTATAACTTAAGTTTGCATGAGCTAGGGCTATGTCTGGTGACGGAGTTTTTAGTTAAGGCTTAAGCACTGTCCGCTCTAATTATAAACTCAGATATTCATATACTCGTATGTAACCATTTTGTTACATAGCATAACTTGGCAAGTCAAAATAATACAGACATTAACGTGCTCAATTGATAAACAACGCACAATTACCAAAGTACTTACTCGTAAAATAATAAAATCTATTTACTACCTTCATATTACTAAATTGCTAGATTATTACTAGATATAGGTACTGCTACGCATGCAAATCGGAAAATGTACAACTTAGGTATTCACTGATATGATAAAATGGTGACATTCAAGAAATAATTTTAATTTTTGTTTGAACTCTACTCAACTTCTGTCAAAATTGAAACACCGTTTAGTGACAGGGCGTTGTTTAACAAGTGTTCAAGTTGAGAGGCTGGTAGTAGTAGTGGCAGGTAAGTATTGTTATACTTAGGTATGTGGTTTTTGCTATATAAACCACTACAGCTGTCACTTAGGCAGTTACAAAATCCGAAGGGGAGCTATGGAGAGGTGAACGAAAGGGACAGTGTGATAGAGAAGCGGGTACTTTACGATAAAAAAAAGACCTAAGACCCCGCGACTTAGTCAGCCAAGCTGCCGTCCGCCAGCTAAAACGCCGTTAAGTGACATTTGATCAGATTTCACTTTTAAAATGCCATTATTATAAAGCTCAAAATTCCCTATCGATCTGTCTTGGAACTGGGTTCCTATCGTTTATAGTTTTCGAATAAGAGATAGTAAGAAAGCGGCAAGCGCGAAGCAAGATAGTAAAGAAGCGGCATATGCGACATATACTACCTTTACGTATTTTCTACTATGCAGGACATAATTTTAGATTGCTTTGATTAGTTCATCAAAAGCTATAATTTCAGCCATTTGGATTCAAATCAAAACCATAATAACCAAACCATACAGAGGCATTATCAACTTGCAATAGAACAAAACCCATTACCTAAGGTAACCATACAATTACAATATCCAGGACAATTTCCAATGAGTTAATGGCACAATTAAATCTTCCCACTGATTGGATCCTACATCAATGTCACCCTATTCCAATACACTAGCCAAAGCAAAAACTTCTTTATCTATAGAACGGTAAAGCTGAATTTCTTGTGTCAACACAAGGGTGACAATGCTAGTACGCGTTGTTAGTACAAATGAAATTGTGCTTAAAAATCGAGATGAGAAAGTTGTTTTTTCTACAGAAATATTTACGTTCGTTGATCTAGTAGCTATCTAAATATAAATTGTACTGTATTGCACTGAAATTAAGGCACAATTGCGTTTGTTGCTATTTTAAATTAACTTAAAACCAACTGAACAATAAAATTGTTCCAAAGTATTAATTACTTTAGCTGAAGATTTTATTATGGCGTATCTGTGGGGATTATTTGGGATCATGTAATTAACTGTGAGATCGATCTTTAATCCAAGATTACTTGTCACGGTGGTACTTTTAAGTACTACATATTTTAAACTGAACCTTACCTACTTTTAATACAGCTCAAAATTTTTATGGAGGTAGGCTTATTTTTTTTATTATAGTTAAGTAGTTGTTATAGTAAAAAATAAAAACCTGAAAATAAACATGCAGAATTAGATAATTTATCTACATCTATTTGAGACGTTCTTACTCTTCTGAATCAATACAAAAATTACAGTTAATGTCAATGATAAGTGCCACTTAAACTGAGTAGCGTTTCAGTAAAAGTACTATTAAGTAATAAAATTTAATTTCCTTATAGAATTGAGTTACCATTATTTTAAGCCTATTATAACTAGTTTCTGTAGGTATACTATTCCATTATCATATCTACAGCACAAATATAGATAGTTTAATTATTATAGATGGTGTTTGAGTAGGGATGGCATACGAAGATAGTTGGACCAATTGATTCGATTCGAACTTGGATGGGCACATTAATATTGAGTTTGATTCAAGATTCAGAAGTTTTGAAGTACTGAGAACGTATTTTGATGGTCATTATTGTGAAGATAGAATTAAAAAATAGGTTATTCTTATAAGTATTAGAAAAAGGTTAATACAGTGCGTTCTAAAAGATCTGTCTGATCTGAGAGTGTTATTTTTGGGGAACAGGGTGAAAGAGTTCCCCCAAAGGCAGAGTAGGTGGAATCTCTGCAATGGGCCGGCCCATCTGGCCCACTTGCCCGTTGTCTTTCGACCGACAGTTGATGTCGGATAGTCTAACTTCGTTAGAAACTTTGCTTGCGAGTTTTAGACATTCTGATATTGAGTGGCGCCATCTTCGCTGAAGCTCGTAGTGCGAGCATGTCTATGTAGTTCATCTAGCGACAGGTAGATGTCGCTACATTATTATTATTAAGACTCGAAATTAGATTCGGTTTATCTCAGGATTTTCAGAAAGCAAGTTAAAAAAACGACTTAGCTTGAAAAAATAAATAAAATAGATATAGTGAGAAAACACCCATCTACCGCTCTCATTATAAACTCCTCTCAACTTCTGTCAAAATTGAAACACCGTTTAAAGTATTGCCATCCATTTTTCAAATAATGACAGGGCGAATCTTGAGCATTGTTTAACCAGTGTTCAAGTGGAGAGACGTTTATAAGTAAGGTTCCTAATGTCAAAGTGGACATGGACAATAACATGAGGTAGTTTGATTTTAACATACGAGCGTTTATTTTTTAAATCAAGTTTTTCCGTTACTAGTATTTTTAGCAATAGACGCAGGATTTTGACTCAAAACGTACGTTTTCTAACGGTCACCGCATTCTTAAGCTCTGGTTTTACCAATTATTCAGTAGCAGAGCTTATTTGTTTTATGTCTAGATTTCAAATGATTTCTAGTTAGTTAGAACCTCATTTTAAATTGTATGTGTAAGTATAGTTTTATATATATAGTTTATCAGACAATTACCAAAAATCAACTGAGCTGAGAGGCCAGTCAGTAATGGGGATCAATCACTAAACGAAATATTGGGTTTCTAAGTATGAGGGCGTATACTCTTTAGCATTCTGAGCATTCTGTTTTTTAAATAATTAAAATCCATCAATAAATGACGAAGTTATTCAAGTTTTCTTTTCAGCCATTTCAAAACGCGCGCTCGGAGCTTCGCGCTCCGTCTGACGTCACCAGGCGCCCGCGGCTCGGTCTACTAGTACAAAATCGCTAGTAAATTTCAAACTAGCTTCCGCCCGCGGCTTCGCTCGCGCGGCACCTGGATAAAAAGTAGCCTATGTCCTATTTCAGGTCAAGAACTATCTATGTTTTAAATTTCAGCCAAATCAGTTCAGTGGTTGTCGAATTATAGAGGAACAAACATAAGTCCAAATATCCAAACTTTTGCATTTTTAATATTAACTAGCTTCCGCCCGCGGCTTTATTCGCGTAGTACCCAGATAAAAAGTAGCCTATGTCCTATTCCTGGTCATTATCTATCTATATTTAAAATTTCAACCAAATTGGTTTAGTGGTTGTTGAGTTATAGAGGAACAAACATCATCCATCCAAACATCCAAACTTTCGCATTTATAATATTATTAGTGTGATTAGTGTGATAGTATGATTAGTGTGATGAGAAAGTGTGATAGTGTGATTTGAAAACCAAGTTTAGGTAGGTAGGTAATGTATGTGATTATTTTGACTCGAACATACAAATTATTAATTAGGTATTACGATTAAATGTATGTATAAAAAATACCTATTCACTAAAAAGTTTAAAGGCGAAAATTATTTTTAAGTAGGTACCTACCTAGGTAAGTAGTAAGTAGGTAGGTACCTACTTAAAAATAATTTATGTAGGTAATAATTTAAGTAGGTAGGTAAAGTTAATATTAGTGTGATTCGACTCCTGATTGTTAGTTTTGTTTGTTATTGTTTTCGGTAAGTACCGGTACTTACCTAAAATACCTATTCAGTAAAAAGTTTAAAGTCGAAAATTATTTTTAAGTAGGTACCTACCTAGGTAAGTAGTAAGTAGGTAGGTAGGTACCTACTTAAAAATAATTTTCGCCTTTAAACTTTTTACTGAATAGGTATTTTAGGTAGGTACCGGTACTTACCGAAAACAATAACAAACAAAACTAACAATCAGGAGTCGAATCACACTAATATTAACTTTACCTACCTAAATTATTTACCTACCTACTTAAATTATTACCTACATAAATTATTTTTAAGTAGGTACCTACCTACTTACTACTTACCTAGGTAGGTACCTACTTAAAAATAATTTTCGCCTTTAAACTTTTTAGTGAATAGGTATTTTTTATACATACTTTTAATCGTAATACCTAAAATTAATAATATGTATGTACGAGTCAAAATAATCACATACCTACCTACCTAAACTTGGTTTTCAAATCACACTATCACACTTTCACAATATTTTCCTTCACCGGTTAGAGCTCGTGTTAAAGCGCATACCTACTTAGGTACCTACTTATACATTTTTCGAAACGAAAAATCCATTGATGCACGGCTGGGTTTCCACCCACAACCTTCGGATTGAAAGTCGAGGTACTAGCGCACTCGGCCAACACTGCTTCTCTACCTCTGACTACCCGCTTAGACTTTTTCAACGGATCTAAAAATTCCTAAAAGATCTGATAGAATATGTCTACTGTGCCTTGGGAATACAGTCGTAATCATATTTAAAAATAAAAATGAAATCATTTATAACTTTTTTAAATCTACAAATCTGCATAAGTACTTACTTAACAAAAAACGTGAATGACCTCGAAAGTTTGGATGTTTGGATGTATGTTTGTTCCTCTATAACTCGACAACTACTGAACCGATTTGGCTGAAATTTAAAATATAGTTAGGTAATGAGCGGGAATAGGACATAGGCTACTTTTTATCCAGGTGCCACGCGAGCGATGCCGCGGTCGGAAATTAGTTTGAAAATAACTAGGGATTTTGTACTAGTGGAGCGAGCCGCGGGCGCCTGGTGACGTCACAGCCAGTCGCGGCCTTCTCGCGAGCGTTTTTTAGATTGGTGCACTAAAATCTCTGTAACTCGGTCATTTTTGATCCGATTAAAAAACCAAAAACACAGTATTTTTTGTTTTTTTTGTATCTACAAATCTGCATACTCAACTAAAATCGTGAGTCTTCCTCATTAACTAGGTACTGAAATTTATTTAAGTACATTGAAAGTAAACAAAATTAAATGGTCGTAGTAGGTACCACAGAACAGATAATAATACTACGTATAGAATGGACACTGTGAGTTTGAGCTGGCGAGGAGCTGACTTAGAGCACGGAACACACGCAGAGCATAGACGAGACCGAGACCACAGTGTACATTATTCATACGGTGACAACCTTACTGTGTACAAAACTGACATTGTGTAGTGTAAATATAGGTAGTTAGACGCCGCTGCATGCATAGAGATTTCGTCGAGTGTCCGGGGTGTGGTAGTACTCAACTATTAGATACTTTAATGTAGGAAGTAGGATTATTATTCTATTTATCGTACCTAAGATTATTCTGGGCTCAAAAGCCTAAAATACTTAACCTAAATATTTCAGACAGACATTCTCTATCATAGAACAGGAAAATGTAGAAGGAGCATGTGAGCGTAGCCCGCGGTGAACAATATAGCGAATTTGTAAACATTTTATGTAATACTAGCTGCTGCCCGCGGCTTCGCTCGCGTGGTACCCGGATAAAAAGTAGCCTATGTTACTCTCCAACTATCTCCACACAAAAAATCACGTCAATCCGTCGCTCTGTTTTGACGTGAAAGCAGGACAAATAAACAAACAAATAAACACACTTTCATATTTATAATATGGGTACGGACGGATTATTAATTTAAAAACCATAAACTTACCTATATTGCAATGTCTTTTTTATTTATCTATTTAACTGAATAATATCTGACCTAGCAACTTTCTGAACTATCATTTAAAAGTTTCCTCAATACAGGCTTTGCGTAAGGAGGCTGATAGATAATTTCATGTCTTTATTCTTTGCTGCCTGTAAATTAATTAGGGCCTAAGTTAATAATTTAAGTACCTACCTATACTTTGTAAAGTTCTCTTAATTTACAGTAATAAATTGTTTTTCATTTTTATTTCATTTAGAAAAGTACTAACCAGTGAGCTTGTATGAAAAACTTTTTGAAAGCGGATGAAGCACAATGTGTTGGAATCGTAGCAAATTGAAACTGCAATTTTTGCATTCTTCTACAAGAAGAGAGATGTGATTTTATGTAACTATGTTTGTACAAAATGTGGTAAAATTTATTATAATCTCATTTTTACTAACCGACTTAAAAAAAAAAAAAGGATTACTTAGGTCCTCAATTCGTAGGATTTTTTTTATGTATGTTCACCGATTACTGGACGCCTGGACTGATTTCTGAAATTATTTTATGTTTGAAAGGGTATACTTTCCAATTGGTGCCACAAAAATTTGGTGAGGATCTGTCAAGGATCTTTGGAGTTATGAACAGAAATGGACCTCGAGAGTGCAGAAAATTGCTCATTATACGTCGATGCTGCGTCCTCTAGATTTAAAGAAAACCATGTAGTCCGCCTTCCATGTATAGCATCGCAACACTGTTTAGCGCTATTTTTTAGGCTAATTTTGAAGATCTGAAAAATATTCAAACAGAAAAAATGAGAGTGGAACACTCGTTTCTGTTACTTTATAAGTACCCGCGGCGAGCGCATCATTCGTTTTTCGTGTTCCGCATCGTCAACATCGACTCGATTATTCAAAGTGATAATTTTTGCAAAGTGAATGTTGTTATATGGAGTTTATGGAGTTTATGGAGAGTAAAAAAGTTGTTATGGAGTGATAGTGAAATTCATCCAAAGAATTCTACGATTCGAAGAAAGAAAATTGGAGCAAAATAAAGGTTAGCAATGCACAACTGCCCACACTTACGTACCTCTTAATGTGATAATACGAGATATTATCCTGATGGTTACAAAATTTTTATTCCTTAGCGTGGTAATACGTGATATTATCCTGGAATAATACATTTTTTATTCCTTAGCGTGGTGATACGTGATATTACCCTGGAATAATACATTTTACTTTCTTAACGTGGTGGTACGTAATGCCATCCAGAAAGTAAGGAGTTTAGAAGATTTATTTCTTCTATACCTACAGATCATAATCATAGATCAGAAACTCCGGTGTGGTTACTACTAAGCACAATTTGACTATTCACAAATGCTACCTGAACATAATATACACAGGTAATAACCTGATGACATAACTTTTAACCCTTAACGTGGCGATTCGAGATTTACAATAGAATAATTAAGTTTATTTTCTTAACGTGAGGGTGTCTACGCAATGCCGATGTAAGGAATATAGAAAAATATAATGTACCTACATTATTATATTATTATAATTTTTTCTATACAAATTCCGGTGTCCGTCTAAAATGTGCCTAAGTGACGAGAGAAACTCGTTCAATATTCCGACATGCCGATCGGATGATGGCCTTCTAGAGGAAGATTAGCCAGAGCCAAGTACGACGTCCACGTGATGGGTGAGGCTTCATCAGTCTCAGTTCGCAAGAGCGTGCCAACTGCACGGCAGTTTGTTGGCTCCCATGCGGTGCCAGTACCAGATGAAATCTTGGAAATGTTATGTAAAAAAATGGGGTGAAAAAACCCCACTAAAATCTCCAAACTTTGGGGAAGATACTGCTGGACGGTCTCGACGGGAAGAGGAGCTGGAGGGACGCCCCGAAAGAAAAGTTGCTGATTCCTGAGATTTGTTGCTAGTACGTACTCCGAAAGGCATTCCTTAGGTAAGTGCTGTCTTACTTAATTATTTTTTACTTATTGTGAACCGATAAGAGATTCCCAAAAACCGCTGGGACCACGAATATATAACTGGTCCAGTTGACCTCACAAAATACCTACCCGACACTGTACGTAGGTATGACGTTGCCAAACTTGAGATCATCAAGAAATTGTCGGAAGTGCCATAAATGTTGTTAGTCTCTCACCATGACAAAGGTCATCGAAACGTCAAGCTGACAAATTAATAAATCCAGTACCTCGTAGAACAGATCCCAACTTAAATTTTCTGGATCGGAAACTTTGCGATTCCCACGCCGTCAAAACACCGTGAAGACAACTGCAGTCCAGAACCGGTACCTACTACGAGCAGCAGCCGTCCACGTCGACGATGAGGAGTTCGAGTTCAACACGGCCGTCAGACCTTCCGCCGCCGCCGCTACATCGCAAGCCGCCACCGAACAAGTCCCGCAACCGTCGACGACAATAGAGGTACCTCACGCTGCGCTGGTAAAATTTAATTTTACCATACAAAAACTGATTATCAATTACTGATAACCCAATTGTATTGCAGGGTCTTTAAACTTCTTTTTAAAAAAATTTTATACTTACCACAGTATATCGAAGCCTGTGACCCACCATTTCCTAAAGTTGAAATGAGCAACACCGTATCAAAACTTGTACCTAAGTTTTACAACGGTGACTTTTAGTTGCAAATCAGCATGTACTGAGTAGGCGGGTCAGTTTCTTTCACTAGTTTTGATTGTTATATAAACAAAACAGGACACCTTCTATACTGCGATTTATATTATGTCAAAACATTTAACAAATACTGATAATGGTAATTACCATTGCGCCCCATTTTAATATGGAGGATATTTACACTGTAAAAGCTAGTAGGTAAATAATGGGCGTATCTACTTACATGACTACTACTGATCTTAAAAAGGCATATTTTTCTTTTAACTGCTTATAATTACATCATAATTATCATTTCTAAGAGCCCAAAGTCGCAGACTAGTAGCTTATCTGGATGATATGTTATATCAGCTCAACCAACCTACATAGAATGAAAAACATAACATAAAGTAAACTCATTTGGGATCGTTATTTGATAAACACTCAATTGTGTAAATATTTAAAAATGAGGCTTAAATCAACACAACATAATGATATATATAAATATATATAGATATATTTTATGTCACTGCAATTACCGAAGATTCTAATACCTTTCGTGATTTTGCTAAATTTATAAGTATTTACAATCACTGCATTTTGTCCTGTACAGAGCATACGGCTCGGTGTAACTACTGTACACAAAGCGTTTTGAACGCGAAAAATAAAAGGTATTTCAACAAAGAAAAAGACAAATCAGACTTAATTATGTCAAAAATCTTTCATTGTTAATAATGTAATGTAAATGTAATAAAGTGTTTAAAAATATCTGCTCGAAGCATAAAGCCCAAAATAGATATCTTCTTCAACATCTACAATTTACAAACTATAAAGTGCTGATCCGTCAGTTAATGGTTGGGGTGTCATAAGTGGTGATTGATGATATATAATTATGGCTAGAGGTCAACCGCTGATCTGCAACCGAAACGGCTTACCATAGCCGCCTTTTTAGGTTTAAACATCATTTCGTCAAAATTACTGCTATACCTACTGCAGTAATCTTTACATACAATGTGTTTTAAATAAATTTTATTGTTGTTATTGTTACCTACTATTATCATAGTAATTTTTTCATAGGTAAGTACTTAAAATCAATAACAGGTACCGCTGTCATATATAAATAGGATGGATGGAATACATATAATTTCCACAACTCAATCAAATTTCAAAAATAAAATGTATTGGCATTATAGTACAATAGGTATTCTATCAGTTATCTGATACTACCTTTGCTTGGTTTGGGGATTGATGGCGCTGTGTGAAAAATGTCCACCAAAATTTATTTATTATTTAAAATTGTCAAGCTATAAATATATCTATTTTTTGCTTCTTACATTATAATCCCGCAATATTAGTGATTCAGACCGGGATCCTAAGCAATACTTACTTGCCATCTAGGTAATCTGGAGTATTTATAATAACTTAATTTTTTTTAATAATATTTATGTTCTATAATGTTAGGTCAACCAAATACCAATTTATTTGCGTCTAGCTTAAATTGAAAAATGTAATCGATACGTCTTTCGCTATAAATTAGGAAAAGTACCTACTGCTTCTACGCATTTACTCTATATGCATTGGTACTGAAATGTTTTTTTTTTGTTAAATTGTAGAAGACGAAGCTCCTGGTATATTTATTCTTCTTAGTCAACCAAGGGGACATCACCCGTTTTGGCGCAACCTTGCCCAGGCGTGCGCCATATTATGCAGCAGGCGTACCTACCTACCTATCTAAAACACGGCATATTCCTAGTGACTCTGTTGACAAAATTAATATTTCCTTATTAAAAAACATTTTGAATTTATTATAATCTAACTTTAAAGCAGTGGTATATCTTTTGTCAATCAAATAATTTAGATTGTTACAGATCATCTATCTATCTGTTATGGAAATACTTTTTCGACAGAACAGTTCAAAAGGAGCTGTTGAAGGAACTTAATTAGTAACGGTCAGCGTGATCATAAATGTTATTGGTAAGAACACTCGTGCACACCAGTAAAAAGTACGGTAGGTACCAATAGTAGATTCTTTACAGGTATTTAAAAAAAAAAAAAGACAACCCACTTTTTTTTCGAGATATTATTCGACTTGGCAGGAGCATTGCCTTGGAATATACTTATTATATCAAATCAATTATCGAAATATCCAACCATTCTAGGTACCTCACTGGATGTACTGTCGAGAAAATTGGTACTTTTTCTACGTTGTTAACAAGACAACGCTCGCAGACTTTATCTGCCATATTTTATATCAATTTATTTACAAATATTACTATTAGATCCTGACTTTATTCTACGTATTATTATATATATATTCTCTATTCTACCTTAGTAGGTATATCATTATTTAGAGAAAAATATTGTTGAATTTTCCTCCGTACACAAACCATTTGATATTAACTGTGAAATAATCTGTCCACAACGCAACCTTTCAAATAATTATTCGATGGATCAAACAAATACGTTGCATGAGAGCGGAGTGAACGTGTCCGTGTTTATTTGTTTCTTTCTCGGCCACCTCCGCCACCAGCCGGGCTGGGTTCTCCATCGACACTTGACAAACACTATTAAAAGTACGGTCAGGTGGACAGGACGCTTTCTCTGTTTCGCAAAAATTTTAAATTTTTTTTTTTTTTTTTTTTTTTTTTTTTTTTCTTTCTTTCTACTGAAGACACGCCCTTTTCTGTGGCTGTATCAATGAAGTACTGATAAGTACTAATAAGGGTATACTTACGTATGATGCTTATAAATATTGAATATACTTAAGTAAGTATATGAACTTATATTTGTGATTTTTTATGTTCATTCTGCAACAGACGCTAAACATCTACATGGTTTTCTTTAAATCTAGAGGACGCAGCATCGACGTATAATTAATGGTTAAAAGAACTTACCTGAAGTGAATTTCAACCATAATTATACTAGATGCTGCGTCCGAATAGATTTAAACTCCCGCCCACCCTGAAAGGCACAACAATTCTGCGTGCTTCGCGGTTATTGTGCCAAACCCAAATAAATAAATGAATGTTGCAGAATGCTGATCGTGCTGAACGTGCTCTGAAAAGAATGATGCGCTCGCCGCGGGTACTTATAAAGTAACAGAAACGAGTGTTCCACTCTCATTTTTTCTGTTTGAATATTTTTCAGATCTTCAAAATTAGCCTAAAAAATAGCGCTAAACAGTGTTGCGATGCTATACATGGAAGGCGGACTACATGGTTTTCTTTAAATCTATTCGGACGCAGCATCTAGTATAATTATGGTTGAAATTCACTTCAGGTAAGTTCTTTTAACCATTAATAACATTGAAGTCGGGTTTTTTTTAATTTTTAAGTTAGCCTCGACTTGTCTCGTAAAAATAAATCATACAACTTCCATTTGTTTATGTTCTTTGGCCTCCACGTTATTAGTACAAACAGCGTTGAGTTTTCATTAGATAATTTTGCGTAATGAGCCGCACGATTAGCATCTGCGACGCGTCTGTCTCTCAGTAATCTCCTGAAGCTCGCAATCTTTGCGGAATTACGCAGAGGCTGTTTAGTAGCTGCGATTTTTGGGTAAGACTTCCTAAAAATCAGGGTCGTCATGATTTTTGGATGGATCAGAGAGGCTATGGTGGGAATAAAGAAATAGGTCCTGCTCGACGAGCGAGTAAACCCGCGGTCTTATGGCTCGTCGGCAAAGCTCGCCGGTGTATCAATGAGTTGACGCGCCTGGCTCGCGGCTCGTCATGTTTGCTTCATTTTTTACTCAGCTTGATCAAATCAAAATTCAAAACCTCAATTCGACTACGATACGACTGTTTCACTCGCTAGTCGATCAGCACCAACGAGCCACGAGTAAAACCGACATTCTTTAAAACTGCGGTATAGGCTCGCACGTCGATTACCCACTTTAGACTTAGTCCAATGTTTAAATGTACCCAAGATAACGAAGACCTCCGTCATAGTTTAACGACTCAAAAGCCTGGGCCGATATTTTTCGGCCCCCAAAGCACGGAAGCGCTTACCAAATTGTAAAACAAAAACAATTTTTCCCGTTATTTGGAAATCGCACGTTCTAAATGTCTTTCTGTAACCTCCAATTGATAGATTCTTCAGAAAATGTTTTTACCGTGTGTAATTAGGCAGCCTTCGATATCAGGGGCTTGTGACGATCGGATTACACGTAATTGGAGGTATAGGTGCGTTGGGGAAACTTCCACTTAAAAGGGTATTAGGAGACAAAAAGGATGATAGAAAATGCTTATAGGTTACAGTTGCGGTTTTGTGAAGCGTTTTGTTTATGTTTTTTAACATAAGTACTTATCTAATTAAATATCTTTTCAATTTGGGTTATTCCTATATGTCCTGTCCGCGAGAGGAGACAAACAGGAATCAAAATTCCTGCCTGTCCCCGATTTTAAATGTCTACCAATTTTCGCTCAGTAAAAGAAATTGGAGAAAGGAATGATAAATCTTTTCCTTTTTTTTTTGCATGGAAACAGTTGAGTTCTTTATTTAGTTCTAGAAAACTCGACAACGTTGTCTTCTTGAAATTTTGATAGAAAAAAAATTCCAACGACCCCACTGGTGGGGCGGGCCAGGGGGATCGTTGGGATTTTTGTCCCAACGACCCCACCACTTAATTCAATGGAGTCGTTGGGACAAAATTTTCCCAACGACACTGACTTATTAATTAATAAATCATAATAAGTTCGTTTTGGAACTAAAAGTCATTGAAAGATGAGAGAGGTATGGTAATTTCCCATTTTATTTAAAAACAAAAAGTCTCACGCCGCCGCCGGGTCATTCCCAGTCGGTAACACCATGTCGTCAACACTGTTGACGAGCCGTTTTCAAGGGATTATTAGACCAACCCTTCAAGTCATCACATAGGTACAAACTTTTGCTTTATCCAGTGCTTACCCGTGGTCCACCTATTTTGTCCACCAGGTGTACCACGGGTAATCTATACTTAGGTTCTAGACAACCAACTATCATAATACGTTGAAGTCATATTTTTGAAATAGCAATACGCTTTCATATAACTCCTCAGATGGGAAGAAGGGCATCCATTTAAAACCGCGAACGGGAAGCATGTTTCCTGCATGAGCCGACTTACTGGCGCCGAGGACATAGATCGAGCAAGAGCATAGATGAGACATAACCACTGATTTATTTACCTACCTACATTAGATTTTCCAGATTTTATTACTTTACTAGCAGCGCCCTCGCGGCATTGCCCCCGTTGTGATGGTAAATAGTGATGATGATGATGATAACAAGTAGCCATACTGTAACCTTCCTGAAGAAGTTAACTTTATATTTACTAAACTAGTACCTATTTCGCCCCGAACTGAGATCTCGCGCACCGTTGTGTTGATAGCTTAGATTTGGACTTGTTTCTGACTACCCCTATACCTACGTTAAGTGCTCCTTCTAGTGTTTACCACACAATGATATCTAATGTGCTACCTCAGTATGGTAAAGATTATAGGCATGCATGCAATACATTAAGTCGTGTCGTGTTTATATTCAATACTTGACCCCGCGAACTTCGTACCGCGCCTCAGGGAGGGCCTCTTAGTTTGAGAAATTATTAAAATAGCAATTCAATACAAAATATATGATAAAATCAATTCCCTCCCCCTCCCCTCCCCCTCTCTCACCCCCTCCCTCTCCCCCTCCCCTCCCCCTCTCTCCCCCCTTCCCTATCCCCCTCCCTCTCCCCCTCCCCCCTCCATATCCCCCTCCCTCTCCCCCTCCCCCTCTCTCTCCCCTCCCTCATCCCCCTCTCCCTCCTTAGAGCTCGTGTTAATGCGCATTTAAATTTTTCTAATCGAAAAATCCATTGATGAGAACGGCCAGGGTTCAAACTTACGACCTATGAATCGAAAGTCGAGCACTCTTCCACTCGGCCAACACGGCTTTTATATTCAATTTCAAGAAAAAATATCAAGTAGAAACTAAAATCATTGCAAACCAAACCACAACGATGCCACACTCCTTATATGTTAACCAGACCTACGAATACATCGAAACTCTATGAAACGGGAGCTCTCTCCATACTTCCGTTAATTGGTTTTCATCATTTTTCTTTTTCACTGTATTTCAAAAACTATAGAACCTAGAAGAAAACTAAAAACCATTTTGGAATGTAGAAATTGAGTACTTTCATATGAACTGAATCTATTCTATCTATCACTGAATATATTTGGGTAACTTTGAAAAAAAAATTACCCCCTTGGGAACCCCATATCTTTACAACCCCTTCATCGATTACGCTCATACGCTCCACAGCAAATTTCCATAGCACAAACTATTGACCTATCAAGTTTCATACAGATTGGATAAGCGGTTCAATTGTTATGCGAGAACATAAAAATGAAACATACAAACATACAAACATACAAAGCAAAATCGCCTAACTTGCCACTAAGATCTTCGCTCGCTTCGCTCGCTCGATCGATAAATAAGTAAACTTTCAAAATAAAAAAAATCTAATCCGATTGGTACCCAGTTCCTGAGATTAGCGCGTTCAAACAAACAAACAAACTGTTCCTCTTTATATATTGGTAGGTTGCCCCCATGCACATTGGCCAACACTGAGCCTGGCCGCATACGAGCCACTAAACGCCATCACAAAACGCCCCGCCACAAAACGCCGCTACCGACCTATTTCATGTAGTTTTCATATATTTTGTATAGACGCGCACGTGTAGCCGATGGCGGCCACTCGCTACAGCTACAAAATATATGAAAAGTCGCTGTCGCTGGCGTTTTGTGGCTGTGTTCGGTGGCCCGTTAAGCTAGATAAATAGGTGTTTATGTTTAAGCATACAACGTTTTTGATAGTTGCATTTCGCCATTTATTATATACATAGTTTACAAATCAATCAATTTGATTGCACAATTACCTACTATAACATGAAAATAGTCATATTTTCGGTAAATTAGTAATTTTGTGGTTGTAACACTTCAACATTCTGAAATTATTTAGGGTTATTTTGTGACCAATAAAATTGAAGATGTTTTATACTCAGAATACAATTATTTTAAATTTATTAACTCGTTTAGAGGGAATATTATACCAAAATATTTAAGTTAAAAAAAAAATAGTACTATAGTAGGTAATTAAAAAAAATACCTACAAGAAACATCTATGCTCGTTGATCTACGTCGTCGCAAAATACGCGGTTTTGTATAAAATTTATTACATTATGTATCAATGTCTGACTTGTAATACCTTATACTCTATTGCAATATAGCTTAAGGGTGAGTTTTGTTTGTCAAACTGTAAAATTAGAGTTGTCGGCCGAACCATCATTCTATGGCAAGTAGAGTGCTCATGTAATGTGTTCGTTTTAGAGATTTATTGAATGTTTGGCTGTTTGTACTTTAGGTGGCCTAAAAACTCCGTCACCAGAGTTGGCCACTTGCTCATACGAACTTACTTATAATTCGCTCTACTTATAAACGCTTACTCCATCTCAAACAATGTCCCAGGCACTACAGTCCCGTTAAGTGTAGGCAAAGATTGCCTCCTGACACTGTATAAATCATCTAGCAAAGATGTAAAGGCCTACATTTTTATAAAAGCCACTCAGCTTCTGTCAAAACTGAAACTTAAACACCGTTTAAACTATTGCCATCCTTTTTTGTTAGGTAGTAACAAATAGTGACGGGGCGAATCTTGAGCATTGTTTAACCAGTGCTTAAGTTGAGAGGCGTTTTTAAGTAAGGCCTTCTGGGTCTTACTTATGAAAGATGTTTAAAGTTGAACACTGGTTAAACAACGTCCTATCTCTATTCGTCACTATCCACAAATAAAAAGACGTTAGACATTATTTAACACACGGGAATTTTTACTACGTAAAAATATCGTCTATTTAGATACCGACAATGTTTCGATTCATCCGGAGTAATTCCCGTGTGTTAAATAATGTCTAGTGCAACTCACGAAAGTTAGGAAAGTGAAAAATGACGTTGTTTAACCAGTGTTCAACTTTAATCATCTTTCTTATGTAAGACCCTTTTATGTTTAGAGTTCGCGACGAGACGTATCTAGTACCTACCAATGACGTCATAATTCTGAAAGCCAGTTATTCACGGTGGTCACTAGAATTTTACGGTTATTGTCTATGGCGGGCCGTGTGTCGATATCGTGGTTAATTTAATTTAATTAAATGGCCTATTGGGGTTTAGATTGTTTTTAAACTGTCTAGTTTTATGTACAGATTAATAAACGAAAAAGTGGACTGCGAATTAAATTTCCGTCTGGGTGATTAAAAACTTAGGCCTTTACATCTTTACTAGATGACTTTATATAGTGCAGGAGGCATTCTTTTACCTATACTTAACGGGACTAAGGGAGTGTCCACATTGCGTTTTCTGCAGCGCGTTTTTGAGCTGCGCGTTTGTATCGATACAAACGCGCTGCAAAAAACGCAATGTGGACACTCCCTTAGTGCCTGGACATTGTTTGAGATGGAGTACAGCACCTACACTACACCATCCTCTCAGCTTAACCGGCCATATCCACAGGAAAGACATGGCCAATACTTGTGGGGCTGACTAAGCCGCGGGTTTCCTCACGATGTTTTCCTTCACCGTTTAGAGTTCGTGTTGATGCGCATTTACATTTTTCGAAATGAAAACTCCACTGATGCACGTCCAGGATTCAAACCTACGACCTTCGGATCGAAAGTCGAGGTAAACCCAAAATTCAAAATTCAAATATCATTTATTCAGTAGGACCGTTATGACCACTTTGAAACGTCTTAAGAGCTAGGTGATTCTACTCCTTTTCTTTCGCGACCAACACCGTGAAGAATCAGCGCAACAAACAGGCCAACACTGCTAAGAAAGCCCCTTATTAGGATATTCTACTGCAGTATGATTCATCGACAATGCACTGCATCTCTAGTACATAATTCACGTCGACGGCCCGCGTCGTAAAATATTCAGAGCGCCCGGATTTAGGGCTGTAGGCATCTAATCGGCTATTTGCGTGCCGCTTCTGGATACTAGATACTCTTTGACAAATCAGTTTTTATCTGTACTATTTTATACTAATACTAGCTGGTGCCCGCGGCTTCGCTCGCGTGGTGCCCGGATAAAAAGTAGATTTAAACAGTTCTTTGGTTTTTGATCCGCAGGTAATTTTAATAATTAAGTAAGCAGTAAGCAGGCGCCTGGAAATGTTGATATCTCTGAAGAGTGAGCTCACCTAAAAATATAAGAGTAAAACTGATGATGCAATCACTTATTGACACATTCAACAGAAAGGGAACGATTCTGTTGACTGTCACAAACCAAAAACAATCGCAATTTAGGCATTATGGCGTATCTAACCCCATTAACGGGTTATTCCTGTTTGTCAGAATTCCTGCCTGTCCCCAATTTTAAAATCGGGGACAGGACGCGGGGACAAACAGGAATAACCCTATCTAACGGGTGACTTATATCAATGTTCAAAACATAGGTAGGTACTTTTTCTACCTTTTTTTTTTTTTTTTCATATAAAGTAGGTACTTATTTTAACAAAATATTGTGCCTGAAAACCTTAATAGGTTTGAGTAGACACTCACATCCGTCGTAAATACATAGGTAAATACATACCTTCTATTACCTACTTAATTTACCAGCGTACAAACTGAAATTGTTAATCTACTTTTATGGTTGACTGTACCTAAGCTACAGGATCACTGTGGCGAAAGGTAAATTATTCACGTCTAGCATTGTGTGTGTTGTTGTAAAAATTGTTTTGGGAGCTTTTGTGTTTATTGTTAGCGGGACAATATGCGGCGCAAAGAATATGGATGGCGGTTATATTTTATTTTGTGTTGGCCTTTTTACATGGTTCTTACATGCTTTTTTTTCCTTTTTTCAGTTGTATGATCAAGGCTTGTGACGGGGGTTTTAGGGGGTTTTAAAGACCAAAAGCGTCTGTCAACTACTTGCCTGCACAGAATTTTAAAATACTTTAGCCACATTGCCCGCAGAAGCACCGATAATATCGAGATACTTATTGTGACAGACAAGATAGAGGGCAAAAGACCGAGAGAACGCAGCCCCAAGCGCAGGTGTGACCAGGTATCGGAGCAACTTGAAATGCCGGTGAACAAAGCACTGCATCAAGCCACAGATCGCTCCAAATGGAGGTCAACCATCCACAAGATCATGGGAAGGGGTCACGATCCTCAACAATGAGGGACCAACTAAGGAGGAGGAGGAGGGGGTTTTAAGGGTCCACCGCAAGTGGCATTCGGCTTTCTACCCGTAGTACACCATCCACTCTAGAACCGATTCTGTATAAATATTGCTGGACATTTCACACAGCGCCATCTAGCCCCAAACTAAGAAAAGCTTGTACTTTGGGAACCAGATAACTGATAGAATACCTACTTATATACTTTTTTTGTAAATACATACTTATAATACTTCATAACAAACAACTCATCATACAAATGTTTGTCCTGGATGGGAATCGAACCCAAAACCTACAGTGCAGAAGGCAGAGCTACTACCAACTGAGCTAAGAGGCCAGTCGTGTATGAAATTCATTCAAAATTGCAAAAGGTATAAAAGTGTAGTCAGAGGCACAGCTAAATAAATACCCACATTCCACAGCTCCCATTCTATACGAGCGTAGCTCTCTCATAAAATATTTACTATAACGATATTTCCTTCACCGTTTGGGTAAAGTGAACAATTATAAAATCTTCAGCATACGTTGAATCCGTAACACCCTCTTTGTTCCACTTACTCGTGTTTTTGTATACAGGGTGATGTTTGTTACGCATTAAAAAAGAGGACAAAAGAATGCTGTTTGACTTTCCTCTTAGCTCAGTTGGTAGTAGCTCTGCCTTGCGCTGTAGGACCTGGGTTCAATTCCCAACCAGGAAAAACATTCGTGTGATGAACATAGATGTTTGTTCTGTATCTGGTTGTTATAAAGCATTATAAGTATGTATTTACAAAATTTATAAGTACCTTTTCTTTCTGTTATCTGGTACCCATAGTACAAACTTTGCTTGGTTTGGGGCTAAATGGCTCTTTGTGAAATGTTCATCAATATTTATTTATTTATTTGGAAATAATAGAATTCAGAAAATTAACCACATAAAATATAGGACATACTGGGACTTCCTTATGAAAGATGTTTAAAGTTGAACACTGGTTAAACAACGTCCTGTCTTTATTTGTGGATAGTGACAAATAGAGACAGACGTTGTTCAACCGGCGTTCAACTTTAAACATCTTTCATAAGTAAGAGGGACTTTGTTTCATACCATAGTATCTAGTGAGTTTAAATAAAACATGGATGAATCTCTAGTACTAAGTACCAGCCCATCGCAAACTGAGCCGCGGTGGACCCCCACAAGAAGTTCAAAGGCAACTATGAATCTTCATCATTGCCTTGCCCTTTTTCCCACTAGGTGGGGTCGGCACAACATGTTCTCTTCCATTCCTTCCCATCACTCGTCATCTCAGTTGTCACTCCTTTCACACGCATGTCCTCTCTCACACAATCCATCCATCTTTTCTTTGGCCGTCCTCTAACTATGTACAAGGAACAAGGAACTTGTACTAACAAGTTCACACGTTTTGACCACATTCATATCCAACATTTTCCTTGTAATATGATATCTTCCCTCCATTAACATGCCCATACTAAGCCAACCTACTACTCCTCACATTTTTTCTGTCACTGGCGCTACTTTCAAACTTTCTAAGTATGAATCTTATCGACACGAAATAAAAACGAAGTCTAACAAAAGCGAAATAGTAACAAGATCAGCCTGTAGGTACATAACGCTGAGTTGAGGCTGTAAATCTAACGGCGCGACCCACGAGTGCAGACTTTGCGATGCCTATTTGTATCTCTATAGAGTTGATACAACACAAAGGTGTAGCTTATTTTATTTTTCGGCTGAATTCGACCAAACTGGATTAAGTTTAGACTCGAGAGTAAACTACTGTTTGTTTGAATATTTTTACATTGTAAAGTTGACACCTTATGTCCAGGATAATTTGTATGGACATAATAATGTTCGGTTGCGCTTTCTAAACAATTGTATTTCGAATTACGTCGGCTAGCTAATAGTCTCGAGTAAAAACTTAATCCACTTTTGGTCGATCCAGCCTTAGTCGGCATCTTCATTACTGAGACGTGTTAGCCGAGTGGGTTAGTGCCTCGACTTTCGATCCGAGGGTCGCAGGTTTGAACCCGGGCATCGATTGATTTTTTGTTTCGAATTTACATGCGCTTCCACAAGATCTCTAAACGGTTAAGGAAACCTTAGTGAGGAAACCAGTTAGAATTTTTTTCACTGTTTCGTAACTAGTTACTATACATTCGTAGCTGGTTATAAAACACAGTTACGTACATGGAATGAATATTTCTTTTTAGTAACGAAACAATAAAAAAAATATATTTCGCAACTGGTTGTGAAAAGTAGTTACGAAAATGGACCAAAGGGAATTCTTGGTATTTCCAACTCTATAACAATCTGCCAAAAATTCTATTTGGCTTGGTGCAGGGAAGAATATGTCTCGGATTCGCATCCCTCTGGCTCTTATATTATGCAAAATAGTCCGGGAGCTTGCGGTATGTCCATTCATAAGCCACTGTCAATTTTATGGAATTAATTTTGGAATTCCGTGTTACTAAGTTATCCTGTCTACTGAGCATGAGATTTGTAGACACAGATTTTTCTATAAATAAGCACTTAATCTTAAACTGTTCACAACATTGAGGTATTGTTTGATACAGTTTAAAAAACTACACTACTTTTGTAGCCGATCAATTTTTGCAGATCACACAAACATTTTTGTCTCGAGGCGGGAATCGAACCTGCAGCATTCTATGTTTTAGGTGGGCCTTTGCACATGGCCACAGAGGTCGTCAAAATATCTTGTTTCTTAGAAAAAATCTTCTCTAGGTGCATGCTATCGCTCTGAGCGATAAGGCCGTCCATTGTTCTAATTAAGACTATATTCTGTTGTTATATTTTAAAGATAAAGATAAAGATTATTTATTTGCTTAAACATGTGTAGATAAGATGATAATAATTTACTTTAAAATTTTACTTTACTAAAATTTTACTTTTCTTTGTGTACAATAAAGTGTTCATTCATTCATTCATTCATGCTAACGGGCCTTAAAAAAGGCTGTATTAAAACTACATTATTTACATGTTGGTATCGGCTGTGAGCAGCTTATTATGTGCCGTATGGAATTGTGAGCCTTTGTCATTTCATTTTATTTCTGGATTCATTCATAATTTTACAATGTAAATACTTTTACCGTCAATCCATTTGATATTTCTGCTTTTTATGAACAAAAGCAGTGTTTGTGAGGGGTAAATAAAATAGTAATTTGTTTTTTTTTGTTTATACAGAAGCCATTTGAAGGTTATGGCTCCCGCACCCGAACCTCACCGCATCGCCTCGGTATTCTTTGTATGGAATTCTATGGACCAACGCTCACTACATCAACTTCGTAACGTCACCATCGCCGCATCGCAAGCCAAAAGTGATGGAACAAGTGAACGCCGAAAAGGCGATGCGGTGATGAAAAAAGCGACATCTCTCGTCATTTGATCCTGAATGTAACTTAGGGCAATGAGCAGTGAGTTGACTTCGTAGTTATCCTGTAGATGGCGCTTATCGATGCTTTAAGATTTTCAACCCTGACGACTAAGGATTCCGTAGCCGAGTTGGTAAAGCCACTCCGGCTAAAGGAGGATCGCTTGTATCATTGCGGGTTCGAATCCCGTCGGAATTGAAAATGTTGATAAGATTTTTCATTTTCATATGTAAAAAAAGGCTTTAGCTAGTTTTTTTAGGCAATAATATAGCTGTTAGCTCCCGCACTATACTTAAAGCATTGTTCGTCCGTCTAGTAGAAACTTGTCTCACCTCGAAGTCACCGTGAAGTTGAATATTCCAGCTTTTGAATTCAGAACAGCGAAGGTTAATGTTGGATTTATCTTATCTTGCTAATGTACCCACCTGATATCTGAGCGACTGAGTTCCGCTCGGGGGAAAGTAGAAAAAAAAGCATTTTGTCAGAAGAGAGACATAAAAACAAAAAAAAAAAAACAATAAAGCTTAAGCCGGGTTGACACACGACGATACTTGGTCTTTGGGTTGACATCGGTCGAGACGTCATCGAGTATTCGGTAAATAAAAACCGGTCAAGTGCGAGTCGAACTCGTACGCCGAGGGTTCCGTACCTAGCCATGGTGCCAATTAAGCTAGTCCGCTTAATTGTATGAGCGCCCATACAACTCGGAGGACAATTTTAATTGGCGTCAACTATGTATATCTTTATATCTTTTTATAGTGTTGACTCAGGACCTTGATTTTTATACTCACAATAGGGACTATAGACCTTAGTATATGGTATAAATTTCAACTTGCTAGCTCTACCCGTTCCTGAGATAATCGATGGTGACACACGGACAGACAGACGGACAGACGGACAGACGGACAGACAGACGGACAGACAGACAGACAGACAGACGGACAAGAAAGTGATCTTATAAGGGTTCCTTTTTTTACCTTTTAAGGTACGGAACCCTAAAAATACACAAAAAAAAAGATTTCGATGAATTGAGAACCTCCTCCTTTTTTCGAAGACGGTTAAAAATGTAATTAATATGATTTTCACCATCTATCAATGAGCTTATAACCGATGACGTCACGGCTACAGTACACGCCACTTACAAAGTTCAATCTCGACTCCTGATTAATTGTCCAAGTTGCGCCAACTACAAACTTAAGTTACGATTTTCTTAAAAACGGTGACCGACAAAATACGTTTTACATAAATATATTGTGTGGTATAAATGGGTATCCATTATCCAATATAGTACCAGAACCAGGAAAAGACGCCTTCTGGTTTGAGAATTTACGTACAAACTTGTATTGATGGAAAGAATAGAAACTGATAAAGTTGCGTGGCCTGCCCCTGACTGTCTTTCATCTTTTATAGCGACCAAAATCGGTCCAGTGTCTCATGATGCTGGAGCCCACATCCTGCAAGATAAGCCAAGTGTAGCGTGTGATGCCAGACGAATATTTGCTGAGGTATTACTCCTTGTTTTTCTTTTGACAACTTTGACGAGCCTCACTTTGTTCGACTCCCTACTGGAGCTTGACTATTTAAAAAGTGGAAGGATCACCGAAAATAATTCCATAGGCGATGTAGCGACATCTACCTGTCGCTAGATGAACTACAGAAAACATGCTACGCACTACAGATGGCGCCACGCTCGACATCAACGACTCGTATCTGAGTTTCTTAAGGTTAACGAACTTCCAAGTTACTCCAAAGCAACTTCTACTGCAAAGGAAGAACTCGCCGGGCAGTATCAGACCTCAGATCAAAATTGCAGGCTAAAGAAGCAACGGAATCACACGCAACATCGGAATTCCCTAGATCTCGCAAGCGGAGTTTCTAGCGAGTTGAAGCTTGTATACAACTATCCGATATCAACTGTTGGTCGAAAGACCACGGGTAAGTGGGCCAGATGGGCCGACCCGTTGCAGAGGAACCACCTACTCTGCCTTTGGGGAACGATTCCACCCTGTTCCCCAAAGGCCCCATACCGTGTTTGTTGCCCTGATTTTTCACGATGTTGTACGCGAAAGAACAGGAGTTGATTCACCTAGCTCTTAAGATGATTCAAAGTGATCCTAGTGGTCCTACTAAATAAAAGATTTTTGAATGATTATTGTAGGGGAGCGCGAAAGTGATACGAGACAAAGAACCGTCAGTTTATATGACCATAGATAAAGTATCGTCGATCCTCCTGTATATGACAACCTCTGTCTCCTGTTTCTCCTGTGTCTCCTGTCTCCTGTCTCGGTCTCTGGTCTCGGTCTCCTGTCTCGGTCTCTGGTCTCGGTCTCCTGTCTCGGTCTCAGGCGCGAACCCCTACCTTTAGGCAGCTCACGATAACAAAATAGCGATCGACTTATAACGGCTACCATTCTTTAGCAATCACTGTACCAGCTAACATGCCAAACACACGCTACAAGCCTCAAGTTATGTGTTCATAGACTGGCTCATAGTTATAACGCTTCACTTCTAGCTTGCCCTGTAGCGGATAGCATGGGAATAAACTTAGGCCTTTACATCCAGCCTAGTCTTGCTGTGCTCTGTGGATTTACACAAGCTTATGCAGTTTCTAAATTTTTTGCTGACTAGCCTTGTTGATCTAGTGAAATGGACTGGAGCTTGATTATTTACCTTCTTAGCTATGTTTCATGAAAATCTGTTCAGCCATTTGAAGAATATCAGCTCTTTTCTATAGTTACTAGCTATCTCCGCGTCTACGTCAGCGCGATCTAGGATTGGCTCCTTGTATTGAATTTCGGAAAACAATGACGTCAGGGCCCATACCATGAGCTTTAAATGCGATTCAGTTTAGGTCCTAAACTGAACTGCTTCGCTAATTTGTCACATGACGTATGCTATGACGCTGACGAAATATCAGAACCTAAACCAAGGATTTCATATACTACGTAGCTGGATAGTTCACTGAAACAGAAAATGCGGTCCGTCACTGAAACGGAAAACCTAAACTGAACTGAATTGTTTACTAAGACGTCATGGTTCGGCTACAGGTGGCATTCCATTTCACGTTTTATCTTCATTTCGATTAGTTTACATATTTACATACAATGCTGCAGTGAGGTTCATTGCAATGCTGTAACACAAAAAAGGTATAGGTACTTACGTGTAAGTTTTTTGTGTCGGGGGTTTTTTACATTTTTTAATTTAATAAGTAAGTACCTACTTATTTTTGTTTTTTTCACTTTTCTGTAGTCGATATAGTTGGAGCAACACCATATTTTGGCTGACTTTATTAAGGGACACGACTAAACTGGAGCTTTGCTATAATAGACCGAAAAAGAGGCAGTAAGCGACTGAAGCGGCTAATGTAATCAAACCGTCAAGCGCCATCCGAGAGAGCTTCTTACGAGGGAATTCGCTTAATTTGTACAGAGTAGTGGGATCACAGAGAAAACTATGGCCAACATTGTTTTTTTAGTAATCTCTAATTGAAATATTGACTATAGTTTGACCAAAACCGCTGTACCGCGCCTTAGGTATGCGCGCGGCGAGACGGGGGGGAAATATCGTACTATATATTATCTATTCTATGCCATCAGTCTGCTGTCAACGCTTACTTTTCCTCACTTTTCCTCGGCCCCCACCTCGCCGCACTTCACAAGGAGCGGTACAGCGGTTTCGGCCAAACTATAATTGATACAGACTGGAGTGTGACCAGTGTCCAGCATTTGAATGATTAAAATTGATGAATTGGCGAAACGCTTTGCTCGCGTACGCTTACTTAAACTGTGTCACCACACTAGCTTCCGCTCGCAGCTTTGCTTGCGTGGTACCTGGGTAGCCTATGTCCTATTCCCGGTCATTATCTGTATATTTTAAACAGCCAATTCGGTGGAGTGGTTGTCGAATTATAGAGGAACAAACATAAATACATCCAAACATTAAAACATCCAAACTTTCGCATTTATAATATTAGTGTGATAGTGTGATAGTTTGATAGTGTGATGTGATGTGATGTTATTTCGGGGAACTAAAATATTAGCTTAGAATTATAAACAAGACGACATTCTCTGTTGCAAATTACTCTACGCTCCCGTTTAAGTGTAAAGGTGCGCTTTGTACGAGATGGGCTGCATCATTGAACCTTAAGATAGTTAATTTAATGGAAACTTATCACGGCTTTTAACATTACGGCGCAGTGTAATCACAAAATGCACTGGCATTCTATTTCTAAAACAAGACGAGAGAGAGAGATAGAGAGAGAGAGGGAGAAGCGAGATCTCGTTTACAAAAAGAGTTCCTCAATAAATTAGATTTCATTTGCAACAAAACTTACACAATGTAATCACAAAATGCACTGGCGTTTTATTTCTAAAACGAGATGAGAGAAAGAGAGAGAGAAAGAGGGATAAACGAGATCTCATTTACAAAAAAGAGTTCCTCAATAAATTAGATTTCATTTGCAACGAAGCTCACACAATGTATGAGGCGAGAAACAGAGAGTGAAAGAGAGAGAGGGAGAAACGAGATCTCATTTACAAAAAATAATTTCTCAATAAATTAGCAAAAACCGAATAGTAAACTCATAGTTTCCCCAACAATCACAAGAAACAAAGGCCATTAACTTAAGGGCTCGGCGAACGTATCTACTTACCTAGGAACGTAATACCAAAATAATTTAAAATTTGAGCGTATTTTTATCACTTTACGTTATTATTTGGATAAAGGTAGTATTTATCTAGGTTCCTGTTAAACTTTTGTTTAAAAAAAACTTACTATAGAACAAATGAAAAGAAAAAATACCGTTTTGGTGTACTTACCTACAAAGATTTCAATTCAATTGTAGGTACACCAAAAATGGCATTTTTTCTTTTCATTTGTTCTATAGTAAGTTTTTTTGAAACAAAAGTTTAACAGGAACCTAGATAAATACTACCTTTATCCAAATAATAACGTAAAGTGATAAAAATATGCTCAAATTTTAAATTATTTTGGTATTACGTTCCTAGGTAAGTAGATACGTTCGCCGAGCCCTTAACAACAAAGTATTGTTGACAAATAAGTATAAGTTGGAATAGAGCGGCGTATCCTGCCAAGAAATCTCCCTCATCTAAATTGAAACCAGCTCAGCAGTTCTGACGCATCAGTCCCCTTATCCTGACCGATCGGTGCGGCTGAGTCTTAAGAAGACATCTGCAGTTAGACAATTTTTGAGACCAATTTGAGTTAGAGTCTAACTTGTCTCAACCCTCAAATTGGTCTCAAACTGCCAAAACGATCACGTAGGTATCTTTTGTCGAGTTCGGTCTCGTTGAGGTGAGAGTGTCAGAGCTACTTGCGTGGTCACTGAACTGTCATATTTGTCAGTTTGAGACCAATTTTGGTCGCTATCAAAGATAGACAATCAGGGGGCTGCAGTCTAAGTCAACTTTAAAAAAATTATAGCTTAAAAGTATTTTTATGAGGACATGATAAAATTAAAATTAGAAATTGTTATGTACCTGTTATACTATGTCTCTGAAATTAATGTATTTAATATTTTGAGCCATAAAATTCCTATAATTTTATTTAAGGTTAAGGTTTTGCACTTTGAATGTAACCTTTTTAAAAAAATCTACCAAAAAATGTAACCTTTTAAGAAAAATCTACTTATCAACAATTAATATAAAAAAGGGTTTCTTTTCTTGATTAAAAGTCGCTAAGCTAACATAAAGTTCAAAAAACTCTGTCTATCAACAAAACTCGTCAAGACAATTGCCTCTTGACGAACATTGTCTACTAAATTAATATTTTGGTTAAAAATGGATACGAGATAAACATTGATTAAAACTATATAGAAAAATAAAAAATAATTGTGACTGTTACATGGCTTTAGTTTTTTTTATTTTTCAGCCGAATGAAACTTGCCTGGATCGGTGCTCCGATCCGTTTATAGATAAACTTGTTTGCTATCAAAACTGCATGCCTTGGAAATGCATCGCATTATATGGAAATCTGCGTAATATGAAAACTGATACACACAAATTAGAAAAAGTTTAGTTATCTTCTGCTGTGGTTCTTATTCTTCTTATTATTAAATTTAGTTAGGTTTATGCAGGTTTATATTGATAAAATGATTATTGTCTATGAAATTTACTGGTATTAATAAACGCGAAAGTTTAGATGGATGGACGGATGAATGGATGGATGTATGTTTATTCAACAACCAATGAACCCATTTGGCTGAAAATTTAAAAAGTAGATAGATACGAGTATAATGACCGGAAAAAAGACATAGGCTACTTTTTATCCGGGTACCACGCGAGCAAAGCCGCGGGCGGAAGCTAGCAAATTGTATTTATAAAGTATTTTAAACGCCTGAAGATCTGAAGGGCTGTCTTGAATATCTATAGTTACCTACCTGTTCATCTGAAAATAGTGACAAAGAAAGGATCAGTGTGTTTAGTAAATCTATTTCCATTCTGCTATTGTATTCGAGTACGTGAAAGGAAAGTTCTAGAATGTGTGTACAAAGTTCTTAGCACTAGTGTCTGATTTATCCGCCGTATATCTGATGTCCGTATATTTGATATATCTGATGTCCGCCACGTCCGCCCCCCCTCTACGCCGCCACTGACTACCGCTACTGTTCTGTAGGTATTTGTAAGTATCTAGGTAGGTACCTACTGTCCATTTATTTTTTTAGTGTTTGTGTTTTTCTTATTTGTTCCTACTTAGGTACCTACCTGTGTTTTTCTTTTAGTCTATCCCCGCCCTTGCTTCTTCTTCTTCTGTACTTTCTGTTTTTTACCGTGTGTGCTGAAAATTAATTTCTATGTATCTATTTATCAAACCAGTGGTGAAAGCCGTAATAAATTGTTAGACCTTTTATATTTTAGGCAAAATGGGTTATTCTTTCCTTAGCCATTTTTCTGTTTAGGTTTTCTGCAAAATAGTCATTTTACATTTTAGGCATTTTGCTTCCTAGAAATTTTAGAAATTAGACTTTCTGATCAGGAATCATTTTATTAATAAAACCTTGAAACCTTCGGTCGCGAGGTTACCAACCAACCAACTAGCAATCATCCCACCAACCAATCAACCGACCAACCAATCAACCGACCAACCAATCAACCGACCAACCAATCAACCAAACGACTCAACTTGAAGAGTATTTTCAGGCCATTTAAAAATGATCAGCGGGCCACAATGTGGCGCATAGGGTTGAGCAGCCTTGCACTAGCTCATACAAACTTACTTTATAGAACACATAGGATTCAGTCCTTTCATTGCTCCTGCGATCTGATGATTCCACGAATCGGTGCTACAGGCACAGTCTATGTTTGCGCGCGTCAACGGAACGTCTGAATAGAGCCATTTGTGCACTCAGGTTCGGCTCTTCTAACATGCGGAGACCGACAGATAGCTGTAAGTTGATTGTATGTATTGTATTGTAAGTCTTGTCTCAAACCTTAATTTGGTCTCAAACTGTCACAACGATCGCGTAGGTGTCCTTTGTTGCGTTCGGTCTCGTTGAGATGAGAGTGACAGAGCTTGCGTGGTCAATGAACTGTCATATTTGACAGTTTGAGATCGATTTTGGTCGCTATCAAGGATAGACAATCAAGGGGCTGCTGTAAGTAGGTAAAGGGGTAACCTATTGTCTTTTTCTATCTATAAAAATAAATACTTTTGAAAGTTTGAATGTTTGTCCTCTATGCGTTTATAAACCATTGATAAAATGATAAAATTGTGATGAAACTTTGGTAGGGTCTAATAATGCCCGTGAGGGTTTCTGGCCAAAAAAAAAATTAGGCGTTACGAAGTTTGACGGGTCAGCTAGTTAGTTTATTAGTTTCATTACGCGATTCCCGGTAACATTTATAAAAATAATGTAGCAAGTTTTAAAATTATATTACGGTCAATGTTTTTTGGGAGTTACAAGCTTAGCGCCTTCAATATTGTAGTAGTTCTATTTTGGCGTTGTTGTGCCGTCTGCCAGTCACTTCACGAACTGTATATATCAACATAGGTTAATAAGTAACTATCTTACTAGCGAATTGTAGGTACCTACCTACTTACCTAAGTATTTATTTAGTGTGTGTGTGTTAGGTGGGGTCGGCACAACATGTTTCCTTCTTCCACTTCATTCTATCACTTTTCATCTCAGTGCTCACTCCTTTCACACACATATCTGCATACACAGTCCATCCATCTTTTCTTAGGCCTACCCCTGCCGGTGTATCCATCCACTTTCATATTCATCGCTCTCCATGTAACGTGGCTATCATTCCTCCTCATGACATGGATACCTATTATAAATCCACTGTCATTTACCTCAGAACTATCTGGTTGATTTAAGGTAGCGGTTCACGTCCGAGACCGAGATCGGAGACCGAGAGCAGAGACAGGCTTTGTAAGGGCGCGCGAAAGTGACACGAGACTTACACCGGTATTCACAAACACTACTATGAAGTCTCACAGTGCGTGCGGATGCACAGGGTCCCAACAACCTATCGAAGTGAATACGAAACACAAACGAACCAATCAGAGAACTCTATTCAACGCAGTGCATTCGCTTAGCTGAGGGTAGTGGCAAGTATTGTTTGTGAATACCGGTGAGAGAACCGTCAGTTTATAATGACAACGGTCTCCTGTCTTGGTCTGCGGTCTTGGTCTTGGGCGCTAGTCGCCACCTTTACACAGCGTTATCAGACACTGCTTTACCCTGGAAACTGTTGAGATGGAGCAGGCCTGCCCAAGCCCATAATCTAAACCATCCTGTCAGAAATTCGCCTTATTGAAGACATGGTCTATTACACGCGTGGATCTGGGGGTTGATTGTCTATCTTTCATAGCGACCAAAATCGGTCTCAAACTGTCACACAGTTCAGTAACCACGCAAGTAGCTCTGTCACTCTCATCTTAACGAGACCGAACACGACAAAAGATACCTAAGCGATTGTTTTGACAGTTTGAGACCAATTTGAGGTTTGAGACCAGTTAGACAATCCTGCTGATTAGGCAGCGGGTTTCCTCACGATGTTTTCCTTCATTCATCATCGTTGCATAAACAGGGTGACTAACACGATAAATTCTCGTGTACTCTCTTCAATGCACTGTTTATTTGGTTCGTTTCCGTTTTTGGCAGAAATATCTTCTATCTCTCTGAATAGAACAGTAGTTCTTAACCGGTGGTCCGCGGACCACTGGTGGTCCCTGGAGCCACCCGAAGTGGTCCGCGAAGCTATCCGAAAAAATTAAGCAAGTGACAACGGATCAAAGTTAAAAGAGAAAATTTTTCTGCTTTTGACACGTTTTGAATCAAATTATTGGCTGCCTGTGTGTTGAGCAGGTGCGGTCCCAAGGGGAGGGTCATGGAGGTCATGCATGATTTTGCATTTGTCTTTAAAAAATCGGCTATTTGCGGTATTTTCCGAAAAAAGTGAGTTACCTATGTTATGTTCGTCCGCAGACTAGAAGTCGGCAGCAGCTAGCCTTTTAAAATAAATCGCCACATGCTGCATTTGCCTTTCAAAAACAAAATAAGAATCGACCAGCAGCCAGCCTTTTCTTTGAGCACCGTAAACAAAATAAAGAGGCACGCATTGCATTTGTCTTAAAAAAATTCGGCTCGTTTCGCTCGCATTTTAGCTTCATGAGTATTTTGCGAACAAATTGAGTTACGTGTGATCGCACAATAGAAACTGATAAGCAGCCAGCCTTTCTTTGTAAACCGTAATCAAAATAAAGTGTAAATGTTGCATTTGTTTCGCTTCGCGGGTTAGGAAGCTCGCTTCGGTCGCTGGATTTGAAGCTCACTCGCTTTGCTCGTATATTAGCTTCATGAGTATTTTGCGACCAAAGTGTGCCACGTTGAATTTGACTTAAAAAAATCGGCTCGCTACGCTCGCATATTCATGTGTAGATATTTTGCGAGAGTGCAAAGTATTATGTAATTCCCTTCTGATTTGCCTGAAGAAATACAACACTATAGAACTTGAAAGATACACCCCCCCCCCCCCTCCTATAAAACGGGTCCTACGGATTGGTGGTCCGCGGCAAGAAAAAAGCTTACCAAATGGTCCCCCATCACTAAAAGGTTAAGAACCACTGGAATAGAATATTACAGAATACAATCTAGCTCTGTTTATTTGCAACTAAGTTGGATACTAAACCAGCAATGCCATTACTTGACCCAGCTAAGTATAACTTAACATAGAGATTGAAAGAGTTGGCCGGACTCCAAATAATATTTCGAGGGAAAATTGTTGGTAATCTTTTGTTTTGTGTCTGCGGATTTAAAATATGGAATTGGTTTTTACTTTTTGGACTTTGTTACTTTCATTTTGAATCAAGATATTCTTTTAAAGATATATTTTTTTACTAAAGTAAGTAAAAGTAAATAAGTTTGTACGAGCAAGAGGCCAGCTCTGGTGACGGAGTTTTTAGGCCGCCTAAAGGCCTCTGTCGTGGCTTAGCGACTTAAAAGCCGGGACGGACAATTTAACGTGCCCTCTGAAGCACGGAAGCGCTCAAGCTCGTAATACCACTTGCGGTCACCCATCCTAAAAGTGACCGCGCACAACGCTACTTAACTTCAACGATCAATCAAGAACGTCCAAGCAAGCTACGCCACGAGCGCTTCTGGTAACAAGGTAACGGTAGGTAACGGTTACGGCGTAAGGTAAATAATGAGACATCTTTTTTTAAATTGAATTTGGGAATACAAATTGATACTATAGTCGTATTGCTCATTATACGGACTAAAAGTGAAGGAAAAAACCGGTCAAGTGCGAGTCGAACTCGTACGCCGAGGGTTCCGTACCTAGCCATGGTGCCAATTAAGCTAGTCCGCTTAATTGTATGAGCGCCCATACAACTCGGAGGACAATTTTAATTGGCGTCAACTATGTATGTATGGGAACACCCTTTAATTTTCAACTTTTTTAACTTATTGGAATTTTTCCTTTATTTGTGCTATAAGACCTTGCTTTTTGCCAAATTTCGTTATTCTAGGTCAACGGGAACTACCATTTAGGTTTTCGACCCAAAACCTCTAGGGTACTTCCGGTTGACCTAGAATTGTCAATTTTGGTTACAAGCAAGGTCTTCCAGCACAAGTAAAGGCAAAATTCCGAAAAATAAAAAAAGTTGATAATTAAGGTAAGTTTTGGTACTCACAAGTTTTCACGAAAACCTAAATTTGCCTATATCTTTTTATAGTGTTGACTCAGGGCCTTGATTTTTATACTCACAATAGGAACTATAGACCTTAGTATATGGTATAAATTTCAACTTGCTAGCTCTACCCGTTCCTGAGATAATCGATGGTGACACACGGACAGACGGACAGACAGACAGACGGACAGACGGACAAGAAAGTGATTTTATAAGGGTTCCTTTTTTTACCTTTTAAGGTACGGAACCCTAAAAATGTCATTTTTCCTTCAATTTTGACATAAAACGTATCAAAACTAATCAAAATTGAAGGAAAAATGAAATTTTTTCCTTCAATTTTAGTCCGTATAATGAGCAATACGACTATACTAACTTTACGACTTTTTGGTCTCATTTTAATTAGTACACCCGTGCTGGGTGAGCAATGGGCAGGGCATCTATCTAGTTTGATGAATTAGGAATGGCTGCCATTCCTGATCCGAATGATTTTGTGTTTCTGTTCAGTTGAAACACGATGAGGGGTTCAATTTCAAAGCATGCGACAGCAATGCCGATTGGTTCTATCACTTTGAGCATTCCCTCTCCCGTGCGTAGCGACTGAATAGGTACTTTGAATTTGATGCGGCACAAAGGATTTTGATCGTACCTACTATTAGTAGGCTACTAGTATTAATAGAAATATTTTGAGACCTAAATGAGACCAATAGGTCTTTTTTTGAGTTGTGAGTCGCGTAATTTCTGTTGCATTTGTTTTCATAGAAAAGCCCTGTTTGATTCACACGGCGACGCAAAATGAGTTGTCTGTTTTGTTGATAGTAGATTACGCGACTCATTTTTCGCGACTCACAACTCAAAAAATTACGCTCGTTTAGCCTCAGCCTAATAGGAACAAAAACATAATCTTAATCATTTTTACTTGACTACTCATTCCTTTTGAGTGACTAGGTAGGAGATGAAGTTAAGGGAGTGTCCACATTGCGTTTTTTGCAGCGCGTTTGTATCGATACAAACGCGATTCGAACGCGATGCGAACGCGCAGCCCCCCTCCCGGTTCGCTTTTGTATTGAAAAAAACGCGTTGCGAACGCGCGTTTGTATCGATACAAACGCGCAGCTCAAAAACGCGCTGCAGAAAACGCAATGTGTACACTCCCTAAGGAGTTACCTAGGGGATTGTTGAGACGGGATTATCTCGCCACTCGACTTTTGAGTAGTCATGAGTCATATTTTTTAAATTCTTAGCAACCTTTGGTTATTCAAAGAGTGAATACACAACGGGAAAACGATCAGTTTTTACGATTCATGATCTGCCCCTAGATTGTCTATTTTTGATAGCGACCAAAGTCGGTCTCAAATACTTGACAGTTCAGTGACCACGCAAGCAGCTCTGTCACTCTCATTTCAACGAGACCAAACGCTACAAAAACGCTGCAAAAAGAAAGAGACACACCGCCCAAGTTTTATTTCTCAAGCGGACCTTGTTTTCTGTCTCAGTCAGCGTTCCAGGTACGTAGTATAGAAATTCCTTGCGTATTGCTCATTATACGGACTAAAAGTGAAGGAAAAATGTAATTTTTCCTTCAATTTTGACATAAAACGTATCAAAACTAATCAAAATTGAAGGAAAAATGACATTTTTTCCTTCAATTTTAGTCCGTATAATGAGCAATACGACTATACGCGATCGTTTTGACAGTTTTGAGATCAATTTTTGTTGATATCAAAGTTAGACAATCAACCCGCAAATCAATGTTTATTTATTTATTTTAGATTTATTTTATGTTTATATATTTATTTATATTTATATATTTATTTTATGTTAGATAGAATAATCACTGGATCTTACTTATGAAAGATGTTTAAAGTTGAACGCTGGTTAAACAACGTCCTGACTTTATTTATGGATAGTGACGAATAGAGATAGGACGATGTTTAACCAGTGTTCAACTTTAAACATCTTTCATAAGTAAGGGGGAATGGATCAGTGACCAATGTTATCGGATTACAATAGCACTGTTTGAAGTATATCCGACACCCATGCTTTGGCAAGGGTTTCCAGTTATAAAGCAAGCAGTAGTCACATTCGATTGATTCTATCACTTTGTGCTTTGCCGTGTTACCTGTGTGTGACTGATGGCTCGCATCGCCTGGAACCTGCGGTACAGAGGATTCTGACGGTACAAGTTACAAGAGAAATGAATATAAAAATACATTAAACTCGTTCACAAATTAACAATATTCACGTAAGATCGAAGAACTCTCTGCAAAATCAATTGAATATAGCATTTTGACTACTTTCTTGTCCTCTGTGCCCTACCAGCTGCACCCGAGATCTACACCATGCCACCGAAAAAGGAGTTAAGGTGGCCTCTTACTGGGAGAAAATTATAAACATTGATACTAAGAAGAGAATAAAGAAATAAATATTGCTGGATTTTTCACCTACTTATAAGTAATACTTTATAACACAGACACAGAACAAATATCTATGTTCATCACACAAATGTTTGTCATAGATGGGAATCGAACCCACGACCTACAGGTCAAACTGAGCGCAGAAGGCAAAACTGAGCTAAGAGGCCAGTAAGAAAGAGATAGCATTGCGATGACACAACGGATTGACGCCCGTGTGGCTCTTATATCTTGGACCATCTAATTCCTAGCACTGAGCTATCTGACCTACAACGGTCAAAGACATTCTACCCTAAATACACAATGTTATTGTGTGTCATACTGGGCTTATTGCGCACGTTTGAGCTCCTGTGGTAACTGAACCGGTCGAATTAGTGTTTAATGTTAACATCCTAGGCTGATGATATGATCCTTGTCTTTTCTTAACTTTATCTGATTATAAGCATAAGTTAATTTTAGAGATCCTAACCGTGCATCAATGGATTTTTCGTTTCGAAAAATGTATATGAGCATTAACACGAGCTCTCGGTGAAAGAAAACATCGTAAGGAAACCCGCGGCTTAGTCAGCCGCCTGTAATGACCATGTCTTTCCTGTGGATATGGCCGGTTAAGAGAGGATGGTGTAGGTGCTGGGCGAGCTTACTCCATCTCAAATAATGTCCCAGGCATTACAGTGTCCCGTTAAGTGTAGGCAAAGATTGCCTCCTGACACTGTATAAATCATCAAGTAAAGATGTAAAGACCTAAGTTTTTAATTTTAGAGACGCTTCTGACTGACTACTACGATCAGAAAAGCCATCTAATCATAGAAGCAAATGCTTTTTATGTGTTCTAACTGATGTAAGTACATCCTATTGTATTTTATGAGTTATTTTTCAAGTTAGAATGTTGGTCCCGGATTTCAAGTTGTTAAGCCATGACGGAGGCATTCAGACGGCCTGAAAACTCCGTCACCAGATTTAAGCCACAAGCTCTTTACGCACATCACATCACACTAATATTATAAATGCGATAGTTTGGATGTATGTTTGTTCCTCTATAACTCGACAACCACTGAACCGATTTATCTGAAATTTAAAATATAGATAGATAATGACCGGAAATAGGACATAAGCTACTTTTTATCCGTGTATCACGCGAGCAAGCCGCGGGCGGTAGCTAGTAATATTATAAATGTGAAAGTTTGGATGTATGTTTGTTCCTCTATAACTCGACAACCACTAAACCGATTTGACTGAAATTTAAAATTTACTTAGATAGGTAATAACTTAAGAATAGGACATAGGCGACAAGCCGCGGGCGGAAGCTGGTTCATACATAATCCTGGTCGATATTTGAGAACTATTCCCTAGAAACGTTATAGACATAAATAGGTCATAGCTTGATTAACGCAATCAGTGCTAGCGGAGCGGAGCTAACATGGACGGACTATTACATGCCTTAGCTGAAACTAGAACGGACAAGCACCCCTATTTTGTAACACACGGTAAGTCGCTAACTCGGATTCGTTCAAACAAAAATTGTTTTTCACGATGAATACTTTGAAATGGTAGAAGGTGGTTGAAAAAAGTGATAGACATGTTTGTTGTGTAAAATATGTGAAGTAATTTTGCACTAAATAACTTTAATGTAGTTCGTAGTAAAAACAATTTGTTTTAATGAATCTGAGTTAGCGACTTACCGTGTGTTACAAAGTAGGGGTAAAGATCTATTGTTAAACAGGCTTACGACTGTTTCACAGTCAATTTTGACTTCATAATAAAGAAAGCTAGGCTCCAAACTGATCAGTCATGATGGTTTTGGTGGCGAAAGAACAGGAGTAGAAATTAGGTCTTAAGGCGGTTCTCACACTGGCAACGCACCTCGCTGCGTTATGCGTGGCTGCAGATTTTAAAATTGTATGCAAGTATCTTAATTTGTATAGAAAACACGCATAGTACAACACACTGACAACGCATCGACGTGCGGGATATACAATGTTAAATCTGCTAACGATGTTTTCCTTCACCGTTTAGAGCCCATGTTCATTCAACAATAACTACACTGCTAAGATTTTAAGTCACGGTCTTTAGATCAAAAGTAGAGGTAGGTACTATTTCACTACTCCAATAAGACTCAATACTTACTCAGTACTTACATGAAAATGTTCCTAAATCCGGTCACGTCTATAAGATTAGTATATCCTAACGCTCAGTTTACAAAGCAAGACAATTGAATGACCGGTGCTGTAACACGATTGTATCTAGCTCCGGCTATCTCAGCTTTCGTGTGTGCATTGTAGCTTTTCACGGTACAATGGTGTATTGTGTGTAGACGAAGGTACCTGCCCCTGATTGTCTATCTTTGATAGCGACCAAAATTGGTCTCAAACTGTCAAATATGACAGTTCAGTGACCACGCAAGAAGCTCTGTCACACTCATCTCAATGAGACTGAACGAAAGGTCAACAGGAAAACTGAACTACGCGATCGTTTTGACAGTTTGAGATCAATTAGAGGTTTGAAACAAGTTAGACAATCAGCCCGCTGAAATATAGATGGGTTCGATCCCAGTCGCGAGGCAAAGGTTTGTCGGTAAAATAATAGCAAATGTTTGTTGCAAATATTCGCCTTGGGTCTGGGTGTTTTTCAATAAAATTGTAAATACAAAGGTAGATTAGATTGTAAGCTAATGATAGTAGGATACTGTAACAGTGTCCTAGCTGAGCCCCTTTCGGACACAGCTAGAATACTTTACAAGTTTTCTATAAGTAGATTTTAAGTGAGTTGATTTATAATTCATCGCATTTGCGACAAAGCCCTTTACTTTGAATAAAGAAAAAAATGTAAGTATTTACAAAAAAAAGTAAGTATAAAAGTTTATTAGTCATGTAGTTTCTTAGATCAATGGTCAGGCCCCATAGTACAAGAAAGAGATGCAAGAGGTAAAATAATTGAATCGCTTAATGAAATCAAACGAAAATTCAGTAACTTACTCATATATTTGAAAATTCTTGGTACAATGTACAATTTTGGACTTAATTCTCTGTGACTTAAGAACTAAAATTACACAAAATTACAATACTGAGCGCAATGGTGCCGGAATAATACCGTAAGGTATACGATACATGTTCCAACCATTAATTATTTTGTATATTCGTTCAATTTGGTTTTAAAATAAAATTGTGTGTGATAAAATTAATGTTGGGTCAATATGATACATATTAGCATGGTTTTCACAAATTACAATAACTGAAATTTTAAAAAGGGCCCTTCTTTTGATGTTATCATTGTAACCTTTTAAATAAGCACTTTTTATGAATTATGAAACTTCAAAGGTACCTTTTTTATTCTGTTAAGCTTTTTTAATATAGGTACTTTTATTATAAAAAAAATGGCAGTTATTAATGATGGCTTCTTTTGGGGAAAAACTATTTTATTCGTGTAAGATTTTTTAATATACTTAGTTACTTTTATTATAACAAAAAATGGCAGTTATTATATATGACTTCTTTTCAGAAAAAAAAATATTTTTATTCGTGTGTAAGAATGTATTAGTGAGGAGTTTAGCATAAAAATAAAGAATCACAATGATAATAACAATGATAATGATGATGAATTTAGTAACAAAGTGTCTTTTACCGAAGTGAGATACATTTTACTGAAACTACATCTAATTTTATGCCTCATTGATTTATGATTGAGGAATGGAAGATTTGGTTTTGAACAACAAAGAAAATCCTGAGCACGTTTTTACAAATATTTAAATCAGAGCTACCCAACATTGTATCTTCAAACATAATAACCAAAATTTACGAATTAAATGTTAACCATTTTTGCATCCGTAAATTTTAATTTACCTATTAATATAATAATTAGCGCTATAATGTAATTATATTATATTAATGCCCATTCCACGAATAGGTAACATATTTTCCATGCAACAGCATACAATTATTTACAATTTATTTTTAAAAGCGAATCGTATTGCTTTAATAACTTCATCAGAACTCTTAATTCTCCTAGTTTTATATAAATATACATATATAAACTGTCTACCTACTCAGATATATTAAATTAAATTTTAGATAAGATATAGGTAGATGAATTGACTTTATTATACGCTAATGCAAAAAACAATATATTTATTTCTATATAATTATGCATCAAGTTTTACAATGACTTTAAGTGATACATTCAAATAAGTAATTTTTATTCGAAAAATACATTTCACATTGCAGTTTTGGCAATTTTACTAATTAATTTAAAGATTTCAAATATATTTTAAGTTTGTGCATAAATATATTAGATTTTTATATATCATGACAGCTAAGCGTAGCATTGTGTCCATTGTATTTATTAATATATTTACAGTTACATATTTATAGTACAAAACATTTTCACTAAATATTTTCATTCCTACTTATATGTAAAGGACTATGTTTTGAAACAATTTACATTTATAAACATTACATTCTAATCATTAATGTGCTTTAGTCGATTAGACCTATGATTGTGCAAATACGTATATAATCGTTCCTCACACACACGTATTCATAGATTCATATAATTCTCATATTTCATTCAACGTTTACTATTTAACTATATTCTTCACTGATTAGTATGTTTTTAAGTAGCAACGAATCAGCATCAACAAAATTTTTTTAAGATTTTTATGGAAGTTTTGATAATTTAATTGAGCTTTACCAACAAAATAACCTATTACTTTGTTTATTTTATTTAACTATCGGATTTTGAAATATTTAGCGAAACTAGCATTTCAACTGATCTTCAATCTACAATATCAAATCCAAAACAATTCCCGATTTCCAGTAAAATTTGAATAAATGTTTGTTATTATACAGAGCAGGTTTTGCAACACTGTTCCTTGTATCGCTTGAGGGCGCAGAGGTTCATAGCACGCACGTTTTCGCAGAATCTAGACGTATCACGACATACACCATCTAAAACAGTAAATATAAACTAAAATCAGAAAAGGACCAAGTCAAGCTCCTTGCGTAACTCTATTATTAATACCTTCTACATAATGTAAATGTTCATACTACATACAATACATGGCATGTATAATGTTTGTAAAACAAACTTATGCCAATGGAATTACTTTATCATTTATTAGTTCTGAAATAACTTGTGTGAAGTGTCATAATCAATAAAATCGAAAGCATTCAAAAAATCCAATAATTATTTTATTTTGTTTATATTGATAAATCCGTGGCACGCGTGAATACGTTGACATGTATAAAACACCAACTTTTCAGGGCGGCCGTTTGAAAGTTTGACCTCTTCTGGTTTCTCGGTAAATTAGTTTACAGTATTTGTGTTAATTGTTTCTATGGTTATTTTATGCCCTCTTTCGAAAGATGACAATAAATAACCGAAATTCCCCATAGTTTCCATGATATAAGACATGTCAACAAAAAAATTGATGAGATTTAGGTTACGTCTCGAGATGTCCAGTTATGCCGCAAAAGATATCAACTTATTCACCTTTAATGTATGGAATATTGGTAGGTAAACAATGCTATATATTCGGATTGCAAACAGATAGAGACTATAAAATCGGTTTTTTGAGTTGCTGAAGTACCTACTTATTACTCAGAACCATTCATACCGTTTAGAAATGAGATTTAACATAGTAAGGGTAAGCTGATTTTAAATGAGCCCAAACACGGATGTGTTTACTATTTACTACTGTTAATCACTGAGAATTTGAATGGAATACAACCAGATTTTATCAGCACATCTGCTCATTGTCACCATATTATTACAATGTATTCGGAACTAGAAAAAAATGCAAAGTTTCACCTCAATCGAAAAATTTACTGAGGAGTTTTGTTGAATAACTCCTGACTCCAGCATCAGATCAGCTTTTTGTTATCATAATATTACATTGTTATCTAGAGTCTTTAAGTGTGCCAAATTTTAGCTCAATGAGACACTGGAAAATGGGTCAAATTAAACTTGCAAGAATTCACGAAAAAAAATATGAGTTTTGTTGAACAGGTCCTGGCTCCATCATCAGATCAGCTCGTTGTTACAATAATATTGCATTGTCACCAAGAATCCATAAGTGTGCCAAATTTCAGCTCAATCAGACACTGGAAAGTGGGTCAAATTAAACTTGAAAGATTTGACCCGAACACATATTGAGTTTTGTTGAACAGCTCCTGACACCAGCATCAGATCAGCTTACTGTTAACATAATATTACATTGTTATCTATAATCTATAAGTGTGCCAAATTTTAGCTCAATCAAACACTGGAAAGTGGGTCAAATTGAACTTGCAAGAATTCACTAAAAAAAATATGAGTTTTGTTGAATAGGTCCTGGCTCCATCATCAGATCAGGTCGCTGTTACAATAGTATTGCATTGTCATCGAGAATCTATAAGTGTGCCAAATTTCAGCTCAATCAGACGCTGGGAAGTGGGTCAAATTGAATTTGCAAGATTTAATCCAAACAAATATTGAGGTTTGTTGAACAACTCCTGACTCCAGCATCAGATCAGCTTACTGTTAACATAATATTACATTGTTATCTAGAATCTATAAGTGTGCCAAATTTTAGCTCAGTCAAACACTGGAAAGTGGGTCAAATTGAACTTGCAACATTTCACAAAAAAAAAGCGAGTTCTGTTGAACAGCTCCTGGCTCCATCATCAGATCAGCTCGTTGTAAAAATAATATTGCATTGTCACCAAGAACCTATAGGTATTCCAAATTTCAGCTTAATCAGACACTGGGAAGTGAGTCAAATTTAATTTTCAAAAGTAGACCCGAACAAAAATCGCAAGTTAATAATAAAAGCTTGTAAAAATCAAGCAATGTCATTATAGCTTAACAAATAATTAAAATCTATCAGTTTTCTATGTAAAAGCAATACTTACTTAAAAAAAAAAAAATTCTGAACTGACGTTTTGTTTACCAATACGAGTGACATGTTCGGTTATGCCAGCGCGAGAACGCGCGGGCATAACTGAACAACTCAATGTATCACAATTTAAACGGAATACTTTGGTTAGCCATAACCTGACATTTTAATATGTTAAAATTTTATCAATAATATCTTATGAATAAGTCGAGGTATCATGTAACAAATTTATTTTTGGCGAATGAGTAGGTTGATAAATCGAAATATCTACAAAAACATGTGTGTGTTAGTAGCTTGAAAAATTGACAAGTAGTTATGTCAACTAAAATACGAAAAATGGAGGAGTTGGCAAGGCCATAACTCGAAAACTTGTCTAGCTAGGGAGCTGTCAATTTTTTTATAGATACTTCATAGGCGTAGATATCGTTTAAGCCAATAAAAAAAAAAATTGACATCTCGACATATCAACGTATTCACGCGAGCCACGGAAATTACGTTGTTGGATCCGTTGCTAGATCTGGAATCTTCAAACAAGATCTTAGATGTGAAATAATAAATTTACCTTTGCACAGAGAAACTCTACAATCTCTGCTGACAATAGGGCGAGACAGGCCCTCACACGCGGCTGCTGCGCTCCTTTCCCGGCGTCGCACTCGACCGCCATTGCCGCGCCACACGCAACGCAGGACGCGGTGCTGGCGGCCTAGCTCTTTGCAGGGGCCTACACACTGTGGGAGAAATTAAACGTCTATAAGCAAGTTGTAAATGAAAAAAAAAAAAAAAAGAAATGTGATCACAACTGTTTCCCCAAGGGGCGGTAGATATTCTCTCAGATCTTTTTGGGCATTTTTTAAGATCCTTGTATAAAATAATTGACAGAACTTTTTCCGCTTGCGGCTTCGTTTGCTAGTACTAACTTTTTAAAAATGTTCTGTTCTAGGCCACTACACCTGTTTTAAGTTTCACTCAAATCGGTGGACTGGTTAAGGCGTGGTTAAAAGAAACAGACACAGGTACACGTTAACCTTCAGATTTATAATTTTAGTAAGATTTACTTAATTAAAATGTACGGTTATAGTTACAGTTTTTCCAAGTTGCTGTTTAATTATTTTACTCAAAATAATACACAAACAATTGTATACTAAATAGCATTTATCTTTCTAAAAAGTTAAAATCAGGACAAATCAGGAAGACAGTAGAACTTCTAGATGAATTAGTGTTAAAAATGATCACCTTGCTCCAAGGTCCAGTGGCCCAAGCTGGCTTGCAAGGCTTTGCTTCCCGTCTGATACTTTCTGGACGTTCGGCGTATTCACATGAAGTGTCCGGTAAAACTGTGCCATTACTGCTTGTGCATTCCACTCGACGGCGGGAAAATGCTAGAGAAATAATGAATGACGTATTATTAACTAATGAACACCCGCGGCTTCGCCCGCGTGGACTACTTTTTTTTATCCCACGGGAACTGTACATTTTTGCGAGATAAAAAGTAGCCTATGTATTATTCCCGGTCATTATCTATCTGTTTCAAATTTCAGCCAAATCACATCAGTGGTTGTCGAGTTATAGAGGAACAAACATACATCCAAACATCCAAACTTTCGCATTTATAATATTAGTGTGATTAGTGTGAAGTGTGATTAGCAGTGATCGGAATTAGGCGGGCTAAAATACCTAAAGTTCAAAGAACAGAGGCAAAAAAGGGGAGACTTCCTTACTACAAGAATTTTATTCTTGTAGTAAGTAAGAATTTTATTGAAAGTTGGCACAATTTTCACAGTGAGTAAGTACATTTAAAATTAATGTTAATAATATTGTGAACTAATTCAAATAATTTTTCTATTTGACCGACGGAAAAAAGTTTTTTATCCTTATAATTTACATTTTAGTTTTTGTTATTAACTCAGTTAAAAAATTGATTCACCTTAATGTTAGATGTTCTTTATTAATGTCCCGGAAACGGAAATAATTGGGTCGAAAAATATTTAGTCCTAAGGCGTCTCCATTTGTCTCTGTTATTTTTCGAACTTTAGGTATTTTAGCCCGCCTCATTCCGATCACTGGTGATTAGTGATAACTTACCAATTCCAGTTGGTCGGCAAGCTTGCGTCCATTGCCCCTCACGCCAAGTCGCGCACGCATCGCCACGGCAGTCGCGGATCACAGACGGAGGTGTCACATATCTAGATGTACACTGTGTGGTTTCCACTGTTGTTGTGCTGTTGTTGGTTTTGTGCTGTTCAGAAGGGTATAATCTAAGTCGAAGGTCTTCTAGTAGTGGTTAGCAAGTGGACAATACAAAATCAAATAATGTAAAGAGAGCAACCGGCGCGAATCGCTGTACTAAACAGTGTACTAAACAGGCTTCTTAGTCCTAGTGTAAAGAACAGAGGTTTACTCATGGTACCTACATATTTAAAGAATCTCTACTTAGTATACCTAACTAATTACTTAGTTTTAGTAAAACACTTTGTACCGCTACAATTTTCTGTTAAAATAAACTTATCTTATCTTATCTAGTTTACATACATCAAATCACGCCTGTTTCCCATCATAGGATAGGCAGAGACCACAGATCTCCACTTGCTACGATCCTGACATACTTCTTTCGCTTCATTCGCTCTCATCACTTTCTTCATGCAAGCTCGTCGGTTTAAGGTACTCTTGACCTGATCTTTTTCTAATAATTCACCAATTTCTATTACTTTATTCTTCCTTGATATAGATTTTCATCTCTTACCTGACAGACTGCACCTCGTACTTGATGTCCAACTTGTCCACAAAGTGCGGTACATGGTGACCAGTCTGTTGTCTTCCAAACGTATTCAATGTTTTCTGGAGCTGCGATCAATCTAAAAATGTTTGTTAATTTGATTCCTTACTTTGTTAGCAATCATACGTCAATAAGTTTTTCATGCTTCATTTTGGGAATGATTTTGAGTGCTTGTGCTCCAAATCTTTATATTACGTTTTATATTACCTCAAATCAAAACTATGAATTCGAAAAACCATGTTATGATATCCTCTATTATTATCATCTTATCTACACATGTTTATGCAAATAACTAATCTTTTTTTTATCTTTATCTGTAACTAAAATTTAAATTTAACTTAATACATAGCCACTAGCACTATTGTAAAGTTAAGATTACACTGTAAGTTCAATTATGCTTAGATCACAATAAAATATAAATAGTTCAGCAGTTGTTATATCAGTTTATCCGCTTGTTACACACATTTGTTTAAATCTTACCTATTTTCAGTCGATGAATCATCTTCAACATGTTCCATCAGATTTTCAACTCTCTCCTGATATCGATTTCTATTATAATCTTCATTCACTATTATAATATCCGAATCATCATCTTCAGGGAACACTATTTGTTTATCCTCAAGATTGATGATATGAGTTTTCGTGGGTACTCCGTAATTTTGGTACATCACCAAATCTACTTTCCTCTGACCTCTCGAATTCCCGATTGTCTGAAAGTTCCAAAAAACCTAAACATATCAGTTATTATGTAGCTCAAAATTCAGATTAGTGGTGATAGTATACTGAAAAACTGTGTTGTTGTTAATGATTTAGTTGCAATGTACAACGATGTTTAGTAAAAATGAATCAAATGAAATCTGGAAAACCAAATATCTGAAACCGAAGAGCTACAAGTTAATAAAGATGAATCAACCGAAATCTTTAAAACCAATCTGACTAGAACTACAGCTGAAATCCGACATGCGCATTCAAATAGCACCTTACACCCTGACCCTAAGGTCTATTCTGGTAACTCCTCACCTGGAGCTGCATGATTATATAGTGAAGGCACGGCAGGATACGGGAGGCGCTGTTCCTGATTGGTGGTAGCATCTGTGAGGAGACAGCGCTCTCCTGAGTATATCCCAAGCAGCGTGCAAGTTACAAGTTAGCATAAATAAAGATCTCTGTTGGTTTTGACGACATTATTATTCTATAACACGAGTATTTATACAACAAAACACATCATCTGTCTGCGTACTTATTTGTTAAGCGACATTATTAAAGAGTTAAAAAAAAGATATCTCGAGGTCTTCAAGGTTATAGCTGATTACGTCAACTCTACACCGAACCGCACCGCATCGCCTTTCGGCGTTCACTTGTTCCTTCACTTTTGGCTTGCGATGCGGCGATCCGGTGATGCTACGGAGTTGATGTAGTGAGCGTTGGTCCATAGAATTCCAAAAGAATATAACTGTACAAGGCGAAACGGTGAGGTGCTGGTGCGGAGTTGATGTGATCAGCTATAACCTTGAAGGTTGTAATCATCAGGCTGATTGTCTAACTTGTCTCAAACCTCAAATTGGTCTGAAACTATCAAAACGATCGCGTAGGTATCTTTGGTCACGTTCGGTCTCGTTGAGATGAGAGTGACAGAGCTGCTCGCGTGGTCACTGAACTGTATTTGACAGTTTGAGACCGATTTTGGTTGCTATCAAAGATAGACAATCAGGGGATCAGATCAGATTTAAATTCATTCATATTATCAGAGCAACAACGTCGTTAGACAATCAATAATCATTCATATCCAATGTAATAATCACGCAATTGGCTAGAACCTGCTTCATAATAATTCGCGCGTCTATCGTGTTGTCCTTTTCAATCATTCGAAAACAACAATTACCCCTCAATTGTAGTAAAAACAAAATTTGCTATAAAGATTGAACCATTTTGATTAACAGAACAGGTGTTTATGTTGTTATAGCACAATTTCAAACAAATTAAACTGCAAATGAAAATCACACAGAGGTCTCTAGACGCAACGCATAACTCAACCCCATCTACATTTGCCATAACAGTTTTATGAATAGCCATAAAACGGATCGTAAATTTTATTGCTACACTGTTTAAACTTGCATGAGACTTACTGGATTACGCCTTGGGGTGTGGCTATTTATTGCTCAGTGATCATGTGATCAATGATCATGTTGTCTTTTTTAAACTTTCGCGATCAGAGGGTCTAAAGTGGCCACTTTTGATGAAACATATATGAAGCACATAATATGTGCTTCATATATGGCAATTATGCTTCACCAATGCTTTATCTATGAAGCACATTTTAAAACACCTTTTGACAGGATACACCTTCTTTTGACAGATGGATTCTATTGAGAACTGTCAAAAAAGGTGTTTTGAAATATGCTTCATAGATGAAGCATTATATGAAGAATATTATGAAGCATTTATAAAACATCTGATGTTTCCTCAAAAGCGCCCACTTTAGGTACCCCCAACACATTATAAATACTTATGTATCCGGGTATTTATCACCTAAATTACCTTTTTATTTAGCCCGACGTTTTGACTAGATTGCACCAGCCGTGGCCGCAGGAAGACTCAAGGCTCAAGGCTGGTGCAATCTAGACGAAACGTATATTTTGATTCATACAAGCGGCATAGTTTAGAGATCTACAGGCTGATTAGTTATTTGTTACGCTTATCTTATTATTAATCACATCTAATTCCTTTGTTTCTTTGTTGTCAAAGACCACACTATTGCATTAGGTAAAGCCTGTAAAAATAGTTAAATAAGTGGTGATAAATAAATAAATAAATAATTTAAAGTAATTGTATAACACCTTAAACATAAAATTTTTTCGTGAAAAGTGTATATTTTTGATATAAAACGATTAGGACACTATAAAAACACATACTTAAAATAAAAATACTAGTAGTTCGCCCCGAACTGAGATCTGGCGCACCGTTGTGTTGTAAGCCTAGATTTGGACTTGTTTCTGACTACCCATACGTTAAGTGCTACTTCTATAAAAGTAATGTTCCATACCTCATTCTCGTCGTAAATATCCCGAGCTTGTGAGTTGAAGCTAGGCGACGCTTTGGTACTCGTGGTCACTGTTCCGTATAACGCATCCCGCACTTTGTCCATTTTACCTAGAAACAAAGAAATGTTAAAATAATATTGGGATTGTCACGAAATACGAGTGGGATAGTCGACTTTAAGTCCGAAGGTCATGGGTTTGAATCTTGGCTGTCAAAAGATTTTTCGTTTCGTTACATTTATGAGCACTAGCTGTTACCCGCGACTTCGTATGCGTTTGGGTAATTTTTAATCGACTTCCAATCACCAATAGTTTTCGTAGCGCACGACAAAAACTATTTTGGTTTTTCTACCTTGGACCCATAATTTTTTAAGATATATTATAGCCTATGTTATTTCCTGATAATGTAGCTTTCTATTGGTGAAAGAATTTTTTTTAAATCGGTTCAGTTTCGGAGCCTATTCATTACAAACAAAAAAAAAAAAAAGTTCTTTATAATATTGGTATAGATTAGCACGAGCTCTAAAGTAAGAAAAACATCGAGAGGGAACTTTTATAGTTAGCCCCACACGTATTGACGATATATTTTCCAGTGGATGTGGCTGGTTTAGCTGAGAGGATGGTGTAGGTGCTGGGCAAGCTTACTCCATCTCAACAATGTCCCAGGCACTATAGTATCTCATGACACTGTATAAATCATCTAGTAAAGATATAAAAGCCATAGTCAGAAAGGCTACAAATATAAATAAAAGTAATCTCTACGCAGCCGTAGCAAAGTGCTACGAACCGTAGCAATCCCTGCTACGACACGTGAGTTGTGTGTTACATCTGGGGGCACGGCAGTGCCCCGCCAAGTCTCGAAGCAAGGCCGTACCATCCTTTTCTCGAAGCCATTCGGGCCATTTTCGACCCCTCGTAACTTCGTTGTGGAAAAGACTAGAAGCCTAAACTTTCAGTGACCAAGAGGGCATTACATAGCTAGATATATTTCCAAATTACATTAAATTTGAACCAGTAGTTTATGAATTATTGCAAGTCAAAATTCCTAGTTTTGTAAGTGACTCACTGACTCACTGACTCACTGACTCACTGACTCACCGATCATCAAAATTAAAAGCCTACTTCTAGCAGACCCACAAACTCCAAATTTGGCACACATGTATAGTTTAGTGTGTATAGCAAGGAAAAACTCTGACATTCCGAATTATTAGTCCCGATTTTAATTTATGTAACTTTAGGTCATAATTTGCTTGTACAAGGGGCCGCGCCGCCATTTCTGTGCTGCGCGGAGCGCGTGACGTTTCGTTTCGTATGGCAGCTAGTGTTGAGTTGAGTATGATCACGTATGATGTTCCGCGGTGTAGGGATGTTCGATATTTCGGATTGTAGGTATTGATATTTTATTAAAAAAATAATAATCATTTGTTCATTGAAAACAAGTTGTACATGGGTTGGGATCTCTTCATTTATGTTTCCCGTAATCCTGATTCCGTGATCCTGGTCTGTGATCCTATGATACTGATCCTACGTGATCCTAATCCCGTGATCCTATGATCCTGATCCAGTGATCCTGCGTAATCCTAATCCCGTGATCCTGATCCTACATGATCCTAATCCCGTGATCCTGATCCTGTGATCCTAATTCTGTGATCCTGCATAATCCTGATCCTTATCCTGTGATCCTGATCCTACGTGATCCTAATTCCATGATCCTGATGCTGTGATCCTGATCCTGTGATCCTGATCCTGTGATCCTGATCCTATGTGATCCTAATTCCGTGATCCTGCATAATCCTGATCCTTATCCTGTGATCCTGATCCTACGTGATCCTAATTCCGTGATCCTGCGTAATCCTGATCCTGTGATCCTGATTCTGTGATCCTAATCCTGTAATCCTGATCTTCATCTTATGGTAAATAGAAATGTCAAATATACCTGACATAGAATTTCTACGGGAAGAAATTCTCTCTAAGGACGAAAAGTACTACTTTCATCCCTCTGTTCAGATAACTTCAGGCGTACTCTCTGTGTATGAGAAATGAAAAAAATATGTAGGTAACTCTAGTTGCACGGGGTGCTCAACTGTCCGGGCAACATGCCTCTGTATTTGCCTGGGCGCTCAAGTCGTTGTGCATTGAAATGAAATGAACTGAAATCATTTCTTCATCCATCAATCAAATCATTGATGGATATTGGTTCGTCAGTATTTACATGCGGTCAAGCGTATGTGGCACTTTCAAGAGTGACAAGTCTAGGCGGTTTACATCTAATCAATGTCAACTTTGGTTGTATTAGAGCGCAGGAGTCTGCTCTGAATATAATAGACTAGATGCATTTACCGTCCAGACTTGTCAAAAATCAATACATAAAAGCCTCTGAGAAAAGCCCACGAAGACAGGGAGTGGGCTATGAGAAAGCCCACAGATAAGGCACAAGATATAATAGGTAAAAGAAAAAAAGGAGGACTACCTACAAAAAGAAGTGAGATCCCATCAAAAACATAACATGTACAAAAATGCACAAGTCTCGCAACGCAGTTCTTCTGCCGTAAAAAGTTGTGAAATCGAATGTAAACCAAGTCTGTATAGAGTAACTTGGCAAACACACACAGCAAAATAATCTACATAAAACGTTTACGAGCTTGCTGTGTGTGTTTTTCAAGTTACTCTATACAGACTTGGTTTACATTCGATTTCACAACTTTTTACGGCAGAAGAACTGCGTTGCGAGACTTGTGCATTTTTGTACATGTTATGTTTTTGATGGGATTTTAATTTAATCTTTAGGTCTTTACATTTGCGGGGCTAAAAAGGCCGTTATAGTAGAATCATTATGATTTGTATTACGTTTTGTTCTCGTCGCTGTCATATCTATGAAAAGAGATATAGGAAAACGGGATATAGTGAAATTCAGATTATGATTCTGCTATAACGGCCTTTTTAGCCCCGCAGATGTAAAGACCTAACACACGCATTTATAATTTTTTAAATATAAAATAAAAAGTGTAGTCAGAGGCTAGTCACACACGACTGATCATGCAGCATTCTTAAAAACTATATTGTACCGTCAAAATGTATTAATTAAGCTATGGTTAAGATAGTTACAAAAAACATGTGTTACTTTTGCCAAAAAAATGCATAAAAATCTGCAGTCTCCAACATAATATAAACTGTAGAAACCTACATTATGTTATAACTACCATTACGTCCCCGACTCTGCTCGAGTGTCAGATTCTTCATGAATTTTAAAAAGCTATTTAGCTGTAGCCAGAATACTGAGGAGTTACTGGAACCCAAGGACAGAACCACTACTAGTGTAAGTCGAACTCAGGTGAAAACTTAAATTTATTTATTTATCAAAATACAGATGTTACAAGTAATAAGTGTTTTTAAGCCTTTGTAAAGTTAAGGCTGAGACTCCACCAAAGCGGAGAGGAAAGGAGATGTGTTTAAACAACCAATAGAATTTCGTTACACGTTTGTATCATGAGATGTGTGAATAACGAAGTTTTATTAGTTGTCTAAACACATCTCCTCTCGTCTCCGCTTTGGTGAAGTCTCAGCTTTATTGAAATACTAGGTTTTTGATATTATTAATAAAGAAACACGAAACACTATTAAAATGTACCAACCCAAGGTAGGCAATTAAAGCAAAAAACAATACTGTGTTGCGTTGTGAGCAGTCACACACACACACACACACACACACACAAATGCATGTTTGTATTGAGCTAGTGTCAAAGGTTCGAATCCTGGCTATGCATCAATGGATTTTTCGTTTCGAAAATGTATGTATGCATATTTACACAAGCTCTAAACGGTGAAGATGCTTTCATCTTGAGAAAATCCGCGGCTTGGTTAGCCCCACACGTATTAACCATATGTCTTTCCTGTGGATATGGCCGGTTAGCTGAGCTTAGAGTTAAATAGCGTGAGAGGATGGTTTAGTTGCTGGGCAAATCTACTTACTTCATCTCAAACAATGTCCCAGGCACTACAGTGTTCCGTTAAGTGTAGGCAAAGATTGCCTCCTTACACTGTATAAATCATCTACTAAAGATGTAAAGGCCTAAGTTAGACTGAGAATACTCATGGACAACCAAGGTAGGGGCTCAGATATCCCGCATTATAACTCCGAGTACACTTTAATTTTAAAGCAGTTTTTAAGTGTAGTTTCACCCGGGACGCGTAAAATGTAATTTTAATTGTTATTTATGAAACGGACTGGATTTTCTGGGTAAAATTGTCAAGGTGATATGCATTTTGAACAAGGCTTTTTGTAGTAATTGTTTAGGTAATTTTGACCCAGTTTTTAACACTTAGCAATCAAATTTGTTCAGCATAGATGTTATGTTCATCAAGTATGAGAATCATACTTACTTTGGGATGAAATAGACTCATTCATTACATACATACATACATTATGAGCATACAATCACGCCTCTTTCCCACAGGGCTAGTTAGTCTAGAGTAAGGCCAAACGAGCGTAATTTTTTGAGTTGTGAGTCGCGAAAAATGAGTCGCGTAATTTACTTTCAACAAAAACAGACAACTCATTTTGCGTCGCCGTGTGAATCAAACAGGACTTTTCTATGAAAACAAATTATGCAGCAGAAATTACGCGACTCACTACTCAAAAAAATACGCTCGTTTGACCTCAGCCTAAGATGACTTTTGGTCGAATCCAGCCTAAATGCACTTGCACTATTTAACGCAATGATTATTCAGGAACCAGATGTAGATGTGTTCACCAGGAAGCTTCATTTATTTGGTTTTCTTTTTGTGTTTGTTCTTTAAATTGATTTTGTGTCCGTTATATGTACTTATGTTAAGTGTGTTATGTTTTAAGTGACTTGCAAAGTTTTGACTCAAGCTGCTAGTTTGTAAGTATTGAATAAATAAATAAAGAAATACAATTAATAGCCTCATTTTTCGTTGTATTACCTTTCTGCCTATTCTTGTAGTTCTTCCTCTGATCCCCTGGCCGTTGTTCATGGGACTGGTCATCGGAGGAGCCTCCGATCATGGCTCGGTACCGGCCGTCCGCCCTGCTGGATACAACAAGATAATATTAAAAAATAAAAACTAAAAACCGACTTCACTGAAAGTGAATCTGAAGAGGAGATCTGATTGGTGGCCAATCAGAGGACGCATCGGTGTGAACACGTCGCTACAAGTTCGTACGTAACAACTGATCGCCACCTTTCACGCCACCGCGGACGCGAGCTGAACGCGTTGGTTTGGCCTTACCTTCACTTGGTATTTGACAATTATGCATGTTGCAATGCATTTATTGAAATGGTAACTGGTTTCCTCACGATGTTTTCTTTCATCGAAACGTAAAATATACTGATGCATGGACGGGATTCGAACGTATAACCTTCGGATCGAAAGTCGAGGCACTACGCGGCTTACAACTCGGCCTGCTGGATAAATAATTCGAAATTAATTGCATTCATTAATCATCAGGCATGGTTTGTGTTTAATTTCTCGCCGAATCGCTTGAACTGATTGGGATATTGATGTTTGAAGCTGCTTCGTAGATAATGGGACTTACTTATGAAAGATGTTTAAAGTTGAACGAACACTGGTTAAACAACATCCTAGCTTTATTTGTGGATAGTGACGAATAGAGACAGGACGTTGTTTAACCAGTGTTCAACTTTAAACATCTTTCATAAGTAAGGGGGAATGTGCTTATAATCTGTCCTTTTCATAAGGTAAAGGTTTGACAATATTAACAACATTATCTCTATAGCCGCGTATACACGCTGGCGCAGGCTCGCCGGGTGAACACCTTGCCTCTCTCTCGCTCTCACCTTGCATCGATTCGTCTTCTCGCTCGCGCTCGTCCAGGCTCGCCAGAATGTATACTATAGTTCATGTGATCCTAGGAAGTCCTAGTGAATAAATTACTTGACTTTGACTTTGAAATCTAAGATCATAAACCTACCTATCTGAAAGCGGAGAAGATGGTTTATCCAGAGCTTTGTATCTATATATCTCCTCGCTGGAATATTCTCCAGGTCTTGGCTTCACCAGCAGCGTAAGGTTAGCACTAGACCTGCCCGCCACGCAGGTATACCCAGTATTTCTAGATTGCTTAAAAAAACCCAAGTTGTGCAAATACCTGTCTGCGAGTGGAGATGATGGTTCATCCAGAGCTTTATGCCTCTCTATCTCCTCGCTGGAATACTCTCCAGGTCTTGGCTTCACGAGAAACGTGAGGTTCACACTAGACTCCATGGTCACAGAGGGACAGAGAGGTAATTCAAAAAGAACCCTGGATGGAAATGAGAGACCTACCTGTCTGCAAGCGGAGAAGATGGTTCATCCAGAGCTTTATGCCTCTCTATCTCTTCGCTGGAAGGGAACTCTCCAGGTCTTGGCTTCACTAGCAGCGTCAGGTTGGCACTGGACCTGCCTGCAACGCAGGTGTAAACTCCGTGGTCGCGGAGTGAAAGAGGTAATTCAGAAAGAACCCTGGATGGAAAAGAGAGTCCTACCTGTCTGCAAGTGGAGAAGACGGTTCATCCAGAGCTTTGTGCCTCTCTATCTCCTCGCTGGAAGGAAACTCTCCAGGTCTTGGCTTCACCAGCAGCGTGAGGTTGGCACTAGACCTGCCCGCCACGCAGGTGTATACACCGTGGTCTCGGAGGGACAGAGAAGTAATTCGGAGTGCACCCTGGGAAGAAATCTCATTTACAGTCTGGGCAGTGGGCTAAAAATAGTATTAAGCTTGTAAAAGTTTTACTACTGTTAAACATTAATAACTATTTTAAATAATTAGTCTAGAAATAAGTCATAAAGATATTTTACATGAAATTTCACACTAAACCCCGCTCTAAATGCTAATCTACACTTAGCCCGGTAGTCTATGCAAGAGATGAAGAGATCTAAGCCCAGAATTTCTACAAAACCGACACCTACATAAAACGGGGATGATAAAAGTACCTAAAGTTATTGTTAACATTACAAAATTATAAAACAAAAAAAAACGAATCACGACTCTATCCCCAAGGCAGAGTAGGTCTTAAGGCATTTAAGATCCTGAGAGGATAGTCAGAGGCATGTCCAATTAATATTTGGTACAGCACTCTATAAATGACAGGTTGCAAACACATCGCCGCTATTAGAAAGCTAACCGGTTTCCTCACGATGTTTTCCTTCACTGTTTCCAGCTCGTGTTAATTTGATTATAACTTTTTCGAAGAGATGATTTATTCACAGCCGAGTTTCGAAGCTACGAACGGATTGACAGTCATTGTTCTATACCACTTGGCCTACAAAGCTCTACGAGAATTATGTGCAATGAAAATTTTAAACTGGCTATGACTGTGACAGGGAGATACTCGTATTTTTATGATATCTGTCGTAAATAACCACTTTTTACTGGGTTTAAAAGAAGAACATAAGATAATTTGAAATACTCTTGCTTGGTAGAATATGATCAAATATTTATTTGGCTCGCCCTCACAGTGGTTTGCTTAAAGAAAAATAGCAACATTTTTTTTAGCGCTGATTTTCAGTAGCGCCTTATAGATAAATAATTTATCAGGTGATTGAGTAAATTATATAAAAATTAGGTAGGGTATTCATATATTTCACTTTCAAAACTTTCGTGAGTTGTACTAGACATTATTTTAACACACGGGAATTACATAAAAATATCGTCGATTAAGATACCGATAATGTTTCGATTCATCCGGAGAATCTTCATCTGGGTGAGCGTCGCGTCTCACACTAAGTGTGAGACGCTCGCGCGAGGAGTAACCTTGCCGCAACTCCCTCCTTACCCAGATGAAGATTCTCCGGATGAATCGAAACATTGTCGGTATCTAAATCGACGATATTTTTACGTTAGTAATTCCCGTGTGTTAAAATAATGTCTGGTAAGTATTCATATAATTTCAAAAGTGTCGGTCGCCGCTTTTAGGAGGTTATGGGTAGCGCTAACTACCCAGTAACCATTTATGCATGAAAGTGTAGCGTATTACGTCACGTCTTTGTGGAGTAAAGTGATTTTAAAATGGGTCCTTTAGGCAAAATGTATTATTAATTTTGTATATATTAATGTGAAATAATATTTAATTTGCAAGTAAACTTCAATTTTAAAACGTTTTTTTACGATCTAGTTTACTTTATCATTAACGTAAATAATCATTCACGCAAAAAATATTTGATCCCGACAATGTTTCGATTCAATCGAAGAATGATCTGGGTCACTGAGTCACTCGCAGTCACTTCTCGCATCCCATCTTACACTTGAACATTATTAAAATATTAATAAATATACACTTAGTTTTTGGCAATGGGCATAAGAACAGCCCAATAATATAAAATACAAACGAAAACTCGGACCTACTCGTAAAAACACCGCTGAAACAAGCTTACTAAAACTTGCATAGAGATTGCAAAAATGAATCAGAATCAGAATCAGAAATATTTTATTGCAGAACTGTTGTACAAGGGTAGGTCTTAGTCTAAATAGGTACAAGTTTGTACAGTTTATCCATTTCGGATGTGCAACAATAATTGGTTATTAATAACCTAGACGTAAAGTAGGTAAGTACTATACATTTCAATGTTAGGGACCACCTAAGCAAGTAAATGTATGAGGAAAAATAAATTAATTTTAATTTTTCACTAAGTACTACAGTTAAAAAGTGAAGAAAATCATCTAAGTATCATAATACTCATCCAGATTATAAAAAACACTATTTATTAACCATTTTCTAAGCTGACTTTTAAATTTGTTACCTTCAAGAATTTTAAGGTCAATTGGAAGTTTATTATAGATGCGAGCAGCTGATATAAAAGTACCATTTGAGTACATGGCATTATTAATTTGGGGAATACATATATATAGATTAGATTAGACCATTTATTCTACTTTATTTATATTAGCTACTAAGTAATTTAGTTTTTCTTTCATTATTAAGATTTCTGTTATGTTACGGTGGCTGTGATAAATAAAGTCTTTGGGCCTTACTTATAAAAGATGTTTAAAGTTAAACACTGGTTAAACAACGTACTGTGTTTATTCGTGGATAGTGACAAATAGAGACAGGACGTTGTTTAATCAGTGTTCAACTTTAAACATCTTTCATAAGTAAGGGGGTTTAAGTGTTACGACACTAAGTAATTGTGTTGTGTGTGAATGCTTGTTTGATACTAATATGCTCAAACTACACAATACCTTTTTAGAAATCTTATATTTCTTCGACTTGGTGATGATCTGATGGTCCTTCGCCCATTGTATTTTGGTCCTGTTGTACCCCTTTACCGGACATTTTATCTTCACTTGAGTTCCGTAGAAAATCGTTGCTGACCCTCCAACTTTTACTGTCACCTGTCGAAAATGATTATTTTTATTGTAAATTATTTAAAAATAAAGGTTTTGTTTTTTTTTCTTCAATAAGCGAAGAACCCCAAAAGACTCCAAAAAGTAAAATAAATGTGATGAATGAAATCTCTAAAAATCAAAACTATAAATACTTAAAGATATTATTCATGTTTTGATTGTGTTCTAGCGTTTGAGTCAATAATCAACATAAAAAATAGACTATCAAAACTTTTGCAGCTATTTATGGATTTAAATCAAAACTGTAATTTACTATGACCAGTTCAAAAGAAAAATAACATCAAAATGTGCATTAAAAACAATAACAGTCAGTTTTGTAAATTGGTGTATCGCAAGGAACTATTATTGCCCCCACTTTTATCACCAGCCTTCTTATGGATTGTCGTCTTCTTTTATTGTGTCTAGACACAGACATTGTACGGTAAATCAAACTATATTTCCCACTTATTATGTCCTACAAAGCTGAATAAAGTCAGAAAACGGACATTTTCAAATTTCACTTTTAAAATTTTCAAATTTATTCTGATTTCTGTCTGGAAAACCGTCAAAGAATTTTTCAGTTTTCGTTTTTAAAAAGCGTTTGAAACGTGGAAAAAAGCGAATATATCGGCAAATGCAGTTGGAAAAAGTACGATGAAAAAGATTGTATAAAGTCAAAACTACATGATATTTACCTACCCAATATAAAATTATGCAATAATTAAGTTTTTCAGATTCTGTTATACATTTATTACTGGCAGACATCTACTACCTTCCCTGTATCTTACACGATAAACAATCAACATCATCAGAAATACAATCATCATCATCATCATCATCATCCGCTAAAAATTCAAAAATCATTTATTCAGTAGACCCACTGTGATCACTTTAAATCGTTTTAAGAGCTAGGTGATCCTACTCCTGTTCTTTCTCATAGCGTCACTGCGAACTTCTGGCCTTAGACAATACTAGCTTCTACCCGCAGCTTCGCTCGCATGGTACCTGGATAAAAAGTCTTTCGCATTTATAATATTAGTATAGTATGAAATGAAATGTTTATTGGTTCACAAATTACACGGATCTGGTAAAATGATGGTGATATTTAATGAAATTGATCTGTGTATGGTAATTTCGATGTACATCACACAGTACCTAGATGGGCTTTGTTCCCCGCACGCACTAGGTCTCGTTAGAGCAAGGTCACATTAACTCGCCTCGGACTCTCTATAAAGGTGCGTCCAGATATCGCGTACCCTAGGTACGCGTAGTCAGTATACGCGTGTCCAGAACGCCTAGTCCATAGCTGTGGCTACGCGTACAGTGTACGCGTAGCTACAGGTACAGACTTGGCGTTCTGGACACGCGTAACCTGACTACGCGTACCCAGGGTACGCGATATCTGGACGCACCTTTACGACTCAATAAAGTAATAATATGAAGTGTAATGAATTGAAAACTAACTTTTGAAACTATCATGGTTACGAACATAAATATTATTATCAACGGGATAATTAAGTACCTACCATGATTATTGAGTTTTCTTGCTTCCCGATATTTCGACGCAGTTGCATGCGCCATGATCACGGGTAACTGAAGTATTTGCGAGGTAGAAGGTAGTTATGTGCAGACGAAACGGTCTACCCTCTTTCTCAATAATCATGGTAATTATCCCGTTGATAATAATATTTATACTACGACGGTTACATCCTCAAGATCATAATATTTTTGACCATGTAGTTTCACTTCTCAATGTACTAGGGCATCACATAATTTTAGAGTACTGTAAAATCTGTAAAATTAAAGCATTAGTAACAAAATAATGACACTCTGGCATCTGACATCTGGCAACCCCACTCGCTCGGCTCGCGCCAACTTCATTCGTTTCTTATGTGCGGGCATCGCAACATCGCAATAATTACGAAATTATTTTTTTCGCAAGAAAGTTATAATTAAAAGTTTATAATTGATAAAATAACGTAAACGAAGTGGTGATTATAGAATAAGAAAGAAGATTAAACTTTTGGAAAGGAGTTTATGGAAATCATCATCGTCTGCGAGAGATGAAGGGAGGTAACAGTTTTTTGTTTACTCAATTTCACCCAATAATCAAAAAATATTACCTATAGATGCATACGACAAATAATACCGTAAATTATTTACGACAAATAATTTTTACATGTCGACAATTCACATTAAAAAATATGTGACTACCTTCATTTTATTTTTGTCTCGTG